>JAQLOL010000002.1:25333853-25356399 GCA_029783665.1 Naso thynnoides | reverse complement strand
ATATATTGTGCTTTATGACACTTTTTGCACATTTTGAGCATGTAGAGTGTTCACAATTGAACAGTGACAAAAAAGTATAATGTATACTTATATCTGTCAGTATATGGACTAAAAAATACGTCAACAGTGTCATTCTGAAGCTGCAGTTGTAAAAATTTCCAGTATCATTAAAAAAAAGAGGGTGCATGAAAACTGGCTTAGAGCTGCCCAAGATAGTTTCAGCACTGTTACACAGGATAAACTCCTTCTCAAAAGAGAAAGACCTCCACCAATGCCTCCACATACCTGCACCTTCACAATAATGGCCCTAGATGCTTTTTAAATTATTCAGCTCAAGGCAGGGATTTTGAGAAAATCATACAAAAACACTGGCACATTTGGGCTCTGATCCACTGTTTCATAAATGAATTTAGAGATTGGCTTAAAGTAGTAACGTCTCCTTAACTTGACAAAAAAGCTGATAAAATCGAAAGTACAAAAAAACCCCCAAAAATCATCATACAGAAGTTATAGTTCAATGAGAAGCGGGTAACACCAGTACTCAGTTTGGATGCAGGTTCTGTGTTCTACTATCCTACTTTGTAGTTCTCAGATTTTTTCATACATATTATAAACCCACATTGGCATTTTATGAGAAAGATCCCATTTCCTGTGAAACAGGATAGCATTTTGATTGGTTTTCCTGTCATCGGGTGTGTGTAAGTAGTACACTTGTATGTGAAATTGGACTGAATAGACTGGTCCTCGTGAAAAACAGCTCCAAAATCCTGTGACATGGAGTGAGACTAACTTCACTAAAGTCAACCTTGATGCAGTTTTAACAGCTATTTTAGTTATCTTTGGTAAGAAGGATTTTGGGATGGGGACTGTTAATTATTTTTGGCTTCTGAAGTGGCAGAGAAGATTTACACTTTATACTATGAACATTTGCACAGTCTAGTTTGCACAGTGTCATGTTTCTCCCCCTCTCTGTATGTTTGTTTGTTCCCCTGTCTTTGTAAATGTTGTGCTGCCTCTCTGTGTTTGTTTGTTTGGCCAGTTGTGTTTTCATGTCTCTGTGCTGGAGTGAAGGTTTTGTGGCTCAAATCTCACCTATCTGGCAACACCTAAAGTTAACTGGATTTATATATGTTTTGAAATCTACAGATGTCTAAAGGGCAGCCATTTTAGATAATAGATAAATGGATCTATAATTTTTCATCCTTTGTGTGTACCAATTTGTTGTGTCCATCTTCTCTCTCTTTACTGACACTGATAAATTCAGATACATGTCTACATGACTGCATCAAACTGATCCTGGCTTCCTTAAACTGGCTACCTGTGGCTTTCACATTTGATTTTAAGATTTTATAAAATGAGGTCCCGAGAGGCCACGCTCATTTAAGGTTGCTCTAAAGTCTAAATTAACACACAGTAGTGAAAACGTGTTTGCAGTCAGGACTCTGGGACTCTTGCTTGAGGAGAACAGGGCATCTGTCTTGTCTTTAAACCTCTATTGAAAACCTACTTTTCAATATTTATATCCAGTAATTTTTCTTGTTTTAAAACTTACTGTTTCGGTTTAATATCCTTGTTTTTTATGTTAGTTTTTGGCATCCTTTTATTATACCTTTGTGTTTCAAAGGTGTTGTGTTTTTTTTGTAAAACACTTTGATCATAAGTCTCTAAATAAATATTATTATTGCGATGTATATGCAACAAATACTGTCATTATTTAATATTGTCCAACTGACATCTGTCATGTCTGTCCATCCATGATCCATGAGAAAGGGATTTCTCCTCTTCTATTCCTTCCATCCATTTTTCCCTGCTCAAGAGTTTCCCCAAAGAGTTTTGTACGCTGTACAGTTTGTTACAACCACTAAAGCATAAAATAAAGATACTGAGCTGTATAAATGACATTTATTTCACATTTTTGGCCAGTTTTTTTTCCTATTCCATCCTAAAAACACTATACAGCTCCATTCACTTGAAAACATATTTATTTAAATGGAATTTTTTCTTGTTCTACATTCATGATTCTGGACTTTAGTTCTTGTTTTTTACTATTTCTTACCTTTTCTTTCTTTCGTTTTTTTTTCATGCGCCAAAAAAGGCTCAGAGAATGATAATAGTCAAGGTTTCAGTAGCAGTCAGCAGGAACTTCAACTTTAACTTGAGCAGAAATAAATGTTGTTTGGGGGGATTTGCTTTTTATAGTATATAAATGTAGTTTCTGTATCTGTGGTGTATCTGTGCATTTATGTCGCACCATCTCTGTAGGTCTGCATGTGTGTGCAGTCAGGTGAGTCGTCCTGGCTCCAGCCTCATTTCCTCGGTTCTAAGAATAACCGGCAGCATGAACAGGCTGTTTCACTGCCCCCCTCCTCTCTGATTATAGATAAGACCTCCACCTTCTTATCGCTCCAGTTCCCAAACACCAACAATGCAGCAACTATGAAGACCACGCTGCAAAAAATATCACTAGTCAGTAATTTTTAAAAAATGTAAACTTACGATACCTTTTAAGAAGTAATAATACAAAATGCTGTGTTGATTAATTATTATATTAAGCTTGTGCATCCACTTCTGACAGAGTGCACACTAACGCTTTTGGCATAGATAGTTTTCAAGTTAGAAAAGAGTGTAAATAAAGTCTTCAAATCAATTTTGAATAAATAAGTGAACTCGATCGGGTTTTTTTATGTGTTTAAAACAAGTCACCAGTCTCTTCTGTTGTCAGGAGAATGCTGCAAGGCAGTTTGCTGTGAAGCTCCAGAAATATTTTGGACATTAAAAACCACACCTGATAATGTTTGATCAATTTTAATTTTCCGGTGAACGGTTCTTTGAACAAAACTTTGTCCCTTGTGATTATCATTCCAGAAAACGTAACAAGCAGAAGCGAATGTTAACATTTCATTTTAAGATCTCTGGGCTGACCTCACATCCTAAAGCTGAATTGAGCTGAATTGTTGTGTGTGTTGCATCTTACCATATGCAATAAAACTGTGTGATACATGATGCCACTCATACTTACATTAAGTTGGAATAATTCCAAACTGCTATTTTTAAATTGAAGGATTTTGTTTGAGACTTATTGCTCCATTAGGTATTATTTTCATGTGCACTGGGGTTGAAAATGATAAAAAAAAAATGACTGGAGTACGCCACACATTATACGAAGCAGGTCCATCCATTCATCCATCCATCGTCGACTGCTTATCCGGGGTCGAGGTCGCGGTGGCAGCATTTTCAGCACGAGGCCCCAGACTTCCCTTTCCCTGGCCACATCAGCCAGCTTTGACTGAGGGATCCCGAGGCGTTCCCAGGCCAATGCAGAGATATAATCTAACCATCTGGACCTGGGTCTGCCCCGGGGCCTCTTCCCAGCTGGACGTGCCTGAAGCACCTCCATCGGGAGGTGACCAGGGGGCATCCTCACCAGATGCCCGGACCACTTCTACTGGCTCCTTTCAATGTAAAGGAGCAGAGGCTTTACTCTGAGTCCCTCACAGATGACTGAACCTTTCATATCCCCAAAGGAGATGCCAGCCACCCTCCTAAAAAAAACCATTTCAGCCGCTTGTATCTGCAATCTCATTCTTTTAGTCATGACTCATCCTTCATGATAGGTGATGGTGAAGGAACGAAGACTGACCGGTATGTCGAGAGCTTTGTCTCCTGGCTCAGCTCTTTTTTCATCACAATGAAGTAAAACAAGCTCAAAATCGCTCCTACTGCAATTCACTTGCCAATCTCCTGCTCCACGGTCACCTCACTTGTGAACAAGACCCTGAGATACTTGAACTCCTTCACTTGGGGTAAGGACTAATTCCCTACTTGCTGTGGACAATCCACCATTTCCCAGATGAGAACCATGGCCTCAGATTTAGAGGTGCTTATCCTCATCTTTGCTTCACACTTGACTGTGAACCGATCCAGTAGGTGCCGAAGGTCACGGACCGATGATGCTGTCAGAACCACATCATCTGCAAAAAGCAGTGATGCAATCCTCAGCCCACTGTACTGTAACACTGCCAACACACACACACACACACACACACACACACACACACACACGACTACACCTCAAGATCTTGTCCACAAACATCATAAACAGGATTTATTAACAAAGCGCAGCCCTGTCGCCTTGAAGCAGGTGACTTCTTCAAATGTTACACTACAATGTTCCATGTGTGGTGATAACACTGGCGATTCATGACAAAATGTAGGTGAAATGAGCGAGTTTCACGGCAGATAATGTCTTATTTAGAGGCTGCATTGCCGTGGCCCCGTGTGCTACTATCATATGGATACGAAGATATCGGATGGATCTAAATAGCGTCCAAAGCACTCCAAGCTTCACTAAAGTTGTCTGGGTGAGTATATGAGCGTATTTATTCCTATAACTAAGGTCCAGGTGTCAAAAAACGGGAATTCCCCTTTAAGAAACGCAGCACAGAGCAGCCAATGGGACCACATGCTCTCTGAAGTTAGCGTGATTGACCAAGAATACCCATGACAGTCTCAGTACAGATTCAAGGAGAGGTGCAAAAGTCTGGTGTTTTTTCAGACCACCTGAATTACAAAATGCTGAAAGGTCATTACAGGATTTTAGTGCAATGACACCCGAGATAAACTGCCTACCTCAACTTTAAATTGCATTTATTTGACAACTACAGCATATAATTACCCACAGCAAGCTATCTTGACAGTGCTGACTTTTGAGGGTATAGAGAGTCAGAAACACCAAAATGTAAGAAGCTATCGTGGTTGTTTTGTATCATCTTCTTTTATTAATAACATGATATAGCAAAAAATAAGTTGACAGTACAAATACTTTATGTCTCTTTAATAAACTGACAATTTAATGACCTTTAAGTGAAGAGTTAATGACATGCAGGTAGTAAGTCTGTTAACTTGGAGATCTAACTTTAGTGAAAACCTTTAGAGTGAGTGTAACCCAATACATTTTTAACGTAAAAAACCTATTTATGTCATTTATGTACAGTATATGTAAATGTATTTTATATTCCAAGCCTGCAGGGTTTTTAAGAGCTGAAAGTCTTTATCAAAGCTGACTTTGATTACAGATTTGCATGATTTACAGGAGAAGCTATAAAGCAGCTAAGTGTGCACAGTACCGTTCATAAACTTTAGCAGAGCTGACGTTAAGTCATATTATGACATTGATGTCTATCTGACGGTCTGGTTTATTCACAGACATCATCACAACTTTTATTTCGATTGGATGTCCAAACAACTTTTGACATGTCAATATTTGCTGAGTCTTTTTGCTAAGCTAAGCTAATGACCTGCTGACTCTACCTCCCAGGTACTGCACAGGCATGGGAGTGGTGTGAATCTTCTCATTGAAATCTCTGCAAGAAAGTGTATTTTTCCAGATTGTAAACCTACTTTAAAAAGGTGTACCTTATGGTTTTTATTCCCCTGTAAAAACAAACAATGCAACTCTGCACTTTGCTTTCCAACAAACAACATCCATTTGTCTTCAAACATGCCTCGCAATACGTCTGCATCCCTCCTGTACCTGAACTAAAAACAATGCTGCAGTGGCCAAACAATGGGCTCATAATGCAGCTCTTTTTTTTTAACACTTTTTTAAAATCATTATTATTATTAATCTTTGCTCTAATTAGCTAGTTTATCTGTCTCATGTGTTTAAATCTTATTTGATTGCTTTAGGGAACAGGGGGCCCATAAACTTAAGCATGTTTTTGCAATTTCATAACAGGTTAAGAAAGACAACAGATAATCCTGTAATACATTCAACACTCACAAGGCACTGAAACAATTCTGAAGAGCGAACTATAAATAAAATATCGCATCGATCCCATAAGCAGACCTGGAGGATGAGACGCTACTCTGGATCACAGCGTCAGTGTTGAATGTAAATGTGAAACTGAACTGAATCTTTTTTGCGTGTGTCCGTGCAGGAAAGTGTTGACCTTGGGGAGATCATGTTTTCACTCTGCTACCTGCCCACCGCCGGCAGACTCACACTCACTGTTATCAAGTGCAGGAACCTCAAGGCCATGGACATCACTGGATACTCAGGTGTGTGTGTGTGTGTGTATGTGTGTGATTCACTTATAGCTGCAGTGGCTCACAGTGAATGATCTCCCCATGTATATTCAATTGTGAGCGTGTCAGATAAAGTGAACAAACAATGGAGCGCCATCTCCGCAGCTGCACTCTGTTTATTTCAGCAGTTAATAATATTCAATGCTTGCAATATTAAGACATTGTCAGCAAGTAGTTGCAGGCGGTCTATGTATTTAAATTGGCTGCTATTCCACTTTTCCATTCCATGTTTCCCTTCTGATGCTAATACTGATGTCACCTGCAAGATGTGACATTTATTGTGCGCTGAATGCCAGAGTTTCAGTGTTATACGGAGTGAATTTGGCATTATTCTTCCCATGTTTAGTGACATTTTACAAGTTTAATCCCCCGAGTTTCTCGAGGTTTGAGTTCTCTGCCATAATTTCACTCTCTGCATTATAAACTTGTAGCTATCAAAATGTGCCTTCAAGCATTACTGCACTGCAAAGCAAGCACTCTTGTTTTGTTGTTTATATTCAGGGCAGCTTATGTCTGACTATAGCAAGGCATAATGGATCATATGAGGTGATTTGCCGCTGAGGGATGAAGATTGAAATCACTATTTATCAGGAAGCTCTCTCCGTCATGCTGTTTAAGCTGTCCATGGTCTCCCATCTTCTTTGTTTACACAAGGCGTTGACTCATCTACTTTCATGCACATTACTGATGCCAGGTCCTCTAGGGTTGCTTTCATGCTTAAGTAGAAACCTAACAAGAAAAATCACACACAATGGGTGATGAAAAAGGCCGCTGATGGCTCTGTCTTCGCGGATACCTTAAAGGATGTTTGGGCAGTCTAAGACAACATTATAAAAGCTCTACTCTCTTTTCAAATTTCCCGAAAGCCTGATTATTATTCAAGCTACTGCTATGGCAGTTTTCTAAATAAGATGAATAACACGATGTAATTCAACCATTAGCAGTTGCTTTTTTCATAAAGTCCGTCCTTTTCCTGTCTTTCCTCTTCCTGGTTAGATCCCTATGTCAAAGTTTCGCTCATATGTGACGGGAGGCGTTTGAAAAAGAAGAAGACAAGCATAAAGAAGAACACTCTGAATCCCACATACAATGAGGCCATCATCTTTGACATCCCGCCGGACAGCATGGACCATGTCAGCCTGCACATCTCTGTCATGGACTATGACTTGTACGTACGAACATCTAATTTAGCATCTGGTCTGAATGTGCAAAAATCAGAAGATCAGGACCTCAAGAGATGGTTTGCATTTTTGGACATAAAGGTACATGAAATAGTTGTCAGCAGAGGTATGGACTCGAGTCACTTAACTTGGACTTGAGTCAGACTTGAGTCACAAATTTGATGACTTTAGACTCGACAATACCATGAGAGACTCAACTTGGACTTTATCACCAATGATTGGTTTGAAAGTACTTGAGATTGAAATGTATGTTATTGAAAAACCATGCCATGAATCAATATATTCCCCTTCATTTTCTGAATCAACAAACGTTAATGCTTTTCATTCCCAGCAAGTCAACACTTTTCCCCCCAAATTCCACTTTGTTTGAAGCATCCAACAATATCCAATCATGTTAGAAAACTATGAAGAAATTTGTTATGTTGTCTTCTTCTAAATTTAGCAGATTAGAAAAGTGCTAACGACCCGTTTCAGACTCGAAATAAAAGTAAAGATCTTTGGAACTGATTCAGGACTTGCCTGTCTTGGCTTGGGTCTTGATTTGGGATTTGAGAGCAAAGAATTGAGACTTGTTTGTTTCTTGCAAAACAATGACTTTGTCGCACATCTGGTTGTCAGTAGTACAGTGGATGTGAAGCTGCCAATCTGCCTTCAGAGTCTTGTGGTCAGAGTTCTGGCCATTTCCGAACCTAGAGTAGGTATTTCTAACAGGCTGCTGGGGTTTACGATGTTAAAACTTTTTACTCCAAAAAACAACATCCATCCAAAGACGTCATATATTTAAAACATAAATACATCATCTTTGAGCATCTCAGACTGACTGTCACTTGGCTATTTTTAATCTCCTGTCAAGGACAAAGGGTTTTTTTTTGCTGCAGCAACAGGTCCAACGTCAGCCTGCACAGCTTTTCTCTTTCTCCTCTCTCTGCTCATTTTAACTCCATCTGACAAAGTTCTTCATCTGTTGATTCAGGTTCGTAAAGGTATTCCTTTGGGTCATTTGTAAAAGGGATATTGTTATCACTGTTATGGTCATAAAGGTTTGGTTGATGATGCGAGTCAGTGTAAATAAGCATGAAACAGCTGAGAATCCGTGCAGGTCGGCAGCAGCGTGGGTTAATACGAGAGACAAAAGCAATGTCAAGCGATAGCCAGGTCCGAAATACTTGAGGACAATTGCTTCATGTTTCAAACACTTCACAATTTTGAATGGATCTTCCCATCCACTGCACTACTGACAACTATTTCATTCACCTTTATGTTCAAAATGCAAATCATCTCTTTCAATCATTTCTACTTAAAAATGTGTATTTTTTCCGGATTGAATGTTTGGCCTTTACTGTGAAAAATTATCTAAGAGCACTGTTCAAGAAGTCTGCCTTCTAATTTAAAGAGGAGTACATAAAAGCAGATTTTGTGACTTTATGACAAATCATGATCCATTATGCAGCTAACACCAGCGTAAAACCTCAAACTTCCAGTGCACTAAAAAGTGACTTTTCAGTGAAGGAGAAAAAATCTTCTACTAGTCAAACCAACAACAGAACACATACTTGTATGTCAGTATTGAGTTTTAGTGAAGGAGAGGGAATGAATATTATTTTTTAGATGTGGGTTTTTTTTATGTGTCTGGAGGGGATCTTTAAAGAAAAAACAATCTAATTATTCCTCATTTTCAAATTGGAGTTAGTTGAATTGTGGTTCTTTATATTAAAGAGCGGTGGACTACAGTACCTTTTTTTTTGCAGAACGTGAAGCTATAACAGGAAAGAGAAAAATAGTACAGAAATCTGACAGAATGAGAACACGCGTGGTAAAGGTCAGACTGTTTTTTTTAGTGCAGTCAGAGAATCAGATACTACGGTAGTTTGAAACTCAGACTTGTGTTTTCTTTTCTGTCTGCTCCTACGTTACGATTAAATCAGGGAAAATGTCAAATCAAAATAATTCTATCTTCATTTACAGTTTAAAAACTGTTTGTGGAGCAAAGATCTCCTTTGACGGCCGTCCAAAGATGAGTCAATTCTGGTGCCACACAGACAATCAGCTGTGGATTCACTGTAGCAATCGACACGACATCCAGATTCAGATTTGTGTCTCCTCTCATTAAGAAAAGCCCTTCTTGCAATTATGAACAACGGTTTGATGTATGAGATGTCATGTCAGGTTAAGTCAGATGCAGTTATACAGTACGTGTGTTGTCCCCACAGGGTAGGTCATAATGAGATCATTGGTGTGATGAGGGTTGGATGCAACGCCGAAGGACTTGGCAGGGACCACTGGAACGAAATGCTGGCTTATCCACGCAAGCCCATTGCACACTGGCACCCCCTACTGGAGTCCAAGAAATCTGAGAAGGAGGTAGGTTTGGGGCTGTAGAAGGTTTCTGTACCTGTTCATCATTTAGGACGAGAAATCAGGGGCTTAAATGCTTAAATCTAGTTAAAAACCTCTGGTGTAGGACAGAGCACAGAGGGAGGGACATGATGCATTAAGGTGCTCTGAAAAAGCAGCTGGTAGTTTGTAAAGTTGCCCCGTTTTGCAACAAAGTCAACAGATGCATCAGCATTGGCAGCTGACACACAGCTCATGGAGAGTATTAACAGTCCAGTTTGTAGGATTTACAAGGATCTATTTGCAGAGTACAGCAGACACTGAATGTAACATTCATAAGTATGATTTCGTGACTGTATAATCATTTGACAATAATAGCCATTTTGTTTTCATTACCTTTGAATCAACCTTTAATATCCACAGAAGAGAAGTGGGTCTTCCTTTCTATAGTCTGTCATGTTTCTATGTTCCTACAGTAGCCAAGAACAGACAAACCAAACACTCTCTAAAGGCTCACTCTCACTTGGACCAGTTGCCCCATACCGTGCTGAAGCATGATTGTCCCCCCTCCCCTCTCCCCCGCTGTCCTGTACCCACATTGCTCCAGTCTGACCACACCTGAGCACACTGGAGCTACCTGATCTATGGAGTGTGACCCGTATTTTTACTCACATATTTCGAATCTTGTGATAAAATTTTTTTAATTATTCTCTGGTATCAGCAATCAAAAAGGCAGTGGCAGATTTTTCCACCGCTCTTTATTCAGACTGTGTACGCTGTCGTCTGCCTAAATTTAAGGTGAATCCTCCACAAACTGTAACAGTGATGTCGGCGCTCCGTGCCTGTGCTCGTGCATGTGCATCCGTACCATGCTGAAGCCCACCTTTTCCAACCATGCCAGGACTGACAAAGCGTGACATGCTTGGCATGGCATGGAGTGTTCACACTAGTCAAAAAAACTGGACTTTGGGGCTCAAACATGCTGAGGCACAGTACAGATTGCCTGGTGTGAATTTGCCCTTATGAGAGTTTTATGAGAGCGCAGATTTTCCCACAGGCTTAAGCCTGATTTATGCTTCCGCAGTGAATCAGTGCTGTACCTATGGCGTTGTGGTGTATTTTGCTGCCCTGTGCTGCAGCTTGATGTGCACCTTTGTAGAAGTGTAACACGTCGCAGAGACACACATTGCAACAGCTGTGATTGGTCTGCTTGGCCTGCAATCTCCAAAAATCTGCTGCAACAGCTTCTGGCTGGATGACTGAAGGGCAGAGAAGGAACTCTGGCTGCTCTGCTTTTTATAAAGCTTTACAGACCTTTGTAATTATGGAGGACATCGTGCTTGATGCTAGCTTGTAGGTAGCTGGTACAGTCTTTTGGCTTCCGCCTGAAGCTAAAATAAATATGAAGGCTGTTTATGTTAGAGTCTGCGGCGTCAGGCTCTGCGTACGCCTATGTACAATTACAAATCAGCCTTTAGAAGGAAGGCGTTAGTGGAAGGATATTCAATAGTTGGGTGCAATTTGCATCTTCACCACTAGATGCAACTCAGTCCAACACACTGTACATAAATAGGTACAATGCAACAGGAAGTGCTAATAGCTCATTTGACATAGCCTACTTTTATTGAGGCTAATTTGCTGAAATGCCAACAAATATCCAGACTCAAAAAAATGGACCTCAAGGTGTTAACAGCTTCACTCACTTAATCAGTGGCAACATGCCTCATTGTGGGAATTGTACTTTTAAACCATAGAGCCTAATTATCCCCCAAACGGACATAAGGCTAAGAATAACACAGTGTCAACAAAATATTAATTTATTGATATTACACTGTTAGAAATTCTTCACATCACTAAGGCTCAGAATTTATCCTCAACTCTGACTTTATATTTAAATGGTTTTTTTTTTAATACACATGACAGTTTGATGATGCAATAAAGTCATGTCTTTTTTAAAATATTTATTTACTTATTCATTTTTCTATTTGAAGGGGTTGGTGGGTAGGCTCACTCTAAGTGTGTTTTGTTGTTGATGTTTTTGTTATTTTGATTTCTTAGAGACTCAGTACAGGTATGTTAATGACACCGGGTCTGTGTTTTTAATGAGATTATATGCAGTTATTATTAATTATTGAGTTTATCTTCCTTGTATGGTTGCATTAAGTACTTTTTGTCAGTTGAATGAATCCTCAGTAAACCAAATGGGACAATGAAATACAAATATTGGTCACCTGTATTCCAGGAACACTGACAGCCTCATATTTTCCCCTGTGCTGAAATTACCCTGCTGGTGACAGTGATGTCAAACAAAAATGAAAAAATCTGCATATGCGCTATGAATCATTTCCTTGTGCCTGCATGTCCTGCAGTGGAAGGGGAGGACGGCCAGCTTTGACAGCCAGGGCTCCTGCCCCTCACCCCGGCCCCCTGCCAGCCCCTGAGCAGAGCCACCTTTGACCCAGCAGTCCAGAAGGGGGTTTCCTCCCTCCTGCTGATTCACTTCCTGTCTGTCTGATTGAGGAGAAACACAACCCCACTGTCTCTCCCTCTCTCTCCCTCTCCTTCACTCTGTCCTGTCCTCAAGTCTGTCCCAGAGCACTCCTAAGAACTGATCCAGGACCACCGTCAGTCCGTTACTTGTGTGAAGCGCAGTCTTTTCCGGTTACAGTTTTCAGGTCTGTGATTTGAAATGTGGGTGTTGTGATGACCACAGAGGAGACTGGCTGGACGTTTAGTCTGCAGCCATTTGATGTTGAGCGGTCCGAGCTGAGGTGAGCGGATCTCGTCGTCCTCGCAGGAGACTTTCCAAACACTGAGGACTCAGCTCTGTGCTGTAGAGACTCTTTGATGGAAAAACTCTGATTTTGCTTCCTGAGAGCGGTGGATGTTTCACAGGGAGGCTGAGGACTCGGCAAGGGTGGAAAAAGAGACGATCTTAAACTGGACCTGAAGCAATTTCAAAACTCTAAAGCTCTCCTTGACTTTCACAGTGCTGTATTAGCATAAAAATGATACTGAACTGTAGCATTTTGGAACTATTAGATGTAAAGCTGCTCCATTAGTCGTTATTGTTTGTGAATAGCAAAAACTAAAGTTAATTTCAAAGTTTCAGCTGAGTTCACTGTATTTCAAGTTTCATCATAGCATACGCAACTTTTTGTCAGGCTGTAAATATTCTCAGTGTGGTAATTCACAGCTTTGGCCTGTTTTTACAAGAAGCCAAGACAAATTTTATGAGTAAAAGGGGAAACAGCAGGATTATTGGTATATACACATGAGCGAATTGGCTGCAGTCTTATTACCAATTTCCATTTTTTTAAGAGAACTTTTTTTTTTTAACATTTATTCATTTTCAAAGGATAATATTATCCAACAAAGGCACAAAAAGCTTAATATTTACTTTAAAAACAGCCTAAAAAGGAAAGATTTTCACAAACACATTAAAACCTGGACTTTTGACAGAAACAAACTTTGTCAAAGGAGCTCTGGAGGTTTCTGTAAACAGGGATATTATGAGCACACTTGACCAACCCTTACCTCCTTTACTGTTTGACACTTTATTTTAAATAATATCACCTTTTCTTCCAAAAGAAAAACTCACTCAACTTCCCTTCAGACACAGACTGTTTAAAAGCACTT
Organism: Naso thynnoides; assembly: GCA_029783665.1. NCBI lineage: Eukaryota > Metazoa > Chordata > Actinopteri > Acanthuriformes > Acanthuridae > Naso > Naso thynnoides. The sequence goes on along the minus strand of JAQLOL010000002.1, from coordinate 25,343,158 downwards.
CTTTGTCTCCTCGTTATTTTTCTGAACAGGTTTTGGTGGATTTGTATAGTTTAATGTAAAGCCGTCTACCAGTTACTGTGTATATGTTTTGTTTCTCTGAACACTGAACCAGAAATGATATATAAATGGGTATAGAAGAAAAATTGACATTTTGAATATATTTAGCCTTATCGGTGGTGACCATTGAGAAAAATGAAAAAACATGTTTGTGTTTTGAATTTTGACACATGAAACTCTTGACATATGTCCTGTCATTCATCACACTGTTGGTGTACGTGTGTTTAAATTGGCCGCCCAGATGTTTGACCTGCAACATGACGTAAAGGGTTTACTGAAGATTTTGGATGTCATTAAGAAAAAGACTGCTGCACTGCTGTTGAATCAGTTCTTTATATTAACGCAATTCCTTTAATAGTTTCAAGCACATCATTTTTTCTCATTACAATAACTAACAAAAACATTTTTGTCTGATAAAAGAAGATTTGACTTCAATTAAGGCTCAAATTACTGTCTTAAAGCTGATAATATACTTGTTCAGGCGAGAGAACAGTAATGTGCCCATAGCTTTTAATTAAAAATTAAGGTGCATTTGCAATGTGGAGAGAAAAAAATGGGTAATTTGGTTTGTATTTACATGGTTTTTCCTTCAGTTTACATTCAAACAGTACTAGTACTTTGTTTTAACAGCTGTGTTTCCAAGCCCTGGGATGCACATGCATGGGGGTAGGAGATGTGACAGAGAGCTCATGAGAATAGTGACACAAAAAGTAGTTTTTGTGTCATACAGTGCACACATTGCAAAGATAAAATGAAGAAAATATTCCACATCTCAGGAAGGAAAACCTTCCTTTCAGCTCAGAGTGAATAATTAGCCATTAACAGCTAGCGCTCAGGTCAGAGATTGGATTTCATAAGGCGATTGGTGGTTTTACAAGGAAACTGAGAAGGGAAAAGCAGTTCGTATAATACTGGCTAGATATAAATGAAACCCAAGTTTTGAAAACATTTTAGAGCAATTTCAAATTTGAACAGTCAAAAACATGATATGAATATGTTTTTTTAATATTTTAAACTTTGGAACTTAACAGTCTTAACATCACAGATCTGATCATTTTGGGTTCGTTTTTTTTTTCTCTCTTCAGTGTAATGCTTCATGTATGTCCTCATCTATTTGCTAAGGCTGTTTCCATTGCACTTTATTGCGTTTCACTTTTTTCAATACACCGACTTTTTCAAGTCAAGCATAAAACTCCCTTTTTTTACTCCAATATTGTGAGTTTTGATTTATTTGTCTTTTTGGTGTTTTGGTACGTTTGCCTTTGAGTGACTATTTCAGTAGCAATTTTCCTCCCCTTCTCCTATTTGCTGTTAAAATCCCCTTTGCTGCGTCCAGGACTTAGCACCCATGATAATAGTGATTGGCTTTTAAAATACAAACAAACCAAAGCAGTTGTTTTCAATAATTATGTGTGCAACCAGGGCTTTCTTCCAGCATGGTTATGTTAGACTAACATTAGTAACATTAGTAAAGGAGGCTCCATGTAACTTTGAGATAAGTGTAAAACATAATAATTTGGTTTCTATTAACATTATTTCTTTCAGTTTCAGGTTTAGCCTCCAGTTGCAGTAGTATTTGTATAATTGGCCAGCACAGATACCATCAGTAGGTTTGGGCTGGAAAATTTAAGCCTCAGAGTCGAGGTGATATCAGGCAGGAAACCCCACCAGGAGACATGCACAGATTATATTGGGTAAAGCTTATACAGATAATTTCTTCTCGATATGGGGACCATTGAGTGAACAGAATCTGTATTATCTCAACAGCAGCCCGCAGCCTCTTCAATCTGATATGTGAAAATGGTCTTGGCAGTGGCTCAGACTGTCTGGACTGCCGGTGCCTCATTCAGCAACAGAGGACAAGTAATACTTTGGCTCAAACTGTCCTCATGTTGGTTACAGTGCAGTGAACAAGCCTCTATATCACAGAGTTTGTAAAAATGTCTGAGAAACTTGAGGGAGAGACATCAAGACAAAAGCAGATGCATTCAGCAGACCCTTCCAGATCTGTTTTTGCCATTTCCGTCAGGGTTAGATTTATCCCAAGCGAGCTGTTTAGTGCCTCAGTGTGTGAGCGAGGCGGAGACGACAGTACGGGGGCAGCTGCTGGGCGGACAGGTCAGCGTCTACAGAGCGGCGCCGTTTCTCTAATTGGCAAATTTATGAGCTGGTGCATTATTGTTTGTGCTTGACGTGATCCATCACAGCATCGCCACTTACTCCACAAATGTGACTCCACGGTTGAAAATTTGCTCTTTCTCACACTGATGTTTTGATGGTGAAATTCCTCTCCAGTCTGACGGCATTATTCATAGATTTCTATTGTCTTAATTTAGTGTAAAATTTGAATCAAGTGGTTGAAAACTGTTTTTTCTCCTTTTTCAAACATGTTTTTTGCGATGGTCATATATTTCTCTGATGATGTGGTGTTTTTTTTCATAGTATGTGAGACCTGTTAAATCGATTGCCTCAGTTTATGGACTGTTTCAAACCCTTCTAGCTTTGCCTACTATTGTAACGTTTCTTCATATGATCTTGTATCCCTTCCAACTGTTATGATAGCACTGAATTTCCAATTTTTTATTGAACATTTTGTATTTGTAATAATAGAAATGTTTGAGAAAATGTTCTGGTTATTGTTATCAACAGTTGTTAATTCACACAAAAGTCTCTTATGAGTTCCTTTTAGATTTTAGATCATTATCGAGACTCAATAACGAGTGACCCGGAGTGTAATAAAGTAAAGAGAAATAGCCTCCAGTATTTCCGCCACAAATTGTCTTTTTTTTGTTAGTTGCTTGTTTCAACAAGTCTGAAAATCAACAGCAGAAGAGGGTTTGTTGTTTTTCCTCCCACGGGATGTGATGTGTTATCAGTTCTGTGACATGATTTTCTTTTCTTTGATTAAAAGACTTATGCAAAATGTGCTCTGCAGTGTGTGTTTTGTGGCAACACACAAGTATATAATAACAGTGGCTTAACAAGCAGGAATGGGCTCAAAGGAAATGAGATTTCGCTTGAATCAAACGGTGAAATAAATGAGGAGGACATGCACACGCAAAGCAGTACAACTTGACAGCCTCTAATAAACAGAGTGGCATTTTCATCTTTGTTTTGTTATGTTTGGGTGTATTAAACACATAAGAAGAAGGTTTAAATTAGTACATAGAAGCTCAAATGTGATTTAATCTGCGTAAAATGTGTGATCTGTTTCAAATCGACCATGAACAAAAAAGTCTGCAGGCTACTGAAAGACTTTGGCATAGAACGATTAAATTTACTGCTCCTATATTTCATCCCAGCCTTTGAAATGGTGACACCACTTCCCTGCTGTCAGACCAGGAGCTTCCTCTTCATGGTCAGTCTGTAAATGATTTGGTAGCCATCGTCCCAGCCGTAGAGCTGCTTCTCCTCAGGGTTGTATTTCAGACCGGCATGGGATCCGTACCTCCGGGGAAAGTAGAGCAGGGGAGCCTCCTCGCTGATCACCATGTCGTTCACGTCAAACACGCACTGAACACGGGACCTGCTGGCCAGTCGGGTGTTATAAACAACATAGACGGTCCCACAGACTATGAAAGCCGCCTCTGCATTCTCCCATGGGCAGCGGGTGTCCCAGATTTGTTCTATATCAAGCGTGGCAGGGTCCATCTTTGCGAGGTTGATGTTTGGCTCACTGTCGCTGGTGGCATAAAGGAGCCAGAGGCCTTCATCATCTGCGGCGAGATCTGCAACAGTCTCTGGGTTGAGGCTGTAAACGGTAGCATGGCTCTCCACAGGGAACATAGCAGTGTCCATCACTGAGCCACTCAGCAGGTCATATTTGACCACCTGCACGTCCGTGTCAGCCTCCCGCTGAATGTAGTACAAGTAGCCATTATAAACTGCAGCGCCAGTGCCGCTCCACTCGGAGGGAAGCTTGATCTGTCTGCTGTCGGTGACACCTGGTGAGCGGGAGAAGTCACGCACAGAGTTAAACTGGTAGATGGTGTCTCCTGATGTCCCGTTGAAGACGTAAACCCTGGACGACCTGGGGTCCCTGGTCCACATGCCTTTGGGACTGCCCACTCTCTTCAGGATCTTCACTGACCTGATGGAGGAAATAATTTCCACACAATCTGCAGCGAGAGAGAACACAAAGAGAAGATAGTTGAGCTTAACAAAACAACCTTCACAGAACAATCGACTGTTGTAGTGTTTCTTTGCAAGAAGGCTCCCAGATAATGCAACCATGGCTTAAATAATTCAGTGTCCATGAGCCTTTAGTCTGGTTAAACCCAACCTGATAGCATAAGCTCAGCATTTCTGTTTTGTGCTATGTATCAGTCTTTCTTCACAAATGATTTCAGTGGGCAGGAGCTGGGAGGTAATCCTCACATGACAGACAAACTCCTTCTGACAATCAAAAACAAAACATGCTTAACACCAACGGAGAAAGTTGATAATTCAAACTTTTGCCAAATCCAGTAGAAAGACTCTGACCTTTGTTTTTTTTTAAATTGTTGTTATTGAGTCTATTTCTATGTTAGCACCCGCTGCTTTAGGAGATGCATTGATAACAAGCAGTGGCCTGTACGTTACATCATCAACATGATGCAGTCCTTGATTGGATGGTTACATTGTCAACAGCACAGTCCATGATTGGCTGTACATAATCTGATTTAAAAAAAAAAAAAATCATTCTCAGCAACTGGCAGTGCCAATTGATCTGCAGTGCTCAACAGCTGAGTTGAGCTCAGGTGATCAAAATGGTTTTAACTGGGCTGTTGCCATGGCGAAGAAGCCAGTCAGAAAGGCGAATTAGAATGTTAGCAAATATTAAAAACATCCTTGCGGTTGTTGTAAACGAATCAATGGGAACAAAGTGAGTAGGCCTGCTGAATTCATTCAAAAGTCACTGAAAGTCAAAAGGTAAATTGATATCCAATGTCTGCTGCTAGACATCTCTCAATCACAAAAATGAAAATAAAATGTGTAGTTTGATGACATCGAAGCAGCATGGGATCATGGGATTTTTTAAATTTATTATTAAACAGCCTCCATTGCAGATAAAAATCTCTGTTTGCGACTCAGGCAGAAATGTTAACAGACTTAAATAATGAAAATCAGGAGACATCCAAAATATCTGTATGTACAGTACTCTTGTGTTCACTGTGATCTCCAATAAAACTCATTTGACCAAAAAAAAAAAAAAAAAAAAATTTAGCAGACGAGGTTATGTATCAAAGTTTGATTCACGTTACATTTAGTCACGTTTGCTGACTTCCGTCCTCATTCTCTGACAGAAGACAAAATTAAACGAGTTACCTTGAATAAAATGACGAATTTCTCTGATTTTGCACACTGTTGGAAACATTTGGGATTGTGTCAGTACATAAGTCAACATAGACAGTTTAATGTGGAAATGTTGCATATTGTGCATATTGTGCATTTGAGTTCTCAACCTTCAACGTAGCTTCCATTTTCCGTTAGCAGCGCATAGAATTTTAAACTTTGATGCAGAATTTCTATGTGCACGTTTGCGCCTTCAGCCAAGTATTTTAAAGTTGCTGATCTTTTGTAGATGATTCAACATTTTCTGTGCTTGCATGATAGGGAAAACGAATATGAAGCTATTTAAACTAGCATTGTCAGTGCAATGAGCTAGCTTAAACACTATCTCCAGTGTGGTCAGCAGTGTTTCCAGGTGGCTCATTTTAAATTAAGAACCCTTTTATGATTTAGTAAAGTGTCAATCCTCAACTTAAGCGTGGATTTGCATTCTAGCACTTAGAAACCGGCCCGCAGCCTGCAGCAGTCAGTATCTGGCTCTCTAAATTAAGGCAAATTCAAACCAGTCAGAGGGAAATTGGACACAGACTCATAATTAGTTGAAGTATTAATGCTGCTCGCAGAAACATGGAGATGCTTTCTGTAAAAGAAGTAGATAACCTGCTTTCATGAAAATAGACCAACAAAGGATGTTTCCTTGATGCATCCAAGGGCGAAATTAGTATTATGCATACAAATCTGAAATGGGACCCTACAATACAGTGAAGTTCGTTTTGGGTCAGTTCACAATGGCTCACTGTGTGCAGAGCTCACTCCTCTGAACATGATCTTTAGGGCAGCTTCCTGTCCCTCCTCTCTGCAGAGACACAGCTCCAGATTTAGCAGGAGATTTGACACAGTGAAAGTAATAGAGAAAGCCTGCTCTACATTGTGCTATTACTCGACTGAATGAAAGAAATCATCCACAATTATGTAAAGCAAGACCAGCGTGATGACTCTGAGCCGAGCATTTATGATATTACTACATAATTCCTGAATTTATGCGTTATTGATCGTCGTATTAAGTCAGTGAGAATAATAAAGCAATCAATATTTTTTAATTTAGCTTTTTATGGAGTCTGTTTAAATGGCACCATTTGGCTTTAGCTTTTGGAACCAATTACCATTAAGTGCAAAAGATCTTTTTGAAAAATGTGCACATTCAATGAAATCTGCCACTATAACGTCTGATCTGTTTCATGGAATTAAAATGTGATTTCAACTCTCCACAAGTCCCTGTGTAAGCAGAGCAAATGACTGCGTGCAGCAGTTACATCTCAGTGTTGTTTGTAGCAGGTCGCCCTGGGATCTAAACATTATAAAGACAAATGCTGTGCTCAAACAGCACAAACAGGGGGAGCAGCGCTGCTGAAATAAATGAGTTGCATCAAGACATTTCTCCTGGAAAACATGACTGCCCACTGACTCAAAGCACTCTGTTAAATGACTTGTAACAGCACCCTGTTTGTTCCCCATTTTCCAGTGGCTTGACTTTTCCACGACAATTATTCTGCAAGGGGTGGGTATAGTGGCTGGAGTGATGTGTAATACTAAAATGTAACTATGCGTATTACATAAACTATATATTCTATATATTCTATAGGTTGTGATGGTGCTGCCATGCGTAAGAAAGAAACATCAAAGCCTGAAATGTGGGCGTACTTCCATGCAGCTCACCAGAAACTCTTGAATACAGCTCCTCCCAGTCTTCTTCCTCTTCTTCCTCTCCTCTGCTCTCCTCCAGCCCCCAGGTTTCCTGCTCCACCACCTTGTCTGCCTTATTCGCACAGGCCCGCGGGGACGTCTGGGTCTCCACATAGTCCATCTCTCGCTCCACCCGGTTCACTCTGACTGCAGCTCCTTCAAGGTCTTTGAACAGCGTGCTGTGCTCGCTCCTCAGCCCATCCACGGCCTCGTCAGTCAACTTTTTGAAATCCTGCAGCTCTGTGTGGTAGCGATGGGACTGCTCATGCCAGAACTGCATTCGATCCTGCCAGACGTGCAGAGATAAACAAGTGTTTGTAGTAAACCGTTTGAGGTTTTCTCTTGGTTTTACACAAACCACTCAACCAGCAACAAGACTAAGGGCTCATTCAGAGGAGCCGCATCGAAAATCCAAGTTCTTCCGTTAGTTTTAATGTGAGGAGTCTGGTTGTAAGAATATATGATTCATAGTGTAAAGATATTTCACTTAGAGGTTGGCAGAGACTTAAAACAGAGCTGAAAAAGGGTGACTAGAGGACTTATATTCAACCGAGGGGCCAGAAATGGGCCTCTAAATGAATGCTAATGTTGCTCTTTAACTGCTGCAAGTGCTGGAACATTCATCATATCAACATAAAAAGATATTTGTTTTCTTCACAGATTGTTTCTACTCTCCCTAAGTAGCCAAAATAAAAAACAACATGCAGGCCCCCCAGGAGTCCAGTCTGTGGTTATTTTTGGCAACTAAAGCACATTGGCTGAATTTGGGACAGTTTGTGCCAGAAATCCAATAGATAATACAAAACACTTCAATCATCATCACGGAGAATCCTGATCACTGACGACACAGAGAAATACCATTTGGCACCAACATCTTTATACTATTGGCTCAGAAGCCTTCAGTCGTTTAAGACAGACATAAACATCATTTAAGATGTGACAAAATTTTTAAATAATTTTACAATTGTATTAAGTTTTTTGGAGGGAAAAGCAATTCCACATCTTTCTAAAAACTCAGTGGATGTATTATTTCTTAAAAATTATTCATCTACATCTAAATGTTACCAGTTGTCCTTCAAATTTTGTGACAATTTCTTGAGGTGATGCTTGGCTGTTCCTAACAACATTTTCATCCACCTCAGCTAGCACTTGGCAGCATCCTAACAAAGGTTATAATAGTTAAGTTTTTTTATTAGTTTCATTTTTATTTTGTTTTGACTTTAATTTTGCAGTTTCAGATTAGTTTTAATTAGTTTTTGAAGCAAGTTTTGTAGTTTAGTTTTGTTTGTATTATTCGAAAATGCTTCATTTTAGTTTAGTTTTGTAATAGTTTTAGTGTTAGTTTTAGTCTTTCTCCTGACTTTAGCCCTCACTAATATCCACACAAAATACCATGTCAAAAATGAGAACTTAAGCTACTTTCTTATATCTTTATTTTATTTTAGTTGGTTCTGTAAACCCATAATGCAATTTTATTTATCTTTTCTTTTTTCCGTTTAACAAAACTGTTTCTTCTTGTCTAGTTTTTGCAATTTCGTTCATTTTCATTAACAATAATAACTTTGATGCTAATATGCTAAACCAAGTAGATGAACTTGATAAATGTACTGCAAAGCATTGTCTTGTCAGCACTAATACTGTAAGCATGTTAGCGTGCTGATGTTAGCATTTAGCTCATACCACAGCCTCACAGAGCTGCTGGCCTTGTCTTGTTTCCCACCACAATGAATCTCAGGCAGTAAAATGTTTCTCTCTCAGTCAAAGCATAATCACATCAGCAGATAGAATGCAGCGCTGAGGTTCTCAGCGTAGTGATTGACACAGTGAGGGTGACAGAAAAATTATTCAGAGCAAGATGTAATAACTGACGGCTTCTCCGCTGCCTTCGCTGCCTCAGTTTCATTTTCTCGCCGTGCGTGCTGTGGGCCTGTGGTCAAATGGAAATGAAAGTTCAATGAAAACTTGCTGATGAATTTGCCGTGTTCACATCAGTGCAGAAGTTGAAACAGCATATTGGAACTGAGACTGGAGGGGAGCCGCAGGGGGCGACGAGCACCAGGTTTAGCTGTAAATAGACAATTCATTTCATGTGGGTAAGAGTTATAAGATTGTCATTTTTGCGTTGCAACCGCACGTTATTGAAAAGTGAAAAATTCCAGCTCTTTCTCCGAAAGAATACATTAAAAGATTTATTTAAATGAGAGTTCACTAAAATTACTTCCTGAAGTAAGCAG
>JAQLOL010000002.1:25317260-25328143 GCA_029783665.1 Naso thynnoides | reverse complement strand
GTGTGTGTGTGTGTGTGTGTATGTGTGTGTTATGGAGCTTTATGAAATGTATATTGATAGGTACCGATCATTTAAAAGTCCACTTTATTTCACCAAACCCCCCTCCCCAAATAATAACAATTTATCTGCTTTACCTCTGAAACACATCATTAGTTCTCAATTATGTTTAAATGCAATAATCGTAAAACTTTGAACCTGATAAAACAATGTGAGCAATTTTTTGTGTTGTTCAAGAGATTAGAAATCTACATCAATGTATAAAAATATTAAATGTTATTAAAAAGAGAGTCTTCCTTGAATTTATACATCTCACACATTATGAGATCTACGAATAAACTAATGTAGTACCATTACAGAAATACTTTAGCGCCCCCTGTTTAGCATTAGTAAGCCGTAAATAAACTCATGTAGCTGTAAAAAGTTAAAGGACATTTTTACTCATATATTTATGGAAGCATATTCTCAATGTTTTTACTTCTAGAATTTATATTTATTATTGGGTATAAATTTTATTACATTCTCATATATTATGTTTTCATACACAAACCTCCACTTATGAACACTTAAAGAAGGACGAAAAATACATAAACACTTTTAAATGTTTGTGGTTTAGCTCAGAATTACATTGTGTCACCAAAAGTTTATTAAATGTTTATACTTTTGTATGACAGTGTTGTACTAATTCTGAAAATGCTTTAAACCTCAGGTATGCATCTGCATGCATGTGCAAGCGTGTGTGTGTGTGTGTGTGACAGATTGCAGAGGATCTCACATAATCTCATGTGTTTGCCTTCACACCAGGCGTCAGGAGCCGCCCATAAAAACCTTTTGCCCTGCAACTAAACAATAAGCCAAACACCCGTAAAGGCAACATTCTTTATTAGCCTTTCGTATTGATTGAGAGAAAACTGAGCAGCCTGGGCCAGGTCGTATAAAAGTGCAGACCGAATGGGTGAAGCAACGTAAATCCTTTAGTCCCTTGTAAATAGCTTTAATACACCCAAGGCGCCAAATCACTTGACCTGCGTTAGCCTTGCCGTTTGGGGGCTTTCTGGCTGACTGAGCAGTGTGGAGCCAGACCTTCTCCTCCCATTCTCTGCCTGTCAGTCCAGGTAATGTCAAGGCCTTATTAGTGACACACTTGCTCCGCCTGGATCCAAACTCTCATGACATCTCCAGTATTTTATCAGCAGCTCAGAGGCACATTTTTCTGCATCTCACTTTACTTTTGTAGCTTATAATTAACTCTCTTCTTTTTTTCTTTTGTTGAGAAAAATGTTGACAAAACGCTTTACAGCATACAGACCAGAGGAGACGATTTGCTTTTTGCGGGCATGATCGATTCACTGTTCTCTTTTTTACTATCTATGGTTGGAGTCAATGTTTTGTGTCCATGGCTGAACTGGTATTGTACATATTAGTGGCATGTTTCTTTAATTCTCTTCCAAAACAAATGCCCCCTCTAGACAAGATCTTTATGACAGTAAATAGTACCACTTTTGGCCACATGGGGCACTACAATCAACACAAAATGAAAGTTACTCAGAGGGGCTTTAAAGATTCCCTCCTGTGATAATCAAGTTTTTAAGACTGTCAGCTTGACCGAGGTGTTTTTTCAAATGCTACAATACACTTTGTGAGTGAAATAACACCAAAGCATTTCTACCGTAGAAATGCAAATTAACAGTGATACAGTCACAATTAAATGCATGTTATTCCTATGAAACCAGTCTAGTCAGCTTCAAGGGTTGGACAACAGTGATATGAGGGGTTTTAGTGGAAAAGCCAGGTTTAGCTAGGCCAGGTATTTTGCAGGCTGGGTTTAGTATTTACAAAACGACAGCAGAGACATACTTCGTCTCCAACTGCATAGTTGCACAAAGACAAATGGTACCTTTAAAGTTGCAAGTACTTGTCAGCAGAGACAATTCTGAGCATAAACCATGAACAGCTAATTAGCATGAACCAATGTCTTCTGATGCTAAGAAGCACAGCACAGATTGGCCAATCAGGACAGAGAGTACAGAGAGCCTCAGTGACTGATAAAATAAAATGGAAATGACACAGAGATCTCAGGATACTCTCAGATCATGGCATTTTTTCCCAAACTGAGCATTAAACCTTTTTGATACTCACCCCAAAGTTACCAACTGCAGCTTTAAGTTTTTAAAAGATATGAAAATACAAGAGCAAAACTGTATCCTGCAGTCGCTATTTGCGGAGCACTATTTTGTCACAAATCTAATGCTGAAGCCTGTCAGTGTTCAATCAATTTACCCTGCAAACACAGCGAGTGCGAGCCAACCAGCTGCTCAGCTGGCAAGTTTATTTTTCTCCTTTTTTATCCGTTAACTGTATCCAAACAAATCTGCAGTGTGATACATAATGTTGGCCAAGGTTAACCTGCCAAGTTACATGATGATTCATTTCTAATGCTGACAGGACATTTTTTTATGGCTCTGGGCTGTTGAGGAAGAAACTTACGGCAAACAGTTTGTCACATAGCAAAACTGACGATGAGGTTTATGTGTTTGATGAGCGGATTGAAGCTGCAGGCTAGAACTGGCGGAGTGGTGGGTGGAGATGAGGAAAAGGTGTGCAATTGCATATCAGGTAATAAAAGACATGAAGGGATTTATTGAAGGGAGAAAAAAAACTTCTTAATATGTAATTTTGATGAACAGAGACGAGTTTGTTGGAGTTAAAATCAATGCCTGGAGAGCAACTTTGAGCTCACAGCAGAGCTGGATCTCTGTGTTTGTGTTGTTGGCCACATAATCTTGGAAAGTTAACAAGTTAGTGTGACTACAAACCAACTTTTGGGAACATCCACAGAGCATCAGTGAGTCATACAACTGCCAGGAATTGTGAAATGGTTTGAGGTGTGAGGTGTATCCAGGCCAGGTTTCAATGAGGTATGCATTATGTACACACATCAAGTAGGCACAGTACACAGGTGTGTCTTGTTTTAATTTGTTGCATACAGGGCTGTCTTGAGAAACATATTTTTTTAACATGATATCTACAGTTTGCTGTGCTCTGTAATGAGAAACTGTCTCTCAACCTGAATGTTCATTTCTCGCTGCCCTGACAGCCGACATGCACTTGCCTGGGCAGACGAGTGCCTGAGGGGCCGTGGACAGCTGCTCAGAGGGGTGAAACTCTTGACAAAAGCAGCATTTATCCATGGTGGGCGCTGCATGGGAGCTTGACCGCTGGAAATAAAGACACAGTATGTGAGAGAATAACCAAGGAAATGCCGTCACAGCCAGTTGTGCCTGGACAGGAGCACACAGCTGTTGGCCACACTGCTCCTCGGTGTTGGCGCTGCTCTGCTGCAGCGAGATGTTACACACAAAGGCTGGCCGAGCATCCACTAACAGAACGGAATCTCAGTTACAGCCAGCCAAGAGGCCCCAGCAATGATTTATATCAAGTTGTGTAGGTTCATGTTTTTCGTGTCTATTTCACAAACATGATTTTGATGACAGTCAGCACAACAGTCTTTTGCTAACCTTAGTGAAAGTGTTTTTGTTGCTAAATTCCTGTGAGAGTCATGCATGCTGTTCACCTGCACTGGCGGACTAAGAGGGTGGGCAGAGTGGGGTATCGCCCCCACCTGGTGCCCCAATGTTAGAGTAAACACCATAAAAGTGCCTTGGATGTCCCTTTGGTAAATATAACATGATGAAAAGTCTTCTAGGATGCCTTTCCAGTTGACAAAACATGGTAAAGTGCCTTCAAGGTTTCCTTTCCATTTGTTAAAACATGGTAAAGTGTCTTGTGGGGTGTCCTTCCAGTTGACAAAATGCATTTACATGACTGTTCGACTTACTGGTGCCCCACCGCATACAACAAGTGCCCTTTTATAGTTTTCGCCCCTGCCCCTCAAACATCCTGAGTCTGCCAGTGTTTGTCTCCCTCCTTCATGCAACTACGGCTCGCTTAATAAATGTGCTACATCATTCAGTCATAAAGCGTGTTGCCATTAACATGAGTTGCAGCACAAAATCTACAATATAAGTTTTATGCAAAAAACATATTAGAGTTTGTTTGAACGAAATAAGAGAACAAAATCTCGGTCGTCTGAGTTCTATCTTTGTCTATTACCATGTTCCCTCTTTGCATTGCCCCAGGCTATGTGCTGCTCAGCGCTGAAACACTTTCACTGCAGAAACACTGAGAGAGAATTCTAGAGTAAGATGACTGCAACTGTTGAAGATAATCACTTGATTTGTTTAACGGAGACAGCCGAAGTTTCGCGTTACAACCTGGTCTCATCAATCTATGGACAAACAACACAACTTTACTGTTCAAATCCAATTTTGAAGGTGATTCAGTTCCTCTTATTAAGTTCTACAGAGAGCAGTTTCACAACAAAGATCACCTGACTATGGATTCCATGATCACATCACCTCCATCCTCACGGTAACATATATAAACACATGATAAGCATTGTTAATGGTTGTGTTTTTGATTTCGACACTAAAAAAATATTTTTAAAAAGATTTAGTTAAAGTGTTACAATCACTGTCTATCACAGAGTAAGGTAAGACGATGTTGGGCCGATGGCCCACAATGAAAGTACTTGTATTTGCAGCATTGCTAAGTACTACGATCCGGGTTTCTGTGGCGACATTCCATCGCTAAATCTGTAGCAGCACAGTTAGTGACACCCTTTTATGTCAGTCAGGAGGGGATGGTCTGGAGAGGGTAGGTGGAGCTAACGCCCCAGGCTCCTTCTTAGTTGTGTCTGACTGGCATAGGTACTTTTTATTTCCTGTGAGTTACAATAGCGGACCAACGCACAAAGTAAATACAGTAAACTCAGTGTTCTGAAGAAGGGAAACAGGTGATCTGTGAACATCATACAGTCGACACTGTTTTGTTTTGACATGTACTCTTGGAAATGAGGTCCAAAAGCGCACCCGCAATTACAGTTTATCGCCAAAGGTGCTCTCGGAAATAATGTAACTCAAATCTTCGAGATTACCACTTTGAATATTTCATGACATGTCTGTTAACTTAAAGACGTACATTTATTGTTTATTTGAATCCTCATTTGCTTCTACAGTGCAACATCTACTTTTTCTAAGGTTCATGTTAAGAGTATAATATTCACATGCCTTTACATACATGTACGCACAAATACAATTACATACCCCCCCACACACAGTAAAACTGTGAGCATTACAAAAACCAACAAAACTCATAAAACTTCACATGTTGTTCTATGCATACACATACACACACTTATTTACATATGCAAAAATATATACATACATGCATACAGAAATATGGATGCATTTCAATAAATACTAACAAAAATATCTTTGGCCTCACTTATGAAATGCTTTGAATTACTCATAAAACCAAAAGTAGAAGAAGTTACTCATCAGATGTTTTGCAGGCCTCCACCCCAGAATAACCTTTCCTATTGCTTTTTAAAACTTTCTATATTTGTCACTTAAGTAGTGAAGTATGACAAATTACTCCACTGCAAAATTGCTCTATACATAACAGTTTTTTTCACTGCATTGGTTCTCGTTCGAGGAATCATAACATGACTCCTCATAGTATTTCTTGAGTCTTCTGAGAAAATATTATTCTTGAGAACAAGCAGACGGGTTGTTTTTAAACACAATTACTCCTGAATAAAATTAGAACAAGTTGACGTCTGCCAACATGAGCCCACCCGTTTAAACAAATCAAGTGGCGTCTCCCAAATACAGTCTTCTACAGAATTCCCTCTTGTGTTTATTTTTCCTTGCTGAGTGACAAAAGAGGACACGGAGAGGGAAGAGGGGACTGTAACTTACTCATTTGACTTGCCAAACTCTGATACAGCCTTGTATAGGTTTTTTTAAGTCTTTACGAGGAGCTTTTGACTGGTTATGAAGCTGTCTAAATTTTATACTGATGCCTCACATCTTACCTTCTTGTGCAAATGTGACCATCATGGAGGAGATTGAGTTTACTCTCCCATCTTTTACAATGCCTTTTCCCAGTCCGCTCAGTCAGCAGAAATGTTACAAATGCTCTATAGCACACAAGCCGGAAGAGATGATTTGCTGTTTATGAGCATTATCGATCTACTATTCTCTTTTTTGCTAAGTGTGTTTGGAGAGGGGGGATATTTTTCTTTAGAAAATTTCAACATTATGTGTTTATAGCTGAACTGGTATTGTGCAAATAAGTGTTGTGTTTCTTTCACTCTCTTCCAAAACAAATGCTTGACAAGATCTTTATGTCAGTAAGCAATAATCTTTTTGTCCACACGCGCCACTGCAGTCAACACAAAATGAAAGTTCTTCAGAGGGGCTGAGGTAGGCGACAGTTGGAAATCAAGCTAGCTGTAGCATGAGACTCCTAATGAAGCAACTGCACTGCACTCTACCTTCCCTGTTTTTGCTGCAGCTCACATTTTGTTTCCTTCGTTGAAGCTCTCTCTTTTAAGGCCAGTTTGTACCAAAGGTTCATGACAAGATGAGGCAGTTGCGGGGAAAGTTCCAGCAGTCTTAACTGGTCCGTCTCAGCTCGACTCAAGCTGGCTGACAGTGTCGCCTGCAACTCAGCTTGTGAACCCACCAGAGGCCAGTTTTAGAACATAAGGCACGTCCCTTATTTCAGCAGCCAATCAGCTCCTAGTGACGTCAGCTGTCACTAAGGAGTACAGTGTAGAGCAGCCAATAAGAGCACCTGCTCTCTGAAATTACCCAAGATAGGCCTGTCACAGTCTGAATACAGAGCCAAGGAGAGGTGCAGAAGTCTTGTGTTCTTTCAGAGCACCTGAATTACAAATGCTGAAAGGTTATTATGTAAATTTTGCCAAAGGACACGAAAAATAAGATGCCTGTCTCAGCTTTGAGTATAACCTGTAGAATATACAGCATCTTTGCACGGAACAAGGCCTTTGGATTTTGTCCTCAGCCTTGTGCATGCACAGAAAATTAGGAAGCGATATTTAAAGGCCAGTATGACCAGGAGGAATGATTACAGTGAGCTGTTATAAAACTGTAAATCTGTTTTAATTTACATATGGGCATGTGACTATTGTGGTAAGACAGATGTGAAAAATTGCAAATGTATCCTCTGACATTTGTTGGAGACACAAGTGGTAAACTTGAACCATAGGAGTCTATTTGTGATCAGGTACAATGGATGGATGGATGCTGCCGTCAGGAGTACATGGAGTTTAATTCGATCCCTCACAGGCCCATTTATAATCACCCGCCATGTAAAAGTCAGATCATGTTGCCAACTACCCCACACGCGCCACATGAGTATGCATCCAGAGCTCGTCTACATGACATGTTTCGGCATTGCTCCTGTGACTGTTCCTGCCTCTGGAATTAAGTGAGGAAACATAGCAGGAGGCGGGCTCGTGCATACCATTATCTCACAAAGCACTCATTACAGGAGCATCTCCCATATCCTCTATACGAGCAAAACATGTCACCTCACGCTCTCTGCCTCACTCTGAACACCGCAGCGCTTAAACCCAACACCTCTCTGGCACAGAGCTCCACGCTAGCCATGACTCACTTGAGTGAAATGCCTCAAACATTACAGTTGCCAGATTGTGAAGTGAACAGAAATGTATGTGTGGGGCTCGGCCTGCTCTTCCTGTAAGCAGGAGGAGGTGGAGGGTACTCGTAACCCACCTGCAAGCCTCCTCTTCATCAAAACAAACCGTCATGTTTTGCCGCCATACATCATAAGCCAATATATTTTATTCACTGTCAACACCAGAGCAATAAAAGTGAGGTAATAGTCTGCAGACGAGAACATTAAATTACAGTTATAATTGCTCTAGTTCATTATGCAGCCTCTGCTCTGCTGCATGCTCCAACACTGATTAATGCATAAACACCAGGCCCCAGCAGTTATCTTTGGGAAAATCACCACATTATCTGTCCTCACATTTTGTTGAATGATTGGAGTGCATGTAAATGGGGCATACTTCTTTTATAAGGTAATTACATGTTTAGCGACTCCATGTCTGGATTAGTGAAAGTATGAATGCATCCTACCCTGAGATTTATCCAAAATTGCTCTGTAATTACCGAACGACTCATATAAAAACTCTCCAATACATCAACTGTGACACCCATTGCATCATGTTAAGGTGAAAACCTGTGATCACATTGATAAGCAGATAAATTTAGCTGCAGTTTGGTGCTGCAAGATGGAAACAATTCAGCAGTTCCTGGACCCCAGTTTAGTGAAATCAAGAGTAGCAGGAAGGCCATTAGGTATTTGTTTATCGGGCTGTCATCTTGAGGTATGTCCTGAGAGCGCTTTATCCGAAAACCAGTGTCACAATCAGAGCATCGCGGCAGACTGGAGCAGGCTCAGGGGAGATGGGCTTGTCAGCAGCTGTTTCAGTCTGTTGCACAGTGTGGAAAAGCTCTGTCATGGCCTACCTAATGGTAATTGTTTGGAGCGGTAAGAGGACGTCTTGTCTGCATGCTGGTATCTGCGGGGTTTGGAGTGGAGGCGACAGCAGCAGCAGTGGAGGGGAGGGGGGTCATTACAAGGGAGATGCTGACATTTCTCTTAGATTTATTGTATTTTCCAGATTTCCTCAACTTAGAAAACAAATTCGTGTGGTGTTGGAACACGTAAAGACGCATTTAAGTAATATTTTAAATGGGGTAAGAGGTAAGGACTTTTTAAAGGAGCTTTTTCTTTTGTTTTCTTACCCTAGTTTAGATTTTATTTCAGTCTTCCCTTATTGTAAAAAGAAAAAAAGGGGGGGTGGGGGGGCGGGGGTTCAAAAAGTTATTAATGATGGCTTTAGTTTGTGTAATGGACCATAAAGCACCAAAGTGAAAATGGTACTCAGGGATCTCTTCCACATTTATAATAAAGCAAATAAATACTGAACCATCATCATTTGGAATAGTACATCGTGTAGTTCACTTAATAAAGTTTTGAAGAAAAAAAAATCTAAAAGCACATGCTGGAAACTACAGATCTCTGTAAACATTGGCTCACTGAAAACATGGGTGGTAACAACCTCCTGACGAGGTTTAATATGGCTCTACTAGCCCATACAGTATAATTGTGATGATCAAACCTATACAATAGGCGGATTGAAGTTACATCGGGTGCCTATGACCATCATGGGCTTAATGTCACAGCCTGACAGATGGGGAAGGTCCAGGAGAGGAGATCTTTGCAGTGAAGAAGTTTTTTGTCAGTAGAATTTACAAGTTATGAGTTGGAGATTTAACTTTGATGAGCAGTGATGAATTCTCTGCACCAAGAAGAAATAAAATTACAATGTTTTAAATACCGGCGCTGCTGCACTTTCATACAGTTGCTTAAATAGAGCGAGGCCTATTATGACATGTCGGTATGGACAATAACTGTGACATTTGATGATAAAATACTGATGTTGAACTAGAAGAGACTTCACCACACGAATATGAAATACAACAATTTATTTAACAAAGGTTATGGCACACACAGTCTCCATGCTGGATCAACCAGAGCAGATCCTGGCAGAGCGCTCTACAAGAGGGCATCTGAGCCTGATTGGGGAGGAAGTCCTGAGTCCTCTGGTGGAGGGTGCCTGCAAGATGATCAAGAAGAACAATGAGAAAGGGGATGAGATGTCATAAAAAGGACCGAGCGCATGCTAAATGGGATGCAGTGGGAGGAGGGAAGACAGAGGAGAGGCTGGACCAAAAGGAGAAGGCATGAATGAACCCTGCTCAGTCTAATTGTTGAACTTCAAAAACTTCAGTTGTGTAAATAATTCAGAGCCTCTTGATTCTCTTCTTTATTCTTTGGCATCTTAATGCTGGTTGCCACCTGCCATGAAGAGGAAACCCTTATTAATTTTTCACTTTTGTATGCTTTTGTACAGTTGGTTACAAACTCTTTCCTACAATCTATAAGTCTAAATCATTGTCCAAAAAAAGAGACAAAACACACAATAAACAAAGTCAAAGTTAAATTTGACTGATAGCATTTTTTTCTATATATATTGCAGTAATATCATTATTGTGAATCTTTATGCAATCATAAACGCAAACTGAAATTTTGATATCGTGACAGCTATAATCTGAGCTTTTATTCATCAAATGTCTTACTTCGCTAAAAATCTCAAATGAATTAACCCATAACATTTCAAATTTGTCTGAGTTTTTTAAACTTGCAGTAGATAGCTTCTGCAAATGAGCTAGTAAGCTAACGTTAGCTGTAACATTAGACTCCTTAGAAAGCAAATCCGCTGCAGCCTTTTGCACCGGCTCGTCCTTTATTTCATTTGTTGTCGCTCTCTCTTTTTAGTCCACTTTGAACCAGGACGAAACGGTTGCAGGGAAAGTTGCAGAGTAAACTGGTCCGTCTCAGCTTGACTGACGGTGTGGCTTGCAGACACTCTGTTGTTGGCCGAGGTGAGTCAGAGCACGGTGAGCTAATCAGCTCATACTGACGTCACCTGTCACTAAGAAGCGCAGCAGAAACCAGTGAATTAGGACAGAGTCAAGAGAGTGTCACTGATTTTTTATTTTTCTGCGAAACCTTTGTCCCAGTGGCACAGAAAATATCATGGCAAAAAACAGGGCTGATTGGAGACCAATTAAGCAGCAACTGGTGTCATTTTTCAACCACTAGTACACTGTTTAATCAGGCTATACATCATAATGACAAAGCTAAGCCAAAACAGTTGTCTAGTTTCCCCTTAAATTCGTCTTTAAGACATTTTCATTTAAACTTGCACACATCCCCTTTAACTGTTGTGGTGTTTGGCACCTCTTGATATCAATGATGAAATAAGTTGAAACAATTAAATGCATTATTTTAACCTGTTAAGGGAGTTCAAATTCATTGGGATGGTCATAAGAAAATACTTCTTACTCAGGGAGGGA
>JAQLOL010000002.1:25288835-25309731 GCA_029783665.1 Naso thynnoides | reverse complement strand
CATTTCATGCTTTTATTATGTATTTTTTTACGTTTGAAAATTGGTCACCATTCACTTCAATTGTTTGGAAAATTACTGAAACACCTTTCACCTGTAAAATTTCAGCAGTGTTTTTAGGAACTAAAAAACTTCACCCAACCTTCCATCTGCACAACGGTGAGTGGATAATGACTGAATTGTCATTTGGGTGAATCATCCCTTTAAAATTGTGTGGCGTTGTCATTATATGGTCACATTTAGCGCTTGTCTCTCCTTGTCTTAAGAACGCTTGAACACAGGGTGATTTGCGTAAAGCTGTCACCCTATGAGTCAGTCACTAAGGTAGAGGAATCTCATAATTAAGGCCTCATTAAAGCTACACTGCCTAACTATGTTGGTTTACAGGGCAGACAGAAACCTCGCGGATTCACAAAGGACCCATTCATAATACCTCACTTCTCTGAAAGGAAAAGAGAAAAAGCAGTTGCTCTTAGCATTTGGGCAGATGTAATTGCAATCACTCAGCTTGTCTGATGCTGATAATGGGGCGATGGGAAATTCCTGTCAGAGTCGTGGCGCAGGGTGGTTTCGCAACCCACTTTGGCAGGCTCCATGTTCCACTGCAGGGCAGCGAATGCGTTACAGCATGCTCACATAGCTGTCATTAAACACATTTTGGAAAAAAAAAAAAAAAACATAGGACAATCAAAACTCACAAGTGTGTGCCATTCTCTTGCTTCTTGAGCAACGAAAAGGCAAATATTATGTAAACGTATATCGTCTGTCATCCCTGCGCTGTTAAACATGTCGAAAGACATCAGCTCATGAAAAAAAAAGGGAAAGTGAATATTCTTTAGCAATCCCAGTCACACAATACACACCATAAATTCTGCCTGCTATTTTCAACAGCTTTATTTTCCTTTGCCTTTTCAAAAACATTTCTCTTGACTGTTAGTTTGTGGGAAGATTAAGCTGTGGGGAAATAAGAACACATATTAACTGGTACCTCAAATGTTGGGCAGTTCATTTCAAAATAAAAAGTAATGTTTGTTTTCCAAATTTTGGGTATGCTTTTCAGCTAGCAGCCCATTCCTGTCTGAAATGTGCGCTACAGTAGGTGGCTGAAATAGCACGTGGGTGCAACGTTCTTGTGGTTGGTCTTTGGGTACAGTATGTGACACTTGGCATCTCAGCAATGCTTCCATGAGAAGCCTCTATTATAAAGCATTCATGCAATGATGCTAACAAGCTCATTTTACAGGCTGGACAAGCATTCGTGCAATTAAGTCCAAGACCATCTTATTAGTGCCTTAGGGGACCACCCAAGAAACAATATAGTGATATTAAAGATTTTCTAATAATCTCCAAGGAGTAGCAATAAAGTCCCATTTACTTTACTGCTGTATGTTGTGATGGACAACAGCTATTCAATTTTAATTAAACTGGAAACTTGAGAAATACAAAATACTTGAAAAACAGCCTGGAAGAAGGTTAACAGCCATTAGATTTAGTTCTCTTGATATGTGATACTGATTCCTGAATGACATACAGAATGTCTCATCTTAAACAGCAACATGTTTTATTTATATTTTACAGATAACTGCAGTCATATATAGGCTTGGCAGTCTGCTGGTGTTTGCAAAGGTATCTGAGGTATTTTGGGCATGTTACAATTAAAATGA
The DNA here is from genome assembly GCA_029783665.1 of Naso thynnoides. Classification (NCBI taxonomy): domain Eukaryota; kingdom Metazoa; phylum Chordata; class Actinopteri; order Acanthuriformes; family Acanthuridae; genus Naso; species Naso thynnoides. Next base: position 25,308,070 of record JAQLOL010000002.1, on the reverse strand, counting down.
TGAATCAGTTAGGTCTTTTAGTTTGACTCCAGAAGACTTCTTTATAAATAAATCTGAAAAACTGAAGAAGCAAAAAGAAATTCTGGCAGCAATTCATTAAAATTTTGAGATAGGTTAGTCTCCTCTCTAGGCTGGTGATGCCACTTTGGTCAAATAAATGAGCCTTGCCATTGCATACATTATAATATATGGAGACCAATTCGCAAAATTTTTAAAAAGTTTAATTTCAAATTACAGCATAGTATGGGTGATAAAAAAAATAGCACAAAGAAATAATTTTATTCTTGCAATAATCTGTGGCTTCAACAGATGTAAATCAACATTTGATTCATACAATTCCTCGAACATAAATACCATATCAAATGTCAATGCTCTCCAATGTTACTGGTGTAGCAGTTATGATAAATTACAAACATGTATATGTCAAGAGAGGAATAAAATACCATTTAAACAAAACACTATAAATGAAAACACAAGAATCTGTAAAAAAAAATATTATTTAGGTTACCCAGAAATGGTTCTCTTACAGTTTTTTTTTTACAGTCCAAAAGTGTATCTCAGTTTGTGTAACACATTTAAAGACAAATAAAGGCTTATATGTGTCTCCTCCATTATTGTGAACATGGTGTCTGTGGTGAGCTGAGGGGGGCAAGCGTGGACTGAAACATCAGTATCGGAATAACTGTGTAATAAACTGGCCCTGTATTAAGTTAGCGCAGTGTACTACAGCACCACTTAGAGTCCCAGAGTGGTAAATGTTGTAGAGACCAGAGCAGATGAATATGCCTTCGGAATCAACAATTATGCTAGCAGCTATATGAGACTGCACTTAAGCACAACAGTTTTTTTTAGCTACATGCTAATATCATTGAGCTAACATGCTCACAGTGACAATGCTAACGCCCTAACGTTTAGCAGGTGTATTGCTTACCATCTTAGTTTAGTGTGTTAACATGCTGACATTGGTTACAAATCCTGCTGTGCAGGATATGAATTTCGAAACTAAATTTCATGGCAATCCATGGAATAGTTGTTCACTCAAAACTACAAATGTCAGTCTCATCGTGAAGCTAAATGAAAAGTCAGTGGATCACCAAGTTCAGAAGAATTCATTCTCTTTTGTCTATGAATGTCTGTGCAAAGTGTCAGGACATCAAATAGTTTTTGAGATATCTGAGTCTAAACCAAAGTGTTGGACCAAATGACCTGCATTCCCATACAAAGCCAAATCACTTGCGTGGCTAAAAACGCAATAATGTTGCTATATGTAGGAACATATCATATTAAGAGGCCGTTTTCTGTCTATTGATCATGTGTCCTTTGTCCAGTGTACTCACAGTCTATGTACCATAAAATATATATATAAATGTGAGATTTAATCTGCGATAAAAAATAACTACAGTTCATGAGTGTCCACATAATAGAGCATGTAGACAAAAATATAAACATGTCAGTATACATTAAACACTCAACATGTATTTTTTTGTGTCTTGACATCTATCCAGAGAACATTAAAAACGATATTTGGTTTACCGCAAAGGTCTTCAATATCCATGAAAAATATACTAAAACAGACATATGTACTGCTTTATTTTCAGGTTATCTTATTGGTGAAGCAACAGGCATCCAAGTTCCCCGGGGAAGTGGCAGTGTACTGTGAAAAACAAGTCCGTGAGTTCCTCACACTGTCCTTTCACCATCTGTCAAGCAGTCAAGCTGATGTTGGCCTCACGTCCTTCCCTCAAACCTCCCCTGTGGTTTGGTACTTTGTGGTGGCGCTCATAAGCAGTCCATTGAAAAAAAGGGAAACGGCAGCAGTGGATGGCTTTGACGATGCCCCGTTCATGTGTGAGGCTATACACCGAGCAGGATGCCCATAAAATCTGAACCATTCTGTATCGTTATGGAGGCGCCTGCTGCATTATCCACAAATATTGAGGTGTACTGCCCAGCCTGCACAGGAAAATATACAACAGTGATGTAAAAAGATAAATACAAACATTATATGTTTGTGTGTCTTGCTCTGCTGCTCACCTGTAGCTCCAGCAGTCCCTGCACACTGACAGTGAATATCTTGCTGTTACTTTCTAATCCAACAATCATCTCCAGTGAGCTGCAAACATGCAAAAAAAAGTAATAAATATTGTTGTACTAAATTCATGTCAAACTTGTTCTTCAAAACCTCGGTCAGGTTAAACAAGTGTAACATGTTATGTTAAAGGGACAGTCAGATAGGTTAGATAAATGCGTTGATTTGCTCCTTTGCAGAAATACAGATAAATGATTGATACTACTGTCAATTCTGTATGATTATGTAGTTACACTTAGCAGCAGCGTTATTAGCTCAGCAAAAAGGACAGGAAACAGTGACAAACAGTTAACGCTCTGTCTAAAGGTAATAATACCTGAGTACCAGCACAGTTTTCAGTGTTTTGCGTTTTTATAGAAGTAAATGTATTTTCAATGAGATTCTTCTTAATTTAGTGACTGTGCCTGGCTGATATTCGTATAGTGCAATTTTCTGCTATTTTGTGCAATACATCTGTACAGTGCAATATGTGCGTTGTGCAATAATTTCTTTTTTGAGGGGAATACTGTTATTGTACGGTGTGATATGAGGTTTGTACAGTAATTTAAGAATGCAATATGTTGCCGGGTGCAATGTTGTGTCTTTTTTCACTGTCTTAGTTTTCCATTTATTGTTTTTTCAGTTTATCGGTATATGTGTGTGTGTGTGTGTGTGTGTGTGTGTGTCTTTTTTGTTTTGTTTTGTTTTTTTTTTAATTGAAGTTTGTATGTTAATGTAGCACTGAACTCAAGAACAATTTCCCCATGGGTACAGTAAAGTATATTGTACTATATTTACATTGGATGTCAATTGTTTAGCATATAACCAACCGTAAAAATTGGAAATGTTATTTTTATATCCTAAGTCAAATTTATCTGAAAGTTCACAAGTTGTAACATGTTTAGCGTTTTCAGAAATGGCAGAGCCCATATTGGCCCGTACAGGACCAAAAGTATCTATGGCAAGTGTAGACAAGTTGCTAATCTAGATAGAAATCGTCACCTCAGTCGTCTTGTCTTTTGTTCCTCCACATGGCATTAACACAAAATTATAATGTAACATTTCGCATAGAAAGAAAAGATGAGAATATGCATTCTTTGGCATCCATATTATGGTTGCCTAGCAACGGTGTTCTTCTGCAGTTATCATTTGAAGGCCAAGCCTGTCCTGCGCACAACTTCACAGCACGACTTAAATGTTAAATTTGATGTCCAAATAAATGTGTTAGTTTGTGAGTTTCGAAGGTGCTGTAGAGGGATTTTGTCATAGTTGAGCAGAACAACACTAGCTGCTTTTCAGTCTTTACTCTAAGCTAAATTAGCCAGCTGCAGCTTTTAGCTTTATATTTATCAGACGTGGCAGTTGTATCTTCTCATCTAATTCCAAGCAAGAAAGAAAATAAGTGTATTTCCCAAAATCGCAAAGTTTTTCTTTAACCACTAAGTGCTTTCTCAGTCTGTAGAGATGGTTGTAACATCACTGCAAGCTTTAACCACAGAGCAAGAACACTGGCTCCTGTCAAGTGAAAAATGCTATGTGTTTTATGGCAAATCAATCATGTTGGTCTTCACTACAATGAACCTCATTTCACATTCTCTGCATTTTCATGTGTGGGAGGGTGAGACCGGCTTGGGTTTTGGCTCGACAAAAAGCACGAGTGAAGGACTCCTCTGGATTAGCCAACCCATCATAATAATATTATTTATATGTTCTCCTCTTTGTACCAAGCTGGGAGGGAGGCTGCGGGGCTCTGCACAGTGCGGGAGAGACTTAAGGGAGCAATTCATTTCATTCTTTAAGTAAATAGAAGTTTTGAAATATTGGAAAGAACCATTCCCCCGGCTGAATTTGTAATTTTTTTTTTTTTACCAAGTAAAACTGTTAGCTTAAATATCTGTCTCCCACATCCCAAACAAGGGCATTTCACTGCTGTGCTGCTGAATATAACAGGCTGCCTGAAGTGTCAAAGGTGAGTCTATAAAGATTAGTTAGGCGACAGGGATGAGGGCTCCGTGTGAAAGGACATTTCCTTTAAGGACCTGCTCTGCTTTTATACAGGAAATGCCACACTGGTTCCACACAAAGTGTAACAGACAAAACCTTTAATGGCTCATAAATTCTGGTGAAAGTTAAGGTAGCATTAACACCAATAAAATATCCCTGTTACACAGGAAAAGTAAACAATTTATCTAAACAAGACTGTCAAGAATGCAAAGTGCGTTATTCTAGTCAGATTAATTATTCCCATGATTAATTTTATCAGTTTAATATTGATTATAGGTGGTGTACCCAACAAGCATAACAAATAAAGACCACACGTATACAGTGTACTAAGGGTAGGAGAGAGTGTTGAAAGGGTTGAATTTGATTTGGACTGATGGCATGAGTTCTACAGCAAATTTAACAATGAGTGCATTTATATGCACACTTATTGGTTGTCCAGGACATGTGTTACACGTGCAAACATAACATCCTATTTTGGAAACCAGGATTTGGCATTTTCCTGGTTATGAAAAGCTGGAGTACTCCTTATCACTTTTTCCAGGTTTCTGAAAATTCCCAGTTGGTGCAGAACATAGCGGCTGAGATGATGATAAATCAAGACAAAAACACACACACAGGTGATCAGAATTATGAATATTTTAAGAAAATGAAAAACAGGTTTTTCATGTTCCATGAAGATCAAAACCAAGATGCAAAGCAGCATACTTGTGAACATGTTAACACTCAATAATACAGAAAACCTACGTGTATCTGTGACAGAGTGATTCGATGCAGATCAGCACCCGAACATTATCCCTGGCCTTCAGCTGGCTCTTGCTCCTCTTCACCTCATTATGATCTGCAAGGAGGCAAAATGTTTGAAATTTCATTGAATTTCAAGTGATAAATTATCATAAATTTCATATTTACTTACTTTCAAGAATGGAACGCTGGACAGGCTTGGCAACATTAAATAAAGGGAATGTGGCTAAGCAAACAGTTACAAAGAGTCTGAAGTGTTCACTCAATAATGCACAAAATTAAGCAGATTCAGGTCTGTTTTAATTTCTCAAGGTATTGGTTTATGTACTGCAACACCCCCAAAACAGTTATGATTTACCAATGTGGACATTAGCAGAAAACTGGTAGATCCCGGTGATGGGAGCTGTGAATCTGCCTGTAGACTGGTCCATTCCTGACCCTCTAAGGAAGGCTCCTTTAGCTGGAGGCTGAAAGCACATAAAAATTTAATTAATTTATTTATATTTTGGACCATAAATGCATTTGTTTCTCCTTACAGCCCAAACAAAGGCTCAGCTGGGACAGTACTTTAGCACTGGCAAGTATGTTAGAAGTTAGCTCGCTAGCCGAAGTTTACCAGCTAGCATTGTTAGCTGTCGCTGTGTAACCAAGCTCATAAAACCAAATATTTTGTGATGACCTACGACAGAAATTTATTGTTACTTTTCTGTGCAACCAAGTTTCAAGGCCCTTAAAAAAACAAATTCTGATTCCATTTTATTCCTCTGCCTCCTTGTGTTCTCCTTCAGTGTCTTGCTCTTCACTTATGATTCTGCAAACTAAAACATCCCCTCCAGTGTCATAGTAACACGCCCATTCTAACATAGTGCTGTGTTAGCATGTTAAACAGCTTAATCCTCCCTCCTCCAGCCTTGTCAGCCCATCCCAACGGGGCATAGTTCTTCCACTACAGCATGCTGTTTCAAACAGTGTCTATTTCTGTCCTCTCCACACTTTATTCCAAGTCACAGACAGAGTGCCTTTTGTATGCCGCCCAGGGAGTGATGTGTAGAATTGAAAAAAGTAGATATTTTTGACCAAGGAGCCAGTCTCGGAGTAGCAGCGAATGCTTTGCCAGTGCAAGTTACCAGTGAAGGGATGATCCTCTCATAATTCCCCCACATGCAAACTAAGTGATGCTTACCAAACACTCGCTCTCTCAAACACAGTTAAGACAGAGAAGCAAATGGGTCAGAAACAAAGCGTGTAACCATGCAGGGGAGGATTTACCAAAAACTTTTTGTTTTCAGCCACACACACAAAGTGAAGCTGAAACATTTCATAAACATTTACTTGTTTTAAACAAACATACTGTCTGAAAGTTTTGGAGCTCCACCAGCGTCTTCTTGTCCACCACCACAGGTCCCTTGAGCTTGCAGTGGAAAGCCTCCTCTATCCGTCGGTAGGAGGTCATCCCCTCCAGGGTGAGGAGAGCCGTAGGAAGCTGGCTGGGGCTGGTTTGTCTGTCCAAAGCTGCTGCTCTTCTCTCTGTAGCCTCTGATAGAAACATATTGTGTTATTACAGTGTAGAAAGAGTTAAAATTTAAACCACTAATTCATGATTATGTGATTAAATACCAAATGTGTTTTGGATAATAAATTGTACATTACCAAATGTTTAATTGTAAGTCATCTTTGAAAAATTAATGTAAGGACAACTGTGCAGCCTAAAGGGGAAAAGAATAGTAACTAAGCAGGGAAATCAATGTTTCTACCTTTAATCATCTCTTTGAACTCCTGGAGAAGAACTTCCTGCGTCACCTCAGCCCCAGGAGAGCCGGGAGGTCCCTGGGGGCCTGGGGGACCTGGAGGACCAGGTGGGCCCGGCTGGTGAAGGAAAAGTGCACAACACATTTAAACGCATCAATTTGATCTGAAAATCATAGTGCAAGTTTGTCTTTCATACCAATGACTGTGTACAGTAAATGAAAAAAATGATCAGTGGTCATTAAAAGTAGATTGTTTTGAAAAAATGTTCATCTGCTGAGTTTACCAGGGGTCGTTTGCGCTTGCGACATTTTCCAGGGAAGTTGCCAACAGGTCTTTTGACAAAGTCCATCCATGATCCCAGCGGATCCACTCTCTGGTTTTCAGAAATCTGCAGCAGAACAAAGACACACACACACACACAAAAATATTTCCCCAAATGAGTTATGATAAGATGAAACAGAGGATATCAAGGAAAACTACAGTTTAATCAGTAATGATGTGGTAAAGTGATGGCAGGCTGTCAGTTTATTTATTAATGTCATATTTTATGCACAGTGACAGTTCAAAGTGCTTTCCATATTGCATAATAAAATGAAAAAGACAGGATTAACTGCATCTACATGTCCACTGTGGGAAAATAAGATTCAGTAACAAGGAACAAACACAGACTTTTCTCTCAAGCCACCACTGTGCTCTCATTCAATAATTACAGCCCTTTAAAAAGTGCTACTTACCAGATTAATCATATTTTTTTATTTCTAAATAATTTTGCCCAGATGAGGCATAATGCAAAAGAAGCTAAATCCAATGAGTCATTATTTCTCCCTTTAAACCATCATTGGAAAGTTTTGCCCTAAGATACAATTAAATGGTGCCAGACACCAAGGAAGGTCACACAGGGAAACCTCTTTCTTTCTGTCTCTCCCGCTCAGCTGGCTGCGATTCCTCGAAGAGGCTTTGCAATTTGCCATCTAAGTTTAGTCACCATTCTGCTCCGAAAGGATCGCCTGATGCTTGTTTTTTCATTCCATATAATTCACTCAGGTGTCACGTCAGCTCTTATTTGCCCCAATAAGCTTGGATGAATGTAAACAAACCTCGTCAAGCAATTTTTTTCAGCACATGAAAATTTCCATGAGCACTCTGGTGAAAAATGAGTCTGCCTGTGTATGTGTGATGTAGATTCTGTGGATTGTAGGCCTCAATTACTGTCGTTTATAACAACATGTCAAAATGGCCAACATTTTTTCCCTCAACCAAAGACATACTAATATTTTGTTCTTGTATAAACTGCTGGTTTAAGTAATGAAATGACTGAGCAGTTGATAAATAAGATAGCAAATGTATACAAAGTATGTAAACCAGCACAAGTTATGATTTAAGATTATAGTCTGTTCCTTAATCCTGCATATGCCTGATCTTCTTATCTGAAACATCTCAATTCTAATAAATGACTGTATAGAAGGATGGGATCTGTTAGGGAGATAAGAAGCACACTCCAGAAGACCTTTGGAGGCAACATTTTTATGCTACGACTGACGTGTTTTCTTTTTGGTAAAAAGTGAAGCTGAATGAATTCCAATCTTAGAAAGCTTGAATCTTATCCTAACCCTTCCCCAAATGTCATGTGCCTTCAGTCGAGATAGAACAGGAGATAAAGACGAGCAATGGAGGTGAGCTGCCTGAAATGGAATTTGTTTAGGTTTGGCAGTGAGACATGGATCACTTATCTGCAAAACCAACATGCCCTTTCCTCACTGTCAAAGACTCGCCTCTAGTTCCACCGCAACAAAGTAACTCCTTGTTTGTACTCTTTTCTGGAATAAAAATTGTTTTTGTATGTGGGATTTGCAGCAGTCTCCCTCTCTCTCTCTCCCTCTCTCTGTGACTTTATTTTCTCTCTGACAGCAGACAAAATAAACAACTTAACAGGCCCTGCGCCGGCTGTATGTTGAACCGTTCTGTGTTTTTGTTGTGATTTTGAGGTTTGGAAACAGATGAAAGCGGGACTGATTTGGTCGCGACAATACTTTTACACTACTAATACTGTTTCCATAAGACTGAGGGCCTGTTAAATAAACTGCTTTTTCCATTGCCATGTCAATTTGTCAAACTCATTCACATGCCAGTCTGTACGGCTCACTGGGATAGTATCAATGTTTCAGGAAAATCTCGAACTGCAAAAACGAAATTCTTGGCAACTGGGTGCAGTAAATCAAATTATGATCATATCGAAGTCATGACACACTTGTTACCAAACAGTTTCCTATTTACCTCCAGCAGTTACAGAATAATATTATCATCAATCTCATATCATCCTTTTTGCTATGAATATAAGTTCAGTATTAGCTCCATTTTAGCTCTGCTTTGGTCACCTCCACCTCCTGAAAGAAACGTTAAAGAGCTGCTTTAAAGTTTATTTGCTTTCGTGTCAAGAGTTCAAATATACGATTGATGCCGCTCCCATGTCTATCCGTTCAACATGAAGCTAAACTAGCAATCTCTTAGCTTAGCATAAAGAATTACAGGCCTTTTGACAGAGCCTGGCTAACTACTTTCAGTTTCTATGCTAAGCTAAGCTAACCAGCTACTGGCTGTAATTTAACGTGTACCATACAGACAAGAAATTTTACAAATTATTTCTCAAAGAATATAAGTCAGATATTTACTTAATTATAGCTCTGTTTTGGTCACCACCACCTTAAAAGAAATATTAAAAAGCTCGGTAGCTGTTTCCAGGCTTTATGCTACTTTGAGCTGAGCAGCTGCTGACTAAAAAAGAAATATGAAGCCTATCATACAGACTTGTAGAAATGTCATGTAGAATAGGTTATACAGGTTATACAAATAGGTTAGATTTTTACTCTATTATTTTAGCTCTGTTTTGGTTGCCACCACCTCCTGATATAAATATGAAAAACCTGCTACAGCTTATTCTCTTTCTGAAAGTTCAAATATAAGATGGATGCCACTCTCATCCTGTTAAGCTAAGCTAGCTGTAGGTTAGCTTGGCATGGCATGAGCAGTTGCATGCCTTTGGACAGAGCCTGACTATTTGCTTCCAGTCCTTATGCTAAGCTAAGCTAACTGGCATCTAGATGTAACGCAAAGTGTACCACACAGACATGGAATTTTCCATTAAAACACCACTTACTTCTGGAGAAAGATAGTTGATGGCTGAGTCTTTCTCCAGAAGTTATATAGGGTGCTTACCACTTGTGTAAACTTGAACAAATGTTAACTTTGTGATGACTGGAGGCTGCGGTGGTGGTGCAAGGATTGTACTAGTATTTCCAGTCTGTGGCGGATTGTGTATATTCTCACCAGAATTGATTGTAAAACTGTGAATCATCACCTCAAACACTCATAGACATCTCGATACAGTGTTGAAAAGACACCCACCCAATTGTGAGAGCCAATTCCAAGAAAAAGTCACATTTCTTCTTTTGTTTATATCATCGTCATAGATCATTGTCTTGCTTTTCCAGAGATATTAAACAGTGCAAGTTGGCCCACATGGTAACTTATAATTACACATCTTCACCCTACATAATAATAAAAAGACAGCATATCATTGGCAGGAAATCAGCCATACTTGTTATCCCCTTTAACACACGCCATTGTAATTAAACCATTAAAAACTTGCCCTCAAGGATTTTCTGTGCTCAGGGAAAAGAGGCTATGACCAAGATAATTATAACCTCTACTCTCAGCTAACAAAATAACAGCAAATCACTGTATAAATCGTTTATTCATCAGCTTACGGAATGCTGAACTCTTTCCATTTAACGAACTGTATTTTGATTTTAAGCGTCTGTGTTGCTGGAGCTTAACACACACCATACAGTGGCAGCTGGGATGGCTCACACAACTTGCCAAAAAAAACCCTGATTCATTGTGTGCAGGTGAGTCTCTGTCTCGACTGCGAACATCAAAGACTCCACACATGCAGACATGAAAACCATATCGCTTCATGACACAGAAAAACCTGTCAGAGGCTTTCAATCTCTCACTCGCTGCTATTGACTGTGGCGTAAAGTAAACTGTGGATTCCTCGGCAAAGCTCTGCATCAGCATGAACAACTCATGAACAAAGTGGGGAGGGAGCAGATTCAGGTATCTGAGAGCTGATGAAGAACACCAGGGCTCTGGCTTTGATCATCGCTGATGTGTGAGTGCTTCAGAGTAGCCTCATCTGTCAGCAGGTGTAAACGCACGCCCTTGCTGAACAGATTGACAGAATGTGTCAGGTATTCTGTCTCAAGGTGAGAAACCTTAAATCTTCTGAACAGTGTTTGACCTCATTGATTTGGTTCTGAGTCATGACACATCCAGAGGTGGGACAAAGCTGTAGTTTTGCAAGTCACAAGTAAGTTTCAAGTCTTTGCTCTCAAGTATTGAGTCAAGTCCCAAGTAAAGACAGGCAAGTTTCGAGTCAAGTCCATAGTCCTAATAATCCATCAACACTTTTAGAATCGATTAGATTTACACAAATCATGAGTGCTTTTTAGAATTTTTATCATATTTCTTAACATAGCATTAAGACAAGAAGACAACATAACCTACTCCTTCACAGTTTGTTCTTTTACTTGTCACCGGTCATTGGTGTTAAAGTCCAAGTCTAGTTTTAAGCCTTTAATATGTCAAGTTGAGTATAAAGTCATCAAATTTGTGAGTTGTGTCTGACTCAAGTCTAAGTCATGTGACTCAAGTCCACAGCTCAGCACATTGCTGATGCTCAAATCTGACTTGGATGAATTATGTCATCATACTTCTTTCTGAGTAGCAGCGTCAGCACCATAATGTTAATGAACTTAAAGCTTAAAAGTACTTGCTTTGACTGATGTATATAATATAAAGAATGGCATTGCTGTGTTGTGTCAGGGGCATTTTACTGTTGCGATGGGAGAGGGAGCTGGATTTTAAAGGAACAGTTCAACAGTTTGGGAAATATGCTTATTTCCTATCTGGCAGAGGTATCAGAAGCAGCTTAGCTTAGCATAGCCTAAAGACTGGAAACAATGGAAAAAAGCCAGCCTGGCTCTGCCCAACTGTTACAGAACCCTTTGAGCAGCTGCCAGACAAGCAGTGAAACTTTAGGGATTTACTGCTGTCAGCCAAAAACAGTCCAGCACATAAACCAACATAAAGCTTATAAAGTTTTCACACTTTGGTTTTTGTACAGATTAAACAAACAAGGAATAATGTGTTTATCAGTAACTATAAAAGTGCTGGCAGGCTGAATCAGTTACTATTGGACAGAGCCAGGCTAACAGTTACCCTCTGTTTCAAGTCTTTATGCTAAGCTATGCTAACAGACCTCTAACTATAGCTTTATAGCTTTAAATTAAATGTACAGATATGAAAGTTCTATCTATATTATCAAACTCTGCTACAAAGTAAATACATGTTTCCCAAAATGTGACACAATTCCTTTAACTTTACTGTTACGTAGTTCAGCCCTGTGGTTTCAAACCTGTGGGTCAGGCCCTGCCAAAAGGTCACAAGATAAATTTGAGGGGTCATGAGATGATTAATGGGGGGAGAGAGAAGAAAAAACAAAGTTCTGCAGCATAAATTTGTATTAATTTTTTGGACGTCTCTCTCATAATTGTTTTGTTATGTAACCAAGAATTTTAACTCTTTTGGCCTTTAACAGATGTTACAATGAAACTTGAAATTTTTTTAGGGTAAATGTCTTTGGTAGAGCTGCTTACAACTCATGAACAACTGAAACATGTCAAGGAGCCCAAACTACACACTGCTTATTTGTAAGGAGTCCCAAGCCACAAGATTGGAAACTCTGGTTTAATTCTTTTGCAATTTATTGTAACTTTTAAGCTTATTACACAGATTGTCTTTTCTGTAAAATCTTGATCTGCGAGGTAACTGTATCTGTCAAATAAATGTATCACAGTAAAAGGTACTTTATTTACCTGTGAAATGAAGAGGAGTTGAAGTATACAGTAGCACTAAATAGAAATACTCAAGTAGAAATACTTCAAACTTGTACAATATTTGAAGAAAGTTACACAACCCTTGTGGGTTGTGCTCGTACGCATGGCAACAATAAAACTTAACATACTGTAGTTTGTTTTAATAATGTGCATTATTGTGAGTTTGGAGTTTTGGGATTAATTAGTGAATTAATTTTAATCATTACTGATCATTCACAGGAGTGGTGTTGGATTTTATTACCTAGCAAAGAAAGATTTCACTCCTCATGAATAATGCTTCAGTGTGTGCTGCTTTAAGTGTGTTTGTCATGTAGTTTGGAGAAAATTAGGTTGAATTTATTTGAAGCAATAAAATGGGAAAATATTTCCCCGGGGCAGCATGCCACCAAAAACACAAACACAACTGTTAAAACATGTCTCTGGGGCTGCAACCAGACACTGAAACTCTGCAGCTCCTGAATTCTTCCATGTGCAGCTTAAACTTATCTTGTTTTCTTTTGCGTGTTATCTGTTCATACGCACAAGAGGACATGAAACTTTTTGTTGCTGATGAAAAAATGTTGCACAGACAGGTTTAAGGTTGGACATGATGATAGAAAGCCATCTATAATCCCTTGTTTTTACTGCCCTGTACTGCTCCCTGTGCAGTCATCCATGCATGGGTGGACGGGCCTAACACTGGAGCCATCCCACCCCGGGAGGCAGGGATCCCCGGGCTGCGTGGGACGAGGGGATCCTGATTACCTGCGTGCATCCCAGTCATCATGCATTCACCCCTGTGTTCCCGTCTGCTGCACTTCACAGAAACAGATAGCTTTGAGGATTTATCTCTGCAGAGCTAAATACAGTTAGGCATGCAATGTTGACTCTGTCCCTTCTCACTGTGTTGTTACTCAATTGGCAACCACTACATGCAAAACATAATTACTCAATCATACTGCGAGGATGCTGCTATTAGCTCAACAAATGTTGAAGCACTGCTATTTAGAAGTGCAATTGAGAACACAGTTGTTATAAAATGATATAGTCAAACATGCTCTTTATGACATGGTCTGATTTTGACTTCCTGTTGTCCCAACAAAGGTGTGTATGCATTCATTATGTCTGAGAGAAAGTGAAAAAATTTGTGTTTATGTTTCAGAAATCACCAGCGACAATCTTGGCTTCCTCTTAATTTAAAAAGGCAACACAGGCTGGAGGAAAGCTTGAGCGCTGTGTCACATCTGTTTTGTGTACGAATTATAGCTTTGAAATTGGAGTGAGTGCTCATTTTCCCTGTGGTAGGTAAAATGAGCTGTTGAAAAGCACCAGTGATCCTGATCCATCAGGTAAACAGGTTTGCCCCATGGTTTGACTGTAGGCAGAATGTTTCAGGTAAGAAGTCATTAGATCCTCCTCCTTTACATGATGAATTAGTGGCTCAGCATTATGTTGCAAAGTACATTCTGCAGATGCTTAATTCTTATTATCCTACGTTTATAATAAAATATTTCGCCTTCTGTCCTGTTCGGTTACTCACAAGCAGATGGAAAAAACCTTAAACCATAAAACTGAAAAAAACTCAACATCATGAACATTTGGAAAACAACATATGTGAGGTGCCAAAAAAACAACATTAACTTTGAAAGGAACGGTTTGACATTCTGGGAAATATGCTAGTTCCCTTTCCTGCCAAGAAGTAAATGAGAAGATCAGTACCACTCTCGTCTCTGCAGTAAATATGACCATTAGCTTAACTTAGAATAAAAAAACACAAACAGGAGGACACCAAAAGTCCTACAAGGCAAGTCCTGCTTTCAACAGCAAACTTGGCAACGCCCTTTTTGCCCCTATCAAAATCAATGGGGAGAAAGCCATGACTTTACTTTCAATGGTCATCAGGACATAAAAATGGCATAGAATGAAAAAACCTGCAAAACTTTGCAGAATCACTGGTCACATCGAATTAAAACCTCTTGAAACTTTTGGGACTATGCCACAGAAAAAGATTTAAAACACCTTTTCACACCAGAAAAAGGTTTGAAACACCTTTTTCTTACAAGTTGTACTGATACTACGCATGCAAAAGGTTTCACCAAAACACACTAGTGTCTTTTATCGACAAGATTTGCTGGACATGTTTCCCAGTTCATCTGGCAAGGATTGGTTTTCGGAGGTAGGGGGCAGGATATGTATCATACAACCATCATCAACTTTTCTATTCAGAAGGATTTCAGTGTTTTGTCTCCCTTTTTACAATGTCTCCGGTGAAACCACGAGCCTGAGGCCAAGTTTAGACGAGAGCAGCCCAACTAAAAATGGACAAGTCTTTCCTTTGCATCTTAAAAAACAATCCCAGTTTACATAAAGAATCGAACGTGCTGTAGTATGCATGCCAGGCCAGTAGTCGGCAGTGTAAGTTTGTGATGACATACCATAGGAGCTGCCAAAGTTGCTTACTTACTGTTGCTGTTAAGTGTATCTTTACAAATTAAAATTTACATCAAATTAAAGAAATTCATCGTAGTTTGATTTCTAAAATGATGCAGCCAACACTCAAAAGTGTCTTAATAGACTGTGCTCATATTCAAATCCCTGGGGGGCACTGTGGACTGTTTAATCAGAGTTTGCTAGTGGCTATTCCGGAATGCACTGACTTGCATTAGCATTAGCACTAGCACACTCACCACTTTGATAGGATTTGTGGTTTGCCTCTAAATCTCAAGTGAACACTTTAATGTTTAACAACTTTATGACAAGTTTACTGCATAAAAGCCATAAGTTTGAGTAATTCTGAGCAGACCCACTGTTTCAAGTCTCAATACAAAGCTAAGCTAACTGTCTCCTCACTGTTGTTTCAAATTTAGCTTGCAAGCAAAAGAAGGGTACTGAGTTTTTCAAAAGTAAATAAGTATATTTCCTATAAATTCCAAAACTGCACCTTTAATAGCAAATATAATGATTTAGTTTTTATATCTATCACATTTCATATGAACTACTTCTTTAATGTGACTGCCCTAAAGAAAATTGCTGCAACAAATATTAACAATATCAACATTCGTAACACTTTATTATTGTGGATGTACAGATGCACATTATTTGAATGTGAAACACTGTCCTCTCACCGTCAGCAACAACAAAAGATGACCATCTGACGATGATCTGACCAATACTCCTTTATTTGTTTATTTTTATGTGAAGCCATGGTTGACCATCATTCATGCGTTATGCAAAAACTGCTTATCCTTTAGAGGGGTCACTGGGGGGGCTGTAGCCAATCCCAGCTGATATTGGATGAGGGTGGAATTCACCTTGGGCAAATTGCCAGTTCATCACAGGGCTGACATATAGAGACAAACAACCATGCTCACATTCACACCTACGGGCAGTTTCAAGTCACCAATTAACCTGCGTGTCTTTGGACTGTTGGAGGAAGCCGGAGTACCCAAAGAGAATCCACACAGACACGGGGAGAACATGAAAACTCCACACAGCAAGGTCCTACCCCGGCCGGGTATCAAACCCAGGACCTTCTTGCTGTGAGGCAACAGTGCTAACTAACCACTAAGCCACCGTGCTGCCAAGCCACTGTTGACCAGTGTTCTGTAAAATGCAGCACTAGTTCTGAAATCGTGGTTTCAGGATCATGACCAGCACATGATAGGAATCAGACAAGATTAAGGGATTTCTATAAATCTGGCGTCAATGAAACAAAATCCAAATAAAACAGCCTCTCCGTGTCTGTGTGGTGAAATATTTCACATGCAGATTTCAGCTGTAATGACAACATTATTTTTTGTTTCTCTTTCAGATGGCTTCAATAGATAATTCCAAACTTTTTAGATGTCTGAAAAGTTGAAGGCAGACTTTGCTACCATGCAACACAGATTGCAGGTATAGTTCACCCCATCAGCAGAGTATGAAAGGTGTGTGCTCTCACAGTGGAGCTGTTTTCCTGTGGGACTCAGTCTCGTCTCCTCTGTGTAGCTTGATCCAAAAGGTCCCACACACTGCTGCATTAATCATCACTGGGGATGAGAGAGAGGAAACAAAAACCCTCGCCCCGGGCTAAACCCAGCCATTACTCAACACGCCAGGCGTGATGTTTGACTTGACTCCCTCAATTACAGCCATCACAGATCCCTCACTGCTCTCAACAGTGACAGATTCCTCTCATCTTCAGAGTAGAGAGCGATAAGACTTACATACATGCACCTTTGACAAGTCACTCTAAATTCATACAACATAATGATTCACAGAGATCACCGTTGCTTGAAATGTACTTCAGTTATCATCTCATTAAAAAAAAAAAATTCCACTCACAGCTCAACTCCACACCTCACTATTGTGATCGCTTTCAAATGGAAAATCTCCAGAGGAATGCAGTGTACGACTGCACGCTGCCAACAGCCCACACACGGGATTGGTCAGATAGAAAGCGAATGCCATCACAAGAACTGTTTCCACTGTTTCCACTGGGCACAAGGGAAAAACATGTAAATGTGGAGTGTAAATGTTTGGCTTGTTTGAGAACACAAATTTCTTGCCAGTACAGCTCCAATGGACATGCTGTTTTCTCGGGGAGCTAACAGATGTGTAAGAGGATAAACTTACAAACTGCCCAAAAAAAGAAACCACTTTTCATGGTGTGTGGCATGCGACTTTTCTCGCGTGAACAGAAACCTGGATAGGGTGGCACCAGTAAATGCTACCTTGAATACAACCACTTCTACAGATGTCAAGCTTAAAGCTCAGGTTCTCATCAGAGGTGACAATGTTTGGCAATGACACTATCTGGCAGAACACTGCGTCTTAAGAGTGATTATGTCATTACCCTCTGATTGTAGGAGATGAGATGAAAAGAATGTTAGAGAGGGAGGCACAGGGGGCTAATCCCCACCGAGGTGTTCTCTTTCAGGACCCTTTCTATGGGGCTTTGTGAGGGGCTTACACGGCATGCTGCCCCAGTTTTCGGGGCCGCACCGCCCCTATCGGATGTCCCAGACACAGCGGAGTCAGACTAGGCCTGTGAGTGACAGAATCAATGGGCTGGGAACAACATCGCCATAGGTCTTTAAATATCTGCCCACCTAACTTTCCCAGGAGTTACATCATGGCTGTGGGCCTATGAGGGATCTCAGGGGAAATAGTGTTTGTGAAGACACCCGGCTCCCTGTGGGACAGGACAGAGGAGTGAAATCCCAGCGGGGTGCAACCTTCAGCAGGCTTGAGGGTTGACACAAGGTCATCCTTCATAGCCTTCGCTTTTACAGGGCAAACCAAGTCAAATAAACACGGCCAGGCCACAACCACCTACAATGTGTTCTTAAAGATACAAAGGAGACCTCACTGGTTGGTTTCAGGGGAGGGAGAAGGCGGTGAAGGTTACGGTTGGGATTCCAGAGGCGGGCTGCTGGTACGAGCTCAAGGCTGGTATATAGGGCAGTGAGAGTTATATGAGAATGCCAACATAATGGGTGGGCTGAAAGCAAAACAAATAGCCTGTTGGAAAACTCTCGCAAATATGCAACACCAGCAATAAACCAATAAATAACAGAGTCGAGGGCCAAGAGTTGCTCCTGAAAATGGAATTGTGCCGCTGTGAGGCAGTTTTCATGGAAGAGTATGTTTCCAGTGAAAGCAACATTGATGTTCAGTTAGAGATGAGCTTTTTGACAAACTCTGAATGTTTTACTCTTTAAGTTATCATGTGTATTACGTACATCCAGCTGCACTGATGAGGTGTGTTCTAAATTTCTTATTTTCTTCTGCCTGCTCCATAGAACTTCCCTCCATCTTTATTTGTTTCCATGGGCTGGAAAATTGGTGGCAGACACCCGCAGCGCACACTAATTGATGCATTGATCAGCCTTTAGATGTCCACATTCCTGACATACCTCCGGAAGCCATCCATTCAGTGTTTCACACATTTTGATCCGTCTCACTGTCTGAGGCTTGACCTGGAGGGGCACACCTGTCCTGTTCTAGCTTTTGACCACTGCTGCAATTTATTTGCCGCGCATATTGCCTGTGCTGACAAGGAGTATGCACACATCTTGCACATCTGCAGCTAGACTTTAGAAAGTAATCTGCACTGTTGTTTCTCTACATACAATATCATCATCAGGAAATAGCTCATAAATGGTAGGTTGTCTAGATAAAGAAACAAGTATGAATATTTTATTTTTACAGTTGAAGCGTTTTAGTCTCTACCTTGATGCTTCCTCCGACCTCTTCACTGTTGGAGAAAGTTGCATTGTAGGTCTCTGTGTGTTGTGGGGTGGCCTCCTTTGGCCTCTTTCTCTCCTTCTTGGCATCCACCCCATCCAGGAGGACACACTGGCTCCAAAACACTGCCACCACCACGGCCAGAGGCCCGGCCCCACACCACATCTTCACTCCGCTTATCAACCAGCACCAGAGTCCCTGCAGAAACGACCTGAATCTTGTGAAGAGGACCAGCCGTGTGATCAGGCAGAAGCTGAGGATGCCCACAAGGCTCACAAAGTCCCAATGGGGAGGAGACCAGAGGAATGCAGCTTCGGGGACTCACAGTCCAAGAGACTGTCAGACTGACTGCTGCCGGCGTTGCTCCCCTCTTGATGAGCTCTCAGGCTGCACAACGTTGCGGGGGCACTGTTCACTCTAGCCAGAAAGCCAGGAGGCTTACTCAACTATGAAATGTGTCAAGCAGAATGGTCCAAGGGAATGACAGATCGGCGCAGATCTGACAGCAA
>JAQLOL010000002.1:25256407-25275177 GCA_029783665.1 Naso thynnoides | reverse complement strand
TTACCAAGCAGCAGGGAACTTCCTGTCATCCTCATCCTCTGAGTCGCTGTGGATGGTGATGATGCTGACAGCAGGACTCGGTGTGTCTGAGATGACGATGGGCTGAGACTGGTCACCAGCGAAAGTAGAAGTGTTGTGAACAACAGTGGTGGTCGAATGCACCGACGACACGGGCCTGGAGGGGAGAGAGAGGCTCTATCACTGCTGGATCACAAACACAAAATCAATTTCAATATTTTAGATGACAGGTCAGGAGGTCAGCTTACTGAGCCGAGAGAATAAAGAGTTTTTAGCCTTACAACAGGATGTTTATGTTGCATCTCATTTACTCTAAAACTTGCCTTGAATAAATTTTATATTCTTAAATTAAATAATAAATGATCAAACATTCTTATAAACTAAAGTTCAGATTTCTAGAGCACGAAACAGGATCACACAACCTGTTTATGTAGCGGGTGCTTTTGTTCAATTAAGTTGCAGCTTTCTTTGTCTTATGTGACAGTAAAGTGAATGTGTTTAGGTTTAGACTACTGGCCAGAACAGGTGGTCTGATGGCAGCACTTCAGACTTAAAAAATAAGGCTCATGTTGTTCTATATTACTCTTGTTGTCAACAAATTTCATGACAAGATCAAAATCAACAATGTTGTCGCCGTCTCTTAGTAATTTCCAGCTCCCTTACACGGTCTGTGGCACTCTCAGCCAAACTGCTTAAAGGATACGTACAAAACATTACAAAAACAATAGCAATTATAAATAATGTATTTGTTTGGGACTATTTTCAGCAGCGGATAGCAGCTGTTTAGTGGTTGTTGTAGTTTTATTTCATTTTAGTCAAATTTGTAAACCTTCAAAACAGTTTTAGTTCAGAATCTTTTTTTTTTTTTGGAAAGCTTTACTTTATTTTCATTTCAGTTAACAGAAATGTTTTCATCAATTCTACTTTTTGTTTATTTGTTCGTTTTCATTAATGATACTAACCTTGCCACCTCGCCACCCTGCAGCATGTAGATACTGTGAGTGTGTGTGACGGGATACCTCGCTCTGCTCTCCGCGTGTCGTCCCTTTGACCTCTTTCCCTGTTGGGCTCTTGAGTGAGTGGCCCCTGAGCTGTGGCTTTGGGAGGCAGCGTGACGGCCGACACCAGAGTCCTGCTGGCTGATGCCATCGTACTGGTTTCCATGACGACCTCTTTAAAAAGAACAATCAAACTTGCTTTTTTTTTTAACCAAATCATTTCTGTATGACCACATTCACTTAACTTTCCATTACATTTCAGTGCTAAAGTGACGTGAAGCTGTGCTTTCAAATGCAGCACGAATGCACACAGTTGCTTTAAAATAAACTCACCTCCAGCCAGACGCTTGTTGACTGTCGGCGATGGGGGCTCCCATGGGCGAGTCGGGCACTACAGCCTGCCCAGGGTTATGGATGGCCATGCCCGGCATCTGCTGCCATGTGGAAGGAATGAGGATCTGCTGTGTGCCTGCTGGCCAGCCCTGCTGTATGCATGCACACACATAAAAAAATGCATTTCATCCAATTTCAAAATCCCCAGTGATCCTCAAAAGAAGTGCTAAATCTAGCAGTATTAAAAGATAGTTATTTTTTTTAAATAAAAGGCATGAACGGGCCATGCAGTTTGTAGACAAACACAAACGTTCACAGCTCTGCCCCACACCAACACATCCAGCAGAATTCACACACAGTTAAACAAAACTCAAGAGATGACGCTGCATGGCCTCCATCTGTGCCTCGTGTTCAGAGTTATTCCTGTGCAGAGAGAGCTGCTTTTGTTACAGCACAGAGAAACATTTGACTTAAGAGGCAGTAAACACCAAAACAAGCTAAAGAAAAGACAGGACAAACATTTCACTCATTCCGATGCCAAACATGCATGCCATAAAGTCCTGCACTGTGGAAAACAGAGGGTCTAGAAATAAGACAGCCCACCTGAAAGTAAAAGAAATGTGTCAGTTTGAGTTGAGGACAGAAGAAATGAAAATGTCAATGTTGGTTTCACTGCACATCCACAATTGTGACATCTGTCTGCAGCATCAGTTTCAGGCCACATTTTGATGAGAGCAACCCTACTAAAGAAGGAAAAGACTTGCCAGGCTGGTCGATGGTGTGACTTTGTACTGACATACCACTGCAGCCGCTTAAAGTTGTTTACTGTCTGTTGCAGTTAAGCCCTCAGCAGCCACAAATTAAAGAAATTCAGCCATAGTTTGATTTCTAAAATTAAGCTACAAACACTCAAATTCACTTCAATAGACTGTCGTCATATTTAACCCCCTTTGGGTGCGCTGCGGAGTGTTTAATTGGAGTTTGGAAGTGGTTACTGAGGAATGCACTGACTTACCCCAGCATTAGCATTGCCATTAGCATAGTCAATGTAGTCACAGGCTTTCCGTTTTGCCAGTTTACACAGCCGGATGGAAGGCTGCCGTTTCAAAAGAGTGCACTCTGGAACCTGGTATCCAAAGTTTGCGGTTTCATGGGCGCCAGCACGTCTTTGTCACGCAAAAAGAAGGCCGAACTGCAACAGAGGTGTTTTGTTTGATGCGAAAACTTGCACCGTCTAAACGTGGTCTCAGTGTCTTTATCTGAATCTATCTCTGAGAGGAGCAAAAGTCCTACATGTGGTGGTTCAAATGTGACAGTTTTGAGTCAATTTTGAAGAGATTTTTTAACTTTCTGTAACTTTCTATAAAGCTTTGCATTGGCTTCTGATATTTACAAAACGGACGTTAGTTTCAAAGAAAGCTTATAGGACAAGTTTGACATTTTCATACATTCTCTTATTTGCTCCCTTGCAGAGATTTGAATTAAAAGATCAATCTGAAGCTGCAAGCAAAAGCGCAAAGCCGACAGAGTTGGCTGACATATATGTGTGCTCTGAGGAAGGAAGGGAGAAAGAACAGATTTTAGCAAAGTCGGCGCTCATGATTATCATGTTTTACCAGCATGGAGACACTCTGATCCAGTGAGCCGCCGAGGCTTTCACCCCTGCAGCCAACTGGCAGCCGGACTGAGTCTAAACACGGCGTTCCTGCCACTGAGGCGTACAGGCTGCTTAACAGCAGGGGGTCGAGGGAGGCCTGGGAGGGGATGTGAGGGGAAGGTGAAAGGAGTAAAGGTGTGAAGACATCCAAACACACTGAGAGGACACAAATGTTTCATATTCTACTGACACCTGAGGAAGAGAAAGTCTTTTCTTTGGATCAAGAGTTATTAGTTAGTGTAAACAGAACAAGAATACTGTGATTTTGTTTTGTGAAGAGACAGAAAAGAGCATGTCGACCGACCACCAACACAAACCAGAAGGAGATTCTAATTTGATTTTATCAAATTAAATTAAAATTATTCAAAATTCTAAATAAATTTCTCTTCCCTCTGTGGTTTGAAGTTTCATGTTTCTACTCAAGGACTCAAATTTGTTTTACTTAAGCCAAAGTACTAATACTCCTATGCCAGCTTAAATATACAAGTTATAAATGCATCAATTAATTAACAGCATTTTACTTTGAAAGAAATAGCTGGTCAAGCTGGAACATTTAAACTGTTTTATATACCGTTAGTTGAGTCCCATTAGTTTCCAACCTAAGGGTCGGGCCCCTCCAGGGGGTCACAAGACTGATCTCAGGGGTCATTTGAGTTTTTCTTATCAGGACAACTGTCTACTCTCCGGTCTCTGCTGCTGTTGTGAAATGTATGTTAGTATTTCATCTTTAAATATAAAAAATAAAAAATATATAATAAATATTATATTAATAATAAAAATATTTCATAAAAGCTATATGACAAGCAATAAATACTGGGAGACACCAGTTTAATCTTTAATATAACAATGAATCATTCAGCTTTTACAAAACTGTTTTTCCTTCTGACATGCAGTAAAGTGAGTAATGATGCTGAACCTTTCAACGAGAGGATTCAATACTGTAATTAGATTCAATAAAAGTTTGATTGTCAGCTGACTCTGGTGCAGGGGGTCCTACCTGTGCCAGCATGCTGGGCTGGATGTGAAGAGATTGGGATGACTGGTTCTGAGGAACTAAAGGTACCGAGTTGTCCATCCTCACTGGATAGCCAGAAGGCTTATTGGATGTTTGAAGACCTATAAGGAAAAGGCTTAAGTTAGATTAAATTATGTCAAATTTATTATACATGTAAAGACAAAGAAATACTTTGTATAGAATATGAGAAATGTAGGGATTATGAAGTTAAATGCAGAGCAAAATACCAACAAACAGTTTATTTTCTTTATTGTCATTTTAAAATGTTTAAAGAAATTTTATAGGGTGAGCATACAACTAACATGGTGCATTCTCACCCTGGATGGTGGGGGGACAAACTATGAGTGTTTGCTGGAAGGGCTCAGTCTGGGTGCAGAGCTGGGTGGGTCTGGTCTGCAGGGGCACGCCCTGCTGGGTTAGCCCAGGGATGTTTATGGTGGCCTGCTGGTAGAGTCCAGGCTGGTAGTTCAGCAGCGGAACGTTACTGCTGAGGGACAGCGACTGGCCTCCTGTAGACGCCATCTGTGAGACACAACATGCAGAAAACCCTGAATTCACTGTCTGAAAGGATGAGTCGAGTTCGGCAGACCTCATTTAAAGCTGAGATAGGCAGTTTATCTTTAGGTCATTGCGCTGAAACTCCAAAATAACCTTCCAGCATATTGCACTTTAGGTGTTCTGAAAGAAAACTGCTCTTCTGCTCCTCTCTGTGGCTCTATATTCAGACCATCACAGGGTATTTTCAGCAAATCGTGGTAACATCCTTTTGGCTGCTCTACGCCACACTTCTTAGCAACAGGTGACATCGATACGAGCTGATTGGCTGTTGAAACAAGTTAGGTGTCTTACATTCTAAAACTGGCCTCTGCGGACAATAATGTTTCTTAGCGACACCATCAGCCGGCTTGAGTCGAGCTGAGACGAACCAGTTTACGCCGCTGCAGCTTTTCCTGCAAGTGTTTCATCTTGTCATGAGTATTTGAATCTTTGGTGTAAACTGCACTTAAAAGAGAGAGCGGCGACAAATGAAATAAAAGACGAGCCGGAGCAAAAACAAGGAGGGGAGGGTGCAGTGGAGTTCCTTCCCAGGAAGTCTCATGCTACGCCTAGCTTGATTTCCAAACATTGCTTACCCCAGCTTTAACAATGCATGTATGTGTAGGAACTGTGTGTACAAACAGAAAAAAAACAGGTATTGATTAAACATGAGCATGCATAAAACAATGATGCCCTCAGAGCCACATTTCACACTGGTGCTTATTTAATCTGCAAAAAGGAAAACGGAATCAACAAGAGCAATATAGCTTCCCTAAGTCCTGCCGCTTCCCGATGGACCCCGTGCGACCCTAGTGCGAAAAAAATATGAACAGTAGTCAAAGGGGAAAGGAAAATTATTTTTTGATCCTGTTTGGCTTGTGCCCTGAATTACACATATGATGTTTGTCAATTTAAATGATAAATTTTCATGTGGAGAAAGTCTACGTTTGTCGTCAAACTGCTGATGTACTAGCTTGTGAAAAGACGTAGTTATAAAGGCTGCAACAGCAGGCGCGTAACTGACGTCATAACATTTTGCCTCCTCCGACAAGCAAGATGCCTGACACCCCCTTGGAGTAGCTGCAGCTCTCAACATGACCTGATTTATAATGTTTTTCACCTCTTTTAATACTTTGCCCCTCGTGATGGATAAACGCTGTGAAATCTGCCAAGCTGACAGCCATGTCTGTAAACTACAAGAGATTTAGTTTACTGAGCGGTCTCACAGTTTTTTTTTTAATTTTTTTTTTTTAACATTACTGTTTAACAACTAAATTCAAATACATAAAAATTATCTTTCAAATTTGCCACACATCATATGTGTAATTCAGGGCACAGGCCAGACTGGACCAAAAATAGTTTGTCCCTCTCCATTGACCGCCGTGTATTTATTTTACCAAACTGAGGTCCCAAAAACTCGACCCTGCAGCAGGTTTTAGATGATTGTCTCACCTGATTGTGCTGGTTTAACTGGCTACTGAAGGTGACGGTGAGGTTGGTGGCTGCACTTGGAGTGTTGTTGCTGGCAAACATATTTTTTCCGTTCTCAAAGGCGCTGCATCTGCGTTTGCATATATCCATATTTTGGAAGCAGGACTTCACACTGTGAAATAATTGATCATTTTTAAAAATAGTCAGGAACACAGAAGCTAACTGCAATGATTAAAAAAACACAGGGATTAATATTCATTTCAACTAATTAAAAAGTGAAAATCATGGACGGAAAACCTCTGCTTACTGTGAGCTGTGAGGGAAGTGCAGCAGGTGCGTCATGGTAACAAAGGGATGGTTCAGAGTCTTCATGGGCGTGATCCGTTTGTCTGCGTCCAGTGTCAGCATCTTCTTCAGCAGGTCTATGAACTCCCGTCTGTCGGCTTTCTCCGCCAAAATGTCTGTTCCCTCCAGGTTTGTCATATTTACCTGCAGAGAAACAGGAAGTCGACGTTTGTTAGGCTGAAATGTGTGAAAGTTCCCGCTACGCCCAACGACATCCATCCAAAAAAACAGTAATGTAACAGATGTGCCTACAGCTGCAGTGGGATGTTTTTTTTTTAAATAACCAGTTCCAGCAGCAGCATTACTATAAACTGCAGGAGCTGATCTGAATTTAAACGGCTCTTTCCTCACCTGCATCATATCATCCAGACAGTTAAAGATGTATTTTCTTGCCTCCTTTGACTTGATGCCCATTTCTGCCTCATGCTCAGCAGGTGTCTGCAAAGAAAAATCCCCAGCGAGAGCTCAGTGAATGTGCTGCACATATGCTAATGACAGAATCTCTCAGACGTTTTCCTGTGTTCTCTGCAGAGTCGCTCACTTTAAGTCTCCACAGGGGGTAACTGGAGTCGGGGCCTCTGTTGAAAAAGCGGCTGGTTTTGGTTCCTGCACTCAGCAGGTACTCTGCTGGAAGGCCCTGCGTCTGGGAAATGTAACGAATCTGAAACAGACAATTGTCAAAAAACAAAACAAAACAAAACAAAAAGTCAGCTGCTAGTGCAATACTAATGTAAACATTGTCAGTTTATACAGCTGATGCCGCCTGAGGGCCACAGAGTGTGTCAGCCTCTGAATGGCGTCTCTCTGGTTTTACATATTATATTCATGAATTATTTGCATAACAGAAAAAAACAGGAGTTATTATTTTCTTGAACTTTCATGTCCTCAAGCATATTTTGAGATTTTTAAGTATTTATGAAACTTAATTAGATATTTACCTTGATTTTGAGAATTTATTATTGTTTCTTAATATGTATCAATGTCTGTTATTTTCATCTTTTAACGTTTATAATGTATTACTGCTTTTGTAATGGGGATCCTTTAAATAAACAAATAAACAAATAAAGCATGTTTTCCTCTAATGTCTGAAACTCTGAAAAACAGCTTTAAGTGGACTGTCAACAGTAATCATCTTTCAAAATTCTCCAAATGGATTTTGTTACCTTTGGACAGCTCTTTTCATGCTAGCTGTTTCCCCTTTTGTTCCTCTTTCTGCTTAGCTCAGTGTTAAGGAGTAACTAGTTACATGTAATGACGTTGCACAATTTAGTTACAAAGTAAATGTAACTGCAGTCTGTTATGGTTACTGAGAAAAAGAATGTATGATTAAACCGCAGTTACTTATGAAAATGTTCATGATTACAAAGGTTGTTACATCTGAACATTTTCTGTAAAAAAGTTTAGGCTATATGTTGAAAAGTATTTATGTAATTGTGTGTTTTTGATGTGCACAATGTCTTCTTTTGCCCTTTCAACTCAAGGCTGTTTAATTAAGTTTGATGCTGTTCTGATGCTTTTGATTGGTTCTCTTGTTTGAATTTGCAGCGCCCCACATCTGCCATTAACACTGACTGGTTTAACATTTGAAAATGTTAACTGTTAAAACATTTGTTAGAAATTTAGATAGGTAATCAAAAAGCAATCAAATATAGTAAGCTACATTATTTGGATAAAGTAACTGAAATAGTCACATTACTTATCACATTTTAAATATTATAACTAGTAATCTGTTACCTATTAAATTTCCAAAGCTACCTTCCCAGCTCTGGCTAAGTTGAGCTAACACGCTGCTGAATGAAGCTCCATATAAAAGGAAAATAACAAGAGTGTTACTGGTCTTCTTACGTAATCTCTAGGGAGAAGAGGGAATAAGAACATTCCCAAAAAAAGTCTTAAAGGATTCCTTTCACACAATGTTTTTCACACATTCAAATATCTGTACGGTGACATATTTCTTTCCCTATTTATAAAGAAAATAAATGTCGTTTTCCCGCGTGTGTGTGTGTGTGTGTGTGTGTGTGTGTGTGTGTGAGTGCTGCAGCTGACCTGGTCATACTCTGAGGCTCCGGGATAAAGAGGCCATCCCAGGAACAGCTCAGCAATGACACATCCCAAAGACCACATGTCAATCGCTTCACAGAAAGGAAGGCCCAGAATGATCTCAGGCGCTCTGCAGGCACATTGACATATTTATTTTTTTTAATTTTTTTAAATTTCTTATTCTTTCTTTAGCCAGGTTAGTCCCACTGAGACCTGGCTGAGACAGTCAGCAGCAAAAGCACAAAGTTGCAGACAGACACGGGGACAAAACACAGTTAACAAGCATCTAGGACTCACAACCAGACAAGTTACAAACCTCGACATCTCATGAAATCTGCCTCAAGATCTTTCACTTTGGATTTAAAAGCATTTAACGGGACAAGTTCCTTCAGTTTCACATCATTCTGCAAGAAATTCCTGAGAGTGCAGAGTACCAAAAGGCCCCTTTTTCCAATTTCTGTTCAAGCATTTGGTATTAAGGGCATAAGAAGCAAAAGGTTATTGTGGCAACACACCAGGAATTGCCTTATACCTAAGGGGTTCCGATGTGCGCGCCTACGGATCACCAAAGGAGGTCATCCCATCCCAAAGTACAAATCACAGAGGTGAGTCAGAGCTTTACAGTTTGTAATGAACCTCAATGATGCATGACATGCTGTATAAACCACATAGAACAATGAGCAGGGGCGTGCACGTACAAAAGATCACCATAATCCAACACAGGTAAGAAAGTCGCAGCTACAAGACATTTTTTTACATGAAAAGAAAAACACAACTGTAACACATAAACAACAACAACAACAGCCCTCACTGTACAGTCTAGACTTACACACTCACCTGTAGTACCGTGACTGCAGGTAGGTGGAGCAAACTGCCTTGGACACATGACTGGCGGAGCCGAAATCAATGACTTTCACCCTGTACGGCTGCCTCAGAGGGTCCACCAGCATTATGTTTTCAGGCTTCAAATCGGCGTGGATCAGCCCCAGGCTTTTCAGCTTCATCAGCGCCGTGGCGACCTGCTGCAGGATGGGCCGTATACACTTGAGCAGCAGAGGGCTGAACTTGCTGTGCTTCAGGAAGTCGTAAAGGTTCTGCTCCAGCATCTCAAACACAAGGCACGTGTGGTTCTTGTGCTGGAAACACTCGTATGAGCGCACAAAGTTGAACTCGTCGGCGTTCTCTGTGCTCAGCCTGCTGAGGATGCTCACCTACAGGGAGGAGGAAGGGGCGAATGTGTTCATTAAAGATGGAGTGAGCCAAAAAGGGAGAAAACACCGGCAAGCATTTAGCCCACGGTGTCATTACGAGTTATCAGGGCTGTTTTAAAATGGCAACAATTTCCATGTAAGATGTACTAAATATGATGTATGACATTAAAAAAAATATTTCATGCGGTTTAAAAATGTCTGACATATTTTTGCTTAGGCTTCCACATTGTTTTAACATAAGGTGGATATCTGTCCGTGTACATCCATGGGGCAAGTGTTAGTGCTGCAGGGATTTATCAACCATGTGGATGTGACGGCCTCAGTGCTGACAACAACTTAACATTTTGATTGAAAAGTTCACATCAATCACTCCCACCGTTTGGGAGCTACAGTTCCCAAGGTGCTCTGGGGGATGCAAGCAAAAAGCATTATGCTGCATCCACATCGTATCAGAGGATTAATGGCATTCATGTCAACTTTCAAGTCAAAATCAAAGCAGGGAAACTTGGATTTTCCTCAAAGCTTTCAAGTAATTTATGTTGACAGAATAAAATACACAGAGATACACAGACAGAGACGCAAAACTGCTGGGCTGACTTATGAACTCATCCTCTGCACTCAAATATAAAAAACTCGTTATTTTTACAAACTAGTTATTATTAATCCATTTATGTGTATTTCAGCATCAGGAGTGGCACGATGGGACTATAAACCCCATTCTGTCGTACATCCTTTTATTGTAAAATGATAATAAATGAATCATGCACCTTGTAAAGGCTTCAAAAATAAAACAAATATGGACGTCTCAAATCTGAGCTGGCCGTTGTTCAATTTTGTTAAACCCAGAATCAATACAGTATTGTTATATTGTCAATGCAAAGTATTTTGATCCTTAAAAAAAAACAACCCTCTAATAATACGTCAACAATCACACACCTGCTTACAACTCATGTGCATGGCTGTATTTTCCATCTCTATTCTCACTCTCGAGTCCAGTTTTATTGAGCATTTGTTCACAATTATGTGGCCAATTTGCATTATTAAAAGTCTTGCCAAATGAGCTATTAGCAGTTCCTGATTGCACAGTACTGGCCGATGTTTAAATTACCATTACTGGGCTGCTTTGATGTAGAGATAAATTCCAGACACAAAATCTGAAGTGTTTGATTTCTCAGCAAAGTTATGGGTTTAATCTGGTAATGAGCTGCTAGGAGTTTAAGAATGAGAGCAGCTTTGTGCCGATCCACTGTGGATTTAACATACTCACTTCAATTTGACCTTGGCGGGCATAAGAAGGATGATTCTTCAAAATTTTAATTGCCACTATCTCGTTTGTGCCTCGCTTCCAGCATTTCGCCACCTGGCCGAATGTGCCGCGTCCGAGGAACTCGAGCACCTCGTAGCTGTTGGACATGGAGCACAGAATCTCGTGCTGGACCAGCTGGTAGTCGCCCTCACTGTGGGAGTTGCTGCTCTTCGTGGTAGAAGTGGAATGTGCTATGGACTGAGCTGTGGTGGTGCCTCCTCCACCACCCGTGCGGTTTGAGACCACGGGGGCTGAGAGCTCCTCCAGGATCTGGACACTGTCGCTGCTGTCCACCTCCTCGCTCTTCCGCTTCAGGCTGTACTGCTTGTGATAGAGGTCGCACGGCTGGGAGGAGGACTCGGCATCCTTGATGCGACGGCTGGAGGATGAGGAGGAGGAAGAGGAGGAGGGAGGTCCGCGAAGGCTGCCTGTGCTGTCTGCTGCGCGCACCACCGTCTGCTCCCTGGAGCCGGCTGCGGGCGGGTGCACCTGGTTGGAGTTGTACACGGGGTTGAAGCTGGAGCCAGAGGTGGAGGGTGCAGCTCCCTGGGTGGGGCTCTGCTGGTAGTAACCATTATCTCCCAGCTGGTTGGACACGTCCCAGGCAGGGTTCTCGACTTTGAGCCTCTTCGAACGAGAGTAGGCACTGGAGGACACAGAGGGGGAGGAGAACACCTGGAGCTGCGACGCCATGTCTGCGGATTAAAGATTAAAGGTGCAAAGCAACCATCGGTAAGACGTATAAACCCCCAGAGACAAGACACGGACACAGATTCGAGTTTGTCATTTACAGATGAAAATGTGGGCAAGATCTGAAATCACATGCTGTGATGAGTTAATTAATTTTTAACAGAAAATACAACAAAACATGCCACCAAGTGTAACAGAATGGCCTGACGGATATGGGATTTTTGGGGCTGATGCCGATACCGATGTTAGAGAGCAAGAAATCTCCGATATCCAAAATATCGGCTGAATTGTGTTGTCAAATTCATGTGACAAAGATATGTTATGGAGGCAGGATATCTTAGATTCTAGCAAACTTTATTTCAAACATCAGCACACTGAGACGCAAACCCTTTATTAGTTACTAGAGAACGGACCACCCTCTGCTGGAGAAACTGTGTAATTACACCATTTTAAATCACTTGTCTAAACATTTCTTCGGCTTTACAAAAACAACTTTGAATATCAGTGAATATGATTTCAGATATTCACTGATAACACCACTAATACCAATACATTTACAAGAGGTAAATATCGGCTGATAAACTTGGCAAACCGATATCAGTCGGGTCCTCGTGTTTTATACTTTTTCAACAAAACTAAACCTCAACGGCACAGAGAAATAACTTATGTTAGTTTAGTTTAGTTACACATGCAATACCTGCTACTGGGATCAGTGTAGCAACAAAAGTTTAGCATTTTTAAATAATTTTTAATATGACTCTTTCTGAGGCTTATTTTACAGTAATTTAATTTGTTATGAAGCATGAGAAAACAGGAAAGTCAGAAATTTTACTCTATATACTGAATAGAACACAGAAAAACAGATCATCTTCACATGAAAGAAGCTGGAGTCACAGGATGGACAGTGTTGTTGACTTGAAAAAGATGCTTAAATGACTGATTAATTATTAAAACAATTGTCTTTTTTTTCCCCAAACAGCTCACCATTTTACAAACAAACATTTCAGCTCCACACTAATTTAAAAAAAATCGCCAGATTTCCCCCCAAAAGGCAAAAAACGATGAAAATAGGACGCTTAATTGATTTGTGTTGCCAACAAGTGCCCTGTCTGCCTACCTGCCATGCCCCACCTTGATCACACACACACACCGGGTCAGGCTTCAGGTTTTTGGACCCTGCCCCTTCACGTGTCTGTGCACGCCACTGCGAAAAAAAAACGCAGCTGCTGCCTGACAGTCCCCACATTTATTTCTGCCTCTCCATCAGTGACATTACCTGTATTTGATGACTGAACACACCGTCGTCAATCTGACATTCAGGGCCTCTTCATCTTCTCGCCGGGCTGTGTGTGGTGCTGCAGCTGATCAGCTGAGCTGCTCGCTGCCTGCCGGAGTCTCCGCAGCAGGATGGATGAAGGCTAAGCTAACGGCGAGCTAGCTAGCAACGAGCATCCGAGTCATATCTGACTCGAAACCGCAGTCACATCGCGTGTCCAGCGAGCGAAATGTGCATAATGTCGGTGAAAGTGTCAGACGGCATCATTATGTGCACTGTCGCCCAGACGGAGCTCCATTATCGCGGACAGTCTGCTCGCCGTACTTCCGAGCCTGCCGACGTAAACACGGCGAGACGTGACGCACGTCACGGCACGGAAAGAGCCGAAGATCGTTTCTGCTACTTTAATTCGGACACTGATACACTGACTAATTGGGCACTTTCAGCACAGGTGAATCATAAAGCAGCAGTGACAGAATGTCACTGAAAAGTTTTACTGGAATATTTTGTTTTCCATATTATGTTAGATTAAGTCTCTGTCTTTGTTTGGGTTCATTTTTAGGCTTTTGTTTAAAGAGAATCATTTGGGGAATGTAGCCTATTATTATTATTATTATTATTATTATTATTATTATTATTATTATTATAAGAAGAAGAAGAATCAAATCATTGTTTAAAAGTGGCATTTACATACACACAAAAAAATCGCCTTAAAAGTCTTTTATTTTGAATTTTAATATGTCAGCACATTGTCATAAGTTCATGTATGAATGTATTGTGTGTGTTATATCTGTAATATGAAAAAAGGAGCAGTACTGTTGTTCAGATGTTTTACATTCTGTTTTAGTACTGGCCATCTGTTTAGTGCCTTACATAACGCAGTGTGTTTCAGCCTCAGAGCAGGTTGTGGTGTTTGGAGGGGACGTCATGTTTTTTTTATAGTTTTGAAGTTGACCTTAAGGTTGCATGTATTTTATTTATTAACTGATTTTGGGGAAATGCTGTCGTTCTTGTCCTGCGATGCTTGTGAAGAAAAAAAAAAAAAGTGAGGATGGAAGTCAGTAAAAGTGACATGATGAATAAAACTTTAATCCAAAAACTCGTCTGTGACCATTTCTGTCTGAGTCAGTCAGGCAGAATTAGATCTGAAACGTGAGACCTCAAGCATTGAAATCACATATTGTGCGCAGAGCAGTTAGTCTGTAATAAAAGAAATAGTCGAAAAAATAACTTCACACTGGAAAAAAAAAAAAATCAGGAGTTATTTTTAAATGATAAGAAATATTTATTGTTTACCATATATTTGCAATACATTTTATAAAGCTGTGTCACATTCTGTTATCTTAAATCTTATTTTACAATCCAAACAGGACAGAGAAGCCTGTGACGGTAGCGGGATCTGAATACGCCACAGGTCACTGAAAATCCCGACGAAATGCAGGAATGTAATTCAGTTGTTTTTTTTTCCATGCAATTGAAAACAAACGTACAGCTGGGAACACATACAGATTAACCATGAGCACCTAAAACTGAACGCGCAAACATGATGAAGCGTGAAGCTATCTAACCTTTGTGAAGCTATGACACCAAAACAAGACGTGAGACCGGACTCCTGCTAACTCATAGGTGGCAGAAAAAAGTACAAACCTGTGTGAAGGTTAAAGATGCAGCTGATACGTTTCTCTGAGTCATGACCAAAACAACATTTTGACCTGAAACACATCGGTGAAGCTAATCATGTTAATTGTAACAGTGAGATCAGTGACAACTGTGCTTTTCATTCAGTAGGTCAACATGTCTGCTGTGGAAAAGGTGTGTTGTTTTCATATATTAATCTTTTTGCCTACATTTTTATTATTCTGATAACAAACTATGAATAAACATCTGTGCTGAGCGGGATTACTGCACTTTACTGAAGCAGTTTGTATGAGTTAATGTTCTATTCTTTTCCAATACCCTGTTCATAAGTTAGAGGACGGATGCTATCTACGATGGACCAGCGGAACTGTACGTCACTAATGATAAAATTACTTTTTGACTTTGAGGGAATTAAGTCGTCCCAATAAACTCTTCTTGTGATGTTAGATCTCTGTAAGGTTGGTTCTTTCAGCAGCATTATATTTTTTTTTCTCAGCTATTCTCTCAGACAGACAATGAATATTTACACTGTATACACACACACACACACACACGCACGCCAGCTAAAAACAGAAGATCCTGCAGAACAAACAGCACGCCCAGCTGTGGTCTCTCTCCACTGTACCACTCACCGAAAATCTAGACTGGGTTAAAATTCCTCATATACACACATTTCACAACACAACATAAATTTGGAGTTGCTGCGGTGCTTCAAATTCATGGAAAAGCCCAACATTTAAAAGTTCAATGGCACACAGAAGGGAGACCATGTTAACTTTGAGAGCTGGCATACAGTCCAGGGCTGAAGGAGGTACAAAATAATTTTAGGCAGCAGTGACCGAGGCCGGTGAGGCTTTTAAACACAGAATTGCACACTAGACCATCCTTTCATTAGGCTCCAAACCCCCCCCGCCCCCGGGCTTGTCCTTAAAGCAGATGCAGGATAGGGGGTGGGGGGTTGGCGTGCATTTGTCTTTAGAACTCCTCGTGAACATTTCTGGCGTAATCCATGAGCTTGCTGCCCGTGAAGTATTCGCTGTACTTGAGGATCTCGTCCAGCTCCAAATTATGGTTCTGGTTTTCATCTGCGACGGCGATCATCTGCCTGGCCTCGTTCAGAGCGTTGTGCTCGTTCATCGGGTCCATGTACTCCTGTACGCCACGCAAAAGGACACAAAGAGGAGGAAGTTGATCAGACAGTTAAAAAAATACATACATTATTTTTTTATGAATGCTTATTGATAAACTTAAAATATTTTGATGGACTGGAAACACGGGACTTCTAAATGACTCAAAAACTCAACCAACCAAACACGACAGATCAAAAATAAGCAATAAATGTTTGATGTAAAAGAAAGATGTGAAAAATGGACTAATCAAAAAAAGACTTCTCACCTCCAGTTCCTCCATGGTTACAATGCCATTATGGTCCGAATCAATGACGTCCTCGAACTCCTTCTTCCTCTCTCGAACCCAGTCGTCATCGATGTCCTGAGCCTGCTGGTTCTCCACGGTGCCCACAGGTAACGAGATGAACTCAGACAGAGTCAGTTTCTTATCACCATCCTGGTCTGCAAGCAAAGCACAATGAACACGTGACTGTTAACCCGTGCATCTTCATGATGGGCCACATCCCAAAGCAACACATTATTCAAACACAAGTAGTCATTGATGGTAAGGGTGCACGACTGCAGTTTTCTTAGCCAATCCCCATTTGCCGATTTTGTATAAGTCTGACCTGCCAATACGGATTTTTGTTGATTCCAATTATTTTTCTTCCTCTTACAGCTATCATTCAGTTCGAGGAAAAAAAGGCTTTCAAAAAAGAAATGAAAGAGTAAACAGTTTGTTTTCACTTAGACTCAGTAAAATCCACGTCCAGGGTTTGTCTGCTGGTATTTGGAGGATGGCTGGCGTCCTCGAATCAGCTGAGCGGTGTCGAAATCGTAGTGAATGATCCATGAGTATAAACAGAGATTTACAGTTGCTGATACTGGGGGATGAATGAAAGTGACGGAGGGGATGGAATGACTTTACTGTACTGTGCTTACCGCGGTATGTGAGTGTGCTGCTCCGATGTAGCGCTTTTCCTGAACTCTGTGTAAAACTTCCACGCTGACGAAAGCAGTTTGTGTTTGTGTTGAGGCTGTGACACGCGGTGTTTCGCTTCGGGGCTGTGAGGTGCCACATGCGACACGAACCAACACATGCAAGTAACCAGCTACACAGGCAGGTCCGGCCCAGCAACAATCAAGGCAAAATGAGCTTGTCGGCACCAATTGGTTCACCTCTAATTGATGCAGTACAACACTTGTCATCAAGTCATCAAGTTCTAATGTCCTTATGTTCTATTAAAAATATACCAATAATGGCTTTTGTCTAAGATGCATACAAGAGCTAAAACAATTAATTAAAGAAATGACTAAATCAGAGGGAAAATTTGCTGGTTCCAGCCTCTAAATGCGAAGATTTTCTGCCTTTCTTAGGTTTATGAGACAGTATTCTATTTTCTGAAATTTTATCAAACAATTTCATTGATTAACAGTGTTCACTGGATTAATCAATACATAAATAACTGTTAGCTGCAGCTATAAGGCATAACTTATAGCTGCCACTTAAGTTAGACTTCCTGTCCCTTTCTACTGAGTCGTGTGGGGCAAAATACCAACAGGTGAAAGTAGGAAGATGTTCACTGAACTAAATAACCTCTTTATATCTGCTGACTCATACTGACATTAAACATTTATATGCAGTGAAGCCAAACTAGGTCACTGAGTGAGGTTAGGATCATATCTGTCTGCATGTAAACACTCGACACTGATATTTTAAAAAGCAGCACAGACCGTCGTCTTGAGTATCTCGATAGGTTTGAATTAAAGCTACTTAAATTCATATTCCTGTATTAGACTATATTATTGTATTATTCCTGCAAGAAAGCAGTTGTGCTGTGACTGCAGTCAAACAGAATCTCCAGCTCAGACAAGCTTGCTGGGGGTTTAATTCAATCAGATTGGGCTCACAGAGCCAATCAGGGACTCTGCTCTCTAATCTCACCCCCGGTTTGATGCCATCTCCACTTAATGGTTGCATTTACATCGCTCTTTATGTCGTGATTTAGAGACTGTGAGAGTAAGACGTACCCAAGTCGCGCACAATCTCCTTGACCATGTACTTGAGCATGCCTCTGCTGTGCTCAGGGTGAAGGAAAGACAGGAACTCCTGCTCGTTCAGCAGCTGGTCTGCTGGGGTGTTGTCAGCCTGAAACCAGCGGTCCTTCAGGCTCTCCATGACCTCCTGAGCTGCATTGATGAAGATAAAAAAAGAGTCTGATCCATCTGCAGCACACAGTCTGGGACTTTCTTTAAAAATTATGACATATTTCAGATAATTCTATACTTACTTTCCTCATCCAGTTTCAGATCTTCATTGTTCTTTATTTTCTCTGCCATTTCTTTCTCACTGAAACCTTTGCTGGCCAGAAACTTGACTCTGTATTCATCCCATGTCACATGACCTACAAACAACAAGAGAATTAAGCATTTCTGTGATTTCTGAGCAAAAAGTATCCATTTGTTTTGACACGGTGTTGCAGGTCACAGGTCAGTCTAACGGTGTGCTTTTCATTGAAAGCGGTTGTAATTTCCTGCATGCTCTCTGTCTCTCTCACCGTCTCCGTCTGGGTCCACAGCACGGAAACTGTTCTTGTTCTCCACCATGGCCTCCTGAAAGTGCTCCTCCGTCTTCTCCATGATCCAGCGCTGCATCTCTTTGGCACTCACACTCTTGTCCTTGTTGAAATCAACTCTGAGAGGACAGAAATTAAAAAATACATGAGCTGCTTGTTTAGCTGGAGTTTCTGAAAAAAAATTAGCGTCATTGCTGTAGCTGTAACAGCTCGTATGATCTGTCTGGCGTCTGTCCAGTTCTGTGCTTTTGGTTAAACTTGCCGAGCACTAATACCTTCGACATTGACATTTATTCACCATTTAAGGTCAAATAAAGCAAGAGAAGTGAGGGTCCAGTCAGCGAGGAGGATTGCTTTAAAAAGTAAGCTGTGGCCGATTCCTCTGTCATTACGCTCCGCTTTAACAATGGCACGATACCTTACCGCGATATTTTTTGCACAGTGGACTAAAACCAATTACATTTACTCAAAGGGCCATACCAGTGTAACTGCATGTAACTGTCCTTGTCAACATCGGCCACAAAGGTCACATAAACCTCACCTGTTTTTCCCCAAAGAGCTTTATCTATGAGATATTGTGTTGGTTTACA
>JAQLOL010000002.1:25228615-25256307 GCA_029783665.1 Naso thynnoides | reverse complement strand
TCTCATGACAGTCTTTCAATAAAACTTCATTTTGTTCAGAATAATGAAACTGATGCAGCAAAACAAATGTCTATACAAAACAAATGGAAAAAAACAAAACAAAACAAGTGCTTGGCTTCTCTTTAAAAGTTTCATCTAACACTGTACAAAAGCAATGCTACATTTATAAATGCACTGAAGAGGAAATGACCAGCAAATCCTCACTTTTTCAAAATAAAAGGTTGACCTAGGAACAGCAAAGACTCTTGCACATACAACGCAGCTATTCTAAACACCGAATGATTAAAACAGCATCACAAAACGCCACAATCTCCTCACTGTGATCCATTTTAAAGGACATTTTGTAATTTTCTGAGTAAAGGAGACAGGAAACTTTTGATGAAGATTCGATCCTTTTTCTATCAGATTTCTCCAAGTGGTACAAATATCAAGCTCAGGCTCACTTGTGATGGTAAACTCAATCAACCAGCCCAGTCGTGACTCTATGTGAAGTGGCCTCTGCACTTTTCAAGTAAATAATTTTGTTCCTCTCAAGACACTTGGCGGACTACCTGAAGGAGTGTCGGAAGTGCACACTCCTTCGCTTCAGCTTCTCCGGGTTGTGGGATGCCATATGGGAAAATTCTCGGAAGATGTCAAGGTACGTGGCGTCTCCTGATGAAGAAAACAAGGGACAATAATGAAAATGACACCACTTGAGCACTTCAGCTAAGACCTGATTTGTCACGCAGAGATAAGTATGACGGTTGTGAACAGTCAAAACATCTTTTAAATGAAAGTTTTGAATGAGGGAAACAGAGCAGAGGAGTTCTGGGTTAGAATGAGCCTTATGAATGGAGGGGCAAAAACAGGCGGAGGCACCATGAAGCTTCCCTCTTTCAACTCTCCAAATTCTAAACCTTTACTTTTCTTGTGGTCATGGTAACCGCTGAATCTACCAGCATGACAAAAGCAGTTGAACTCTTTTGTGTCCCATGAGAGCTCCCAGGCCTGGCTAATTAAAAAGAGGAATGAACATTCCTGGCTTTCCCTGGTAATGTATGTGAGAGAGTAAGAAAGAGAAGGCAGCTGAGAGATCACTACAAGACTTATAGTACATGTGGTGTATGTATTTTTGTCAAATTAAAATGTCTCTTTTCATTAAAGCTAATCATCTGTGACACATATGCAGTTGAAGAAAGTAACTAGTGGTTTCATCTAGTACTGTACTTAAATGTGCAATAAGTAAGATCTGCCACTAGAGGTCACTCAATCAGACAGAAACAAAAAAGACTAAGTTAATGGCGGTACAGGAGTGGGGGATCATGGGATTTGTTTGTTTTATTGTTGAACAGTGTTTCCTGAGCCATTTTAAATGTTACATGCTCATTGAGAAATTCTTGATCTATCAATAACAGGCCTCATGCCACGATCACCACTGCTGCTTGCACTTGGTTGACCAGCGTGGCTAATGTTAGCATCAGAGCTAACACGGAGAGATTTAGCCTTACATGTTGAGCCTCAGTGAGAAAAGGAGCCTGTCAAACAGAAAAATCTGTGGCTAGCAGTTGTGTCAGCATGCTAAGTGTAGCTAGCATCCTTTAATTACTTGCGATGTTAGCTTGTTAGCTTTTAGCTAGCAGTGGTAGCAGAGATTAAGTCAAAGATAGTCAGTATGACACAAGATACCCCAAGCAACAGAATAACCTCTCCCATTAAGACAGTTAAGGAATCATCACAAAACATGATTTCAATCAGACAGAGACACGTCTTAACAAAGTTGATTTTCTCCTGATAGTGTGACTGAAAAATGCCATTTTTGTGTCAGAATGTTTGGATGTTAAGTGTCCTGTGAAAATGGGTCCAATATGTATCTTGGTAGCGATGGGACGAAAGAATTGGTTATTATCTGTGATCATGTTCATTTCTCTGGTAAGACTGAATGGACTCAAGACTCCTGTCTCCTAAAAGGGGCGGAGCCATGGCAAAACCCATGGGACACTGATACAGTGGGAGTAGGAGGTCTCGGTTCCTCTAAATCATCTCTGGTTGTGCCCCCAATTCAGCAACTGGCAGCCATATCACGTTGCTAGAGTAGCTAGAATCTTTATGTTTGTGTTGTCTGTTAGCTTGTCAGCTTGTAGCAGACAGTGTTGTGCTAATGCAAACTCTCACTCTCTATCCTGACATGCCCACTTTGCGCTGGAAGTTTCAGGTGTCTTTGCCTGCAATTAGCTTGAAATTGTGACGTACCAAATCTGTAGTTAATGACCATGGATGTATTATAAGACCTTCTTATAATAGTAAGAAGAATAATAATAATAATAAGAAGAAGAATAATTCTTATAAAAGTTCTTATAATACATCCATGTTAACGACACGTAAACCTAAATCTCTGGTTTGCGTGTTGTGCACAGACATCGCCCCCTTTGGGAGAATACTGTAAAAGCATCTCTCTAGTGACAAACTTAGTTCAGGTACAAGCAGGTTTAATCAAGGTCTGACATTTTAGGGGACATAAACATAAGAAAACACTTTTTAGCCTGAAGGTTATCTGAAATAAACCTGGTCCTATAGATTTA
Organism: Naso thynnoides; assembly: GCA_029783665.1. Classification (NCBI taxonomy): domain Eukaryota; kingdom Metazoa; phylum Chordata; class Actinopteri; order Acanthuriformes; family Acanthuridae; genus Naso; species Naso thynnoides. The sequence continues at coordinate 25,253,746 of JAQLOL010000002.1, read as the reverse complement.
TTCATGATCTGCAGAATAAAAAATTTATTCACCACATTTTCATGTTGAAACTAACATGTGAACATTTTGTCCCTGCGTATAAAACTTTAATGTTTACCACACTTAGGATTTTTTGTGTATTTCTAAATAATTAAACATGATTGTAGCTGTTATGATGTGTTTTCAATCAAGAGTTCATAAACTATTTATACACCAGTTATGGATGCTTCACATGAACAGTTATAACTGTTGACAAATACATTAATAACACATTACTAGTACAACTAAATTAGAGTGTGCTATAAACCTTTCATTATGTATATTTTTCATATAAATACTAAAAGTGTGTGTGGGTTGGGGGGGGGGGGATTAAAGTAAAGTCATAATGATTCTTCAGCCTAAGTGGAAACATATTTGAATATTAAAATGTCACCATGCATATTCAAACATGTTATTCATATTCCAGTTCACGCAATAAATATGTTATAACGCCATGCTGGGAAAATCACAGATGTTTGATCCATAATTAGTGCACCAGCCGGCGTAAAGTCAGAAGTTTGTTAGTAGCGTTAGATGTAGTAGAAGGCTATCACAGACAGAAAAAGAAAGACTTTAAAATGAAGCAGAGGCAAAGGGAGAGGTTAGATTTCAGTCACATCTTCCATTTATTAGAAGAAGACACGGGGAGGAGTTACTGAACAGAAACATGGAGTCAAAACCAAACATAGGGAGCAGTGTTAATATGCAGGTACATATATTATTATATTTACAAACAGTTTTTACAGATAACAGTCAGAGACAGAAAAAATACAAGAAAGTTAAAAATTGCATGTTAGAAGCAAGCAGTTAAAGTGTTAATAGTTTTTAGTTTATATACACAACAGTCAATTCGTTGACCTACTGACTGAAACACTGCAGACACATTTTACTGTACAACATGAAAATCCTTCAACAGCTTGACGCAAATTATGGTTAGTAATGACATCATTCATCTGGTGAAATCTGCTTCCTGTTGACTTTGTAAAGTTGGTGTGTGGCTGCCACACTAAGTACTGCACGAAACAAGAGCAGGCTGGATTGAGTGTTTTCAAAGTGCTTTGAATTTACCGCTGACGAGTAAGAGTAAGATGGAAAAAGTGAGTGAGCTGCTCGTTCCGCTGCCACGTCCTTTAAAAACATTTCACTGCTGAAGGGTTCAGACATGTTAAAGTCTCTGCAAACTATCACAAGGGACTGTATGACAATTATTTGGAGGTAAAGGGGTCAGAAAAAGCCATTTAACCATTTGTATTTCTAATATTTTACAAAAAAAAGTTTGTTCACTGTGAATGAGTCCACTATTATCAAAGGTGTGCTATTTTATTTTATTTTATTTTAGTTCAACCTTGATTAACTTTGCTTGCAAATTTCTGTTCTGATCATGCAAACCTTTGAGGGAATGCAGAGCGGGAGAGTTTGCATTCATCCCAAAACCTTTATTCAACCTACTCTGTTGGAGTTGAAACTGCTTCATCATAAAGAAAAGCTGCAGAAAGTTATGAGATGCTCTGCTGCATCTATATGCACACCCTACAGTGATATCACTAACTGGGTGTTTTCAAAAAATAGAGCAGCGGGGAGGTTTTGCAATTTTTGAAGTCCCGAAAAAAAAAGGGATATGAACTAAATATTTGCCTGGGAGGCGACATGGACGTGTTTTTTGTTTTTTTTTTCTAACGCACATGTGATTTCTTATTCACGTATATGTTTTAGTAGTCACGTGTATTTTATTAAAACGCATGCACAATTTTTAAAAACGCACGCATGTTTTAAAATCGCACACGCACTTTTTAGATTGTATGCATGTTTTATTCCTATTTAATGCCCTTTTTTATTAAAACTCGTCAAATTTATAAAACGCGCATGGGATTCATCAAGCGTGCACATGAAATACAAAAACATTTTAAAAAACAAAACAAAAACACATCCATGTCACCTCCCATGCTCCGTAAATGTTAATAATCCTGAGCAGGGATTTTTGTTCTAGAAAAGTCAAACACAAGATTCAGCCTGTCACCTGATTCATTTTCATCCCCAATATCTAGAAGAAGTTCCTGTGGACTCGCAGCCTATGAGAAAGAAAATGGTAAAAACACTTGCTGGCTGTCTGAAAACTGTCTGTGGTCTTTGGTTTCAACTAAACCCGAACAGTTCATCAGTCCAAGACAGGCCCCATCTTTGGAAAATATTTTTCTTTTGCTTCATTTAACATGTGAAAAACACTTTTACTTTCCAGCACTTTCTGTCAAGCTCATCAGGCCAGACATCATTTGAGAGCATCAACAAGATCATTAAAAAGTTTTGGGCAGCTGACGTGTTCATTGTCATCGAGCTTTTCGCGCGAACGTCACCCGGCCATTGGAAGACAGTGAGAGAAAAGTGTTCAGTCTGTTTGCATCCACTTGCTCCATGCACAGTTGTCATGACTTGGCAGTATATAATATGGATATTAACATTATCAACAATACTACATGTCAAATATTCACATACACTGGGCACAGAAGTAAACAAAAGCAACAGGGATCAAAGAACCTGGGCAACATCCACCCATGCACTATAAACAAAGAGCCAGTTTAATGCAGGCCAAGTCGTGACTGGTTACTATAAACAAACATTTTCACGTATAAATGCTGTATATACAGTAAAACATGTTAGTTCAGTGCGATTTATCAAAAAAATCCATCTTCCACTGCAGTTTGTCTGCAGATTTAATCCCAGTGATTAAAAATTCTGAAACTGGAGTGTTGGCTCGCTTTCTCATAATGAGAATATAATACTGGCACTGTGTGTGTGTGTGTGTGTGTGTGTGTGTGTGTGTGTGTGCGCGCGCGCTCTGCAAAATAAAATCTAACAAAATATATCCAGCTTAAAAAAATACCATCTGCATTGTTGTCAAACATAATACAAAAAATACAGATTATCTGTACTGAAATGATCATTGCACTATTGCTCTGGAAGTTCCGTCATAAATAAAAACAAAAGCTTTTGAACTTATTTAAAAAAAAAAACAAAAAACAAAACATAAAGCAAAATAAAAATGGAAGAGAAACTACATAAGAGCAAAAAAAAAGTATTCAAACCACCGTTGCTAAGAAAAAAGTGCATAACTTTGCTTTTGATTAAACATACAAGCAGTACTCGATCGATACCCCGATCAATACAGAGAAATGATTTTTATCTGGGATCATTTACTCTCAGTTACTGTTACTGTCGCCTCATTACCCCTCACGACTGTCAGTAGGTAGAAACAAGAACTCCACCTCCGTTTCATCACGAGCACACAGACATCAGATCATCAGGTTGCTAAAATACGTTCTCAGACGTCACTGAGCAGCTGCAGCATCCTGCACAAAACTTTCTGGCAAAAAACTGCGACTAATCCGAGCGACAAACGCTTTGTTAAAGCAGGACGATCCACTGGTTCCAGTAGTTTTTCCCCAGATTTACACTTTCTTTCAACAGCACACTCAAAACTCAGGAATCTCCTGCACTGTTTAATTTTTTTGCGTATTTAGTTTTTCTACTTTGTTCCTAAGAAATAACGTTTTGTTCATCCTCTTGTTACGGCAGCAGCTTTAAAAACTAAAATATTTGTGAGCTTCAGCTGCTGCTGCTGCTGTGGAGAAGAGTCCATTTAGGGGAACGAAGCAGAGCAGCAGTGAACTCAAAATGCTTCGCTGTTGCAGTTGTGAATGAACTGATCTAAAAGTGACTCCGAAATTACAAACACGGTTCCAAATAGTTTGGATGTTGTGCAAAATGTGAAGACAAACAGAATGCAATCATTTAAAAATGAACTGTTTACCAACAACCAAGTGTTCCTGAGCCCATGTAGTGATATCAAAGATAGACAATATCAACACGAGATCCACCACTGTACGCTGCACCAGTGGTGTGAAATGGCATACACACTTCCTGTCTCTTTAGTGGGTGGGGTCACGTCTCCAACGGAGAAAGTTAGAACCCACCATCCCTCCGCCCCATCTGGAAATGTTACAATGTTTTTTGAATGGATTAAAGCAGATGGATTTTGTGTTGAATGAAATTTGTTTAATGAAAGTTTGAACTTTTAATTCATTACTTCACCTACGAGACCATTTAAATGTCCATTTATGTCGATTGTGAAGCAAGACAGGGAGCACGGGTCCCCAGATCTCGCAAGAGTGTGTTGCTGAGACAGAGACGGGTCTTAAACAAAAACTTAATTTCCTCCTGATTTGTGTGTCTGACAAAGACAACTTTTGTCTCAAAATGTCTGAAAAATGTGTCTTGTGAAAAATGAGTCCAGTGTGTATCTCGGTGATAATGGGGTGTTCACGTTTATTTCTCCCATGGACTCGAGACTGTCTCCTAAAGGGGCGGGGCCGTTGCAAAACTCATGTGACACTGATACAGGAAATGAACGTTCAGTGGGCGATCCAGGTTCCTATTAACCGTCTCTGCTGATGTCTTTTCTACTCGCCTAGTCATCACCTGATATCCTGTTATCTGCCTTGTCCCAACTTGTTTCAAAGTTGTTGCTGCATCAAATTTAGAATGTGCATGTAATTATAAAACTTAGAAAAGGGGAGGTCAAAAAGAATTAGCAAATGATCCCATTCTGTTTTATTTATGTCTCACACAGCGTCTCAACTTTATTGCAGAGCCTGATAAATCACCTGTTGAACAGTTTAATCTGCAGCTCTTTATTTAGCTCTCACCTTCTCATTATATGTTTAAGCTCTGCGATTGGACATTTCATGCCGAAGTGCACCTTAGGGAAAGTTTTTATGAACACAGGCGAGTTCCTGAAACTGTTCCTCCGACAAAGAACGAGATATTTTTGAAGCAGCTTATAATCTTTCATACTGATGATTTAACCAGGAGAGTTTCATGCCGAGACGAGCTTTAGCTGTGAGTGGCGTTACATTACTGTGGGAAAAATAACCAGAACCAGTGAGGCCCAAAAGAGCTCCCTCCTCTCAGCTCTGCAAAATCATCTCAGTCATATGATAAAATACAAACAGAGTAGTTAGGACACACAAGCTGTAGCAGGTCTTTGGTTCAGAGCACCCAGTTCCCTCTAAAACCTCCAAATAAACATCAAAGTTTTTTCCAAACATTCTGCTGCTGACTTTATCTTCCACAATAACAAAATGCTGCTGGATAATCTTAAAAAAAAAAAAGAAAAAAGAAGCGGCTAACCGTCCCTTGGCAGTGATTTCTCTGCTCTGTTGTGATTGGATTAGTGAGCACCTGACGAAGCTAAATGTTTGGCCAAGTCCGTCGGTCAAATCTGACATCATTAAAGGAGGTTAATGCTGCGTTCATGTGTGATCCTGAGCGAGAAGCTGACTGCTGCGCTCGAGAGGCAGGAGACTGTGCCGGGGAGAGGAACGCTGGATTTAATCTGATTTATCTGATGTACTGAGGAAGTTAATCTGGTGAAAAGTCTTCTAGAGAAAACAGTGGAGGAAACAAGCTGAAGTACAAGATCCCCAACACGTCCCTGGCACCCCCTGCACTGCTTTTACACTGTCGTTTAACCTGCCTGCACTTGATTCTAGCACTCGGCTATGTTGAGACAGATAAACTCCTGAATGCATTTCTTGTACTGCTGCTCAGTGGGGCTGCTGGTTGGGTATTGACCTGGCTGTCCGAACGGTCCCTCTGACTCCCGCATCTCCTCGTTCATCCTGGCCAGACGCAGCCTGAAGGGAAGACGGATGAACAGAAGAGTGTTTAACATACATCAAAGCTGGGGAATAAAAGAACTGTACCGAAAATGTGTGTACATAAATTAACATACAGTGTGACTATGTCTGCATTGGCTTGCTGTACAGCTATACTCAACGGGTCCTGTCCGTCTTCGTCCCCGTCATTCTGTGTGGCTCCTCTTTTTAGGAATAAACACACCTGCCTAAAAATACCAGAGAAAAAGAGATCAATCACAGCAAACACACAACATTTAACAGCTGGAAGTGAGAACAACTGGAAGTGTCGACATTTTTTAACGCAAACTTGAAACCTTATTCAGTCGGGCATATGATAAGAATGTTTATACTTTTATTTCTACTGTTGATTTTTATTAGTCTTTGGTTTTTAGCCTAGACTCTACTGCATTTCCTGTCTGTGCAGAGTTTTATTTTATGTATTTAGTTTTCTTAGTTTTAATTGTATTTTATGTTTTTGTTTTCATCTGTTTTATCTAGTTTCTAGCCTTGTTTTGTATAATTTTTCATGTCTAAGTTCTAAAAACATTTCACATTTTTGTTGAATTCTTTTCATGGTTCTAACCTACTTTTTTAAATTATTTTTTCCTTTTTTCTTTTATTATTTTATTGCCTTTGTGCATTGGTCTCTAATATGTTCAATTAATTTTTTCCCAGTTTTTTTGTCTTGTTACCGTCTTATCAATCTTCTGTGAAGCACTTTGAATTTCACCAACCTGAATGAAATGTGCTGTACCAATACAGTTTGATTAACTGATTGATTGAATTTAAATCACATTTGTTATAAACTGAACATCGAGCTCAGCATTTCCTAAACTTTGGGCTGTGACACCAAATGGGTTGCTGACTGGTGTCATTTCAGGGACTGTTCCTGTTGCACACGAATGGAGAACTGCACAGTAATGTGCATGTGGCAGCTGCAAGCTGACTAGCTTAAGTGATTAAGTAACAGCACTTGATGACCAGTTGCGTTCATTTTTGTAACCACTGGTATGTGTGCAACTGCAGTTTCCTGTCTGCTGAGCAGAAGCAACATTGTGTCGAAGCTCTCTGATTGCACATACATCTTCTAACTCAGGGTTTGTTGTGTTCTTTACAGCAGTTTGTAAATTTGGGTCCTAAGGAGACACCCCTGCTTTAGCTCATCTACATAAACCATGCGGTACTTTGAAGAAGCAGCTGCAGACAATGAGTCTCATACAAGAAAATCTTTGCATCCCAAACGCCTCTTAAACTGCCATATAGTTCAAGTAATGTACTGATCACAAAAATGTTATCAAGAGTAAAATGATGGATTTAACAGTGCAGAGCTTCTAGTCCTGTTGTCAATAATCAGCTGATTAAAAAATAAAGAGTTTTAATCTTTGAGGAGGAGCTGATTTTGACAAATGCTAAAAAACTTTTTTTTCTAAGAGTCATTGTGTTGGGCTCACGGAGCAAAACATCAACAGCATCATGTTCCTGAAACGTGAGACAAATGCGACAAACACATCCTGGAGCGAACATCTTCTTTCTGCCTCATGACTCACCCCGTGTGTCCCAGATATGTGGCGTGATGCAGGGGGCCCCTCCCTCTCACGTCTCTTTGGTTGACGTCAGCAGCGTTCTGGAGCAGGAACTCACAGGCGATCAACGAACCCTAAAATAAAGGAAAACACCAGTTTGCACTAATATATGATGGGTATTATTCACACACACTCATAGCTGCTCTGGTGGAGTCATTATCCCTGTCCGAGAAGAGATAATAACCGAGTCCTCTGTCTTTAAGTCATAAGGAGACAGAAGACCTTCAAGGGGTTTGTTTTATTACAGAAACAATAACTGAGATGTACAATTATGATGCCTCCTGACTGAGACTATATGACTCATCCCTGGTGCCGCTCAGTCGACTGACTCACCCCAATCACAGCCTGTATGAGCGGCGTCTTTCCCTCGTCCTCGTCGTTGACCAAACTGACATCTGCCCCATGAGCTAGAGCTTCAGCCATGACCGGCAGGTTGCGGGCTTTCGAGGCTTTGTACAGCAGCGCTCCAGGATGAAGGTCCCTCATGTCCTCCGGGTCTGATGTCTCGGGCTCTGCCTCCAGCTCGGCTTCACCACTCGAGTCCTCCGACACCTCGCACTCTGAGGAAAGGACAACATAAGATACACGAAAGAGATAAAAACTGTGGCTCTTACTTGTATTTAAGGAAGCAAAATGGCTTCACTTGTAATGGCCACAGTATCAGACATCCCTCTGGTGGACTCACCCTCTGTGACGCTGTCCACCACCGAGCCAAACACCAGGATGTCGGTGCTGCCGTCTGTGCTGCCTCCCAACCCGCTGTCACTGCTGAGGCCTGCCGGACCGGGAGACGCCAGAACATGGACACATTAGTTACCACTGTCTCTTTCTGGAAGATCAGTGTTGTTTTACACAGAATCATGTTAGAACAAACAAAACAGAGTCTTGTGCACAAACACAAGACTGAACATCTGATCCAATCAGGGTCAGAACAGTCAATAACAGCTAGTTTATTAGATCAGACTGTCGCTTACTTCGAGGCCCAGATCCAGTGTCAAAGTAGGAGAAGAGAGAGTCCAGCTCGTCAGGACAAAACAGGGAGTCTCGTCTGAACTTAGCAGCTGCTGTGAGACAAACATGGGGGAGAATTATGTATGAGAGCACTTCTGTTTTGTTGGACCATTATAAAGGCCTAACCCCAGTCTGTGCCTCTTTAAAACTTGCTTTGAGCAAGGAGTAAAAGTGTGCTGTTACTGCAAACAGCTGTTAGTTTGGATAAAACTTAACGTAATATACAATAAGGCTCGACCTGTAGGGAAAATCAGGGTTTTTACAGCTGTAACTTGAAGCTATTAGAAAAACATCAAAAGCACAAACTTGGGCTGAAAGTCTACAAACTTAAGCCCAGTTTAAATTTAAAAAAGAGAGAGAGAGAGAGAGAGAGAGAGAGAGAGAGAGAATAACTCCACTAAAAAGCTCCAATTTGGGCCAGACAGAGATTAATCCGAGTACCTGCAGAGAGGGTAGAGGGGGAGGTGCTACCAGGCTCTTGTCTGTATCTTCGCCGTGTTTTAGACACCATGGTGGCGCTGTTGTGTCTCCGACACTTCTTCACGCTCCACCGCTGCTCCGACTTCCTCTCTCCATTGATGAGGATCTCCGTGCAGCCGAGCTTCTTCAGGAATTTCTTCTCTACGTATTTTGCTTTTATCCAAGCCTCCTTCTCCTGCCTGGAAGTGACCACACAACGTGCACGTCAGATTTTTACAAGTAACCAATTTAAATAATGGTTAAATAATGGTAATAATGAAGTATATTTAAGAAGTCATACCTTGAACTGGACGGCAACGGTTTCTTCAGACCTTGTTCTTGGTACGAGCCTTCATAGATGTGGTTGATGACGCTGTTTCCGAGCTCACACATTAACTACAAAGCAAAGACAGAAACATTGCATGAATGATCTTCACACTCAGGCTGAACTCAGAGCAAAAAGTTCGACATTTGGAGAAAAAAATGCTTATTCGCTTTTGTACCGAGTTTAATGAGAAAATCCATACCTTCTCATATTGTCAAACCAGACAACAGTCAGTTTATCTCGGTATAAAGACTGGAAATGGGGAGACACAGCTAGTCTGGCTCTGTTGAAATGTAAAGTATTTGCCTATTTGTGGCTCTGAATCTCACAAATTAACATGTTTTATGTTGTGTGTTTTAGAATTCCTTTCGTTTCGGTTTTACAGAGTCAGTTAGGTGTGTCAACCTGCTTCCAATCTGTATCCTAAACTAAACTACGTTCTTGGCAATTGCTTCATGCCTAAATAAATACACATATTTCCCACGTATTAAACTGTTTCTTAAATGCAACAATAAAAGGTGTCTCTTTCTGGTCTTACTCCTCAGAGTGCTACTTAGACAAATGGTACCTTTAGTAACTCTGGTTCCCATGAGTCCAGCGTGAGTGAGCGAACCTTCGAACAGTGAACTCCGAGACTCCTGCAACAAAAACATACATATTTTAAAACATATTTTAAGCTAAGGAATATGCCATATTTGTTCTCCAGTCAATTAAGACATGAAAGGAAAAGAATTTCTTTGTCTCAAATATAAGGACACAGAAGGAAAATATAGTAGTTTATCATCTTTTAACAGAAAATGGAAGTTTTACAAATGAATAGAACCGACTGAATGAATTCCTTGGACCCAGGAAGACGAGTTTTTGTCTTTCCAAAAGCTAATGGGGATCCCAATAAACAATAAACAATAACACACTATAGTGTTTGGTGACTTGGTTTGAAAAGCTGTGTGATCTAAAATCACCCGCGAGTTATCATGATTGAAATAAGAGAAGCTGCTCCTAATGTCATGCAAATCGCTGAGTTCCTGCGATGAAGCTGTCTGGTATCCAGGCAACAGTGATACTGTGTTTCTCCCCTCAGTCGCCCTGCATTGTAGTAAGATGTGTGATCTCACTGTGAGAGGACAAGCCCCAAAAGGGGACATGAATATTCAACAAGTGGTGAACATGCACAGGGATCTGGCTTGTGATTACATAATAAATGCAATTTTAAAATAACACGCACACACACATACACACACACACACACACACACACACACACACACACACACAACTCCCGAGGGAGTATTTTTCCCAGCGGGGGTTTTAAATCTAAGCCAAATGACGCAACAGTGTGATGTAACAGAACATGAGAGCGGCGCATTGATCCGAATGATGAGAGAAAGTCTGTATCTGCAGCACGGTGCCCTCATTCAGCGGCATCACTCCATATTCACTGGGATCTGACACTGATTTGAACTTTTCAACGGCTTGTTCACTGCAGCCACCTTTATCTTCTCACTTCCCTCCCTCAATGGAGACTCTCACTCAAATCCAATAAGCGACACACTGCGCTTTAATCCCCTAAGCAGCGTGTGTGGCAGAGCGTGCTCACTGCCTTTAACAGCACAAGGTAAGGTCGAAGTGACAGACAGCTGGCACCACTTCCTGTCTTCAGTGCCAGTAACAGCACAGCACATGGCAGTGATGGAGAGCTAATGAGACCTTTTACAAATCCCCCTCCACTTAAAGATTCTTTGCTCCATCTTGATTTAAAGCTGCAGTGGGCAGTTTATCTTTGGTGTCACTGGGCAAAAATTCCACAATAAGTTGAAGCTTTTCAATGAGGCAGAAGAAGCAGATGTGGTTTTAACTTATTTGTTGTTTGTTTAACTTATTTGTTGGAAAAAAAATTACATAAAACACAAATAATATTCAAAGTTGAGCATGGGGGGGATCTTTAAGTCAAGGTATAAATACCTCAGTGCTAAAAAAAATTCCAGAAAGAGTACTCCATTACATTAGCATCGCACTCTTAGGACGCTGGATGTTGAACAGTTAAAAAGATTGAAACATATGCAGAAGGACCATAAATATTGTTTTTGCTCCACATTTTTCTTCCTCTTTAAAACCCCTGGCCTACTTTACCAACAATGCAACAGCAGTCAGTTGTGGTTTTATGTCTAGTGTGTTATGCTAGTAGCTGCTAATGTAGCTTCAAGCTGCTAGGCTCAATCAGAGAAGTGAAGGCAGTTATAAAGGTCTGATATTTTCACAATTTTTAATCTTTAATACCAACAGTCCCTGACTTGAGTGACATCACTTGAGTAAAAGTAAGTTTATCTGAGTTCACAGAGCTCCCTTATGAGCCACAAAAGTCTTATTACACTTTTTATAGAGTAAACGTCCCCAAGGTCTGTAAATAATAATACGAAAATTTGGTAACATTCCCCCTTAAGTAAAAGTGATAAAGGATAATTAGCAAAATGTACAAAAAGAATCCAAACTTCAAGTACCCCTATCGCAAAATTACCCCTTCAGAGTGTTTTAATATATATAACGTTACTGGATTATTCACATTTATTATAACATTTTAACTGAGGATAGTCAGGTAGTAGCTGATTTTAACTACTTTTCACGTTGATCATGTTATGTTCAACACCACCAAGATTCCTCTGATGGGTACAAATGTTTTTCTGGACTCTACCTGTGGATGCCGGAGCACTCGATACACAGCAGGATGCCCAGGTTGATGGAGGCCCAGCGCGGGTCAGCCTGGCCGCAGTCACAGCACTGCTCGTTCCCCGGCAGACACTGGATCCGCTGCAGGATGGTCTCCCCCCGCACGCTGCGCTCCCGCGGCTCACTGGCCGAATCAATACTGCTGGTGGACGGAGAAGCTGTTCTGTCCAGATGCTAAATGTAGAACACACAAAACAAGCCATTGATTAGGATATTTTTTCTAAAAAAACAAATCATATCAACAGGTTTATGCATTTTTTTTTTCTGCTTTGTGGGACCTGAAGGTCCAATCACAAATATTTTGTAGAGTTTAAACATACAAGATTTAAAAAATATACAAGATTTAAAAAACATACAAGATTTAAAAACTTTGCATGTTAAATAGAGAAGTTTAAACATTCAGGCAGGCACATTTTTTACCTTTGGGCGGAGCCAGGCTGGCTTCTTCCCCTTGTTTTATTCTTTATGCTTAGCTAAGCTAACTGTCGGTATTTACTATACAGTTAAAACAGTGGTATTACTTTCTTCATTAAATTATTGGTAAAAAAAAAAGTGACTTTTTATGTTCTAGTAGTCTTTTTTGGGGCTAATTTGAACTGTTTTAATACCTGGTATTTCCATCTATAGCAATGCAGAATATTTTAGAAACCTTACATATGCTCTAGGCTGAAAAAGTAATCTGCAAACTAACTAATAACATCTTTGAGAAACGCAGAGGAGTAAGAAGATTTTCTCCTGAAATGTAGATGTGTTTTGCAGCATAATATGAAAATACTCATACAAATTACAAGCCCCTCATTATTATTAAAGAATAAATGTACTTGACTACTAAAATAACACAATAAAATCTCAGAAACAAGCTATAAAACATTTGATTTTGTCCTTTATGATCCTGTGCCTCACCTCGATGTAGTAGGTGTCTGGGCTCTCTCTGTAGGCTGAGGCAATGCTAGCTTGAACAGCCTGAATCCACGCCTGTCTCAGCTTCTCAGACTCAGCCTGAAGCATACAGCTCCTGTAAAACATTCAAAGTTCCTTCACCAAATCCTAATTCACCTTCCTTACAGATCATAGGTTTCATATATACTGCTTTTGTTTTACAACCATGATTTGTTATGCAACTCTTGTATACAGCAGAAGCAAGAGAAGTTCTGTAATGATTTACTAAAATGAGATTAAGATTCTGGAGGCTGTACTCAGGCACAGTGTTGCTCGGAGCTAAATGCTAACGTTAGCATGCTGACATGCTCAACCTGACTAAACTAAAAGGCGAATGTTTAGCCACGTATGTTTGCAATGTTCAGACAAAGAACAGAAGTCCGCACACTGCTCAGCTCCAGTTTTGATCCACAGGATCTTCCTCAGGCTTCCTCATGTTCACCATGTTAATTTGGTATGTTAGCATGCTAACATTTGCTTATTAGTTCCGAACAAAAAATACAATGGAGCGCCACAGAAATGAGCAAAATGAATCTTCATATTTGTGTATCTCAGCTAACTTTTTTGCAATGTAAGATACATATTAAATAAGTCAGGAAAATTTTGCATTAATGTGATAAAATCTGTAATGTTTTGTGTACTGAAATCAGTGCAACACTACATTCTTGTAATATAAAGTAAAGTTAAAGTCAAGAACACATGGATCCGTGTCAGCATGCTAACTATGGCTAATTAGCACAAAAGATAAAGTACAGCCGAGTCCGATGGGAATGTCGTAGGTTTCACATGCATTTGGTCACAAGCTCCAGATGAAAAGGGAAGAAATCCCCGAGGAAAACACATTTCACCCTCTGGGAAACACGATTATCTGAGCCAATTTTCACGGTAATCCATCCAGTCGTCAGTAACAGCAGTCTTACTTGGAGGGGGAGACGACCTCAAAGCAGAACCTCCTCTCGATATCCTCACATGGTTTGACGGAGCACAGCCGCAGGTCCTCCACCACCACTGTCAGAGAATCCTGCAAACACACAAACAACCTCTCATTTCTCTGTGAATCAACAACGCAGACACACAACGCAAACATGAAGCAGCTGTTTCTCTTTGATAAGACACTCCTCTGCCGGCTGCAAGCGACCTGATCATTAGATATTTACACACACTGACATCAAGCAGAGAATTGAAAATGACCTAAAAAGCACACTGGCGGCTCCAGCTTCGGCACTTGCATCAGATCAGCAGAGATCTCTTGACTCACAAGCATGAAGTCGGTGAGTGATGATGGATTTCAGTGATCACCATAACGAAAAAAAAAACATCGAACCCCCCTACCCATTAAAGTGCACTTAACCTCCTAGAGCCCACTTTACCCAGGGGAGAGCTGACAGCATGAAGATATATGGACTTGCCTTGAGCTTCTTCTGATAGACCAGCTGACTGTTCTGTATGGAGAACCACCGTCTAGAGAGGGAGACAGAATGGGGGTGGGGTGGGGGGTGAACAAGACTTATTTTAGATGGATATTCTCACGATGCTTAAGGGTCAGCACGCAGAGGTGAACCACTGCGGATCGCAGCGATCAAGGATGGGTAAAAGCTTCGAGTTTGATGGGTTTCGCTCTTGGCAACACAACATGGAGACCACGTGAGATGAATTTTATTACATCGCTTCACTTCACAGCCACACTAACGCTCTGAAGCTGCCACAGAGGGCAAATATACTGCCAGTACAGAGCGTGTAATCATCTGAAAAAAACATGTTTAGACAGTATGTGTTACAGTACATTGCATTATGTAACTTACTATATTCTATAATGTTATTACTCCAATATTGTCATAAAAGTTCAATTGTATTCATATTATTATTTTATATTGTAAATCATAGCATTATCTTCTATTTCTACTTTAAATGTATTTTATAGACTCGATGGTTTTCAATGTCCGACTCTGTACCCCACCCACAACAAAATCAAACAACCCTATCTTCAATTTGTCAACAGGAAGTATAATGTTGCGATGGCGTCAGTGAGTTAGGTGTGGGCTCCAACTTAAGCTTTGCGTTTTTAGCATGAATTGGTTTCCATTCTTGCACACAGGCTTCATTAAAAGTGTGCCAAATTAACTGTTAGCAGGTCCTGTTTGGGATCTTCTTATGGATGTACAGACAACTTAACTCGATCACTTTGATGCTGACGAAAAATTAAAAATGTGACGTCTTTAAGTTCTGAAGTAAAGAGAAACATCTTCTTTTCTGTGATATCAGAGGTGATTTACAGCCATGGTGGTTGCTATGAATCAGAGAGAACGATGTCCTCAGAAGTGTGAAGCTGCAGGAGGCAGTTTATCTTTGGTGTCATCGGGTATGCACCTCTCCTTGCCTCAGTATTTAGGCCTTAGAAAATGAAGACTGTGACAGGGTTTTTTCAGCAAATCACAGGTCATTTCACGTCCCCATTGGCTGCGCTTCTTAGCGGCAAGTGACGCGCCTTATGTTCTAAAACTGGCCTCTAGCGACTTGACAAGCTGAGTTGCAGGCGACACCGTCAGGCGGCTTGAGGACCAGTTTAGATTGCTGAAACTTTCCCTGCAACCTTTTCATCTCATTGTAAATATTTGCCGGCCTTAAAAGAGAGAGTGACAACAAACGAAATTAAATGTCAGAGCAAAAACAAGGGAGGGGAGGGTGTAGTGGAGTTGCTTCCTTAGGAGTCTCATGCTACAGCTAGCTTGATTTCCGGATATTGCCTACCCCTGCTTTAAGTCACTGAATTCTAAAAGGCAGATAATGCCATTGTGTTCAAATGTCAGATGTCAGTTGTGATTCAATAAAGGAGGAAAATTCTTTTTGAAAAAATTGCAGAGAACATAGTGACACTGAACTACAATGACTAATTTACTTTTGGTTGTTTTAGAACACTGGCCTGCTGGTTACAAGTCACTTCTGTCTCACATTGTATCAATATGTGGGTTTAATCCAACATATAATATAAAAATACTGTTTCTTGTTTTTCATACACTTACTCACATATACCAAACTAGTTTATTGTATGAAGCTTTTGAAGTAATCTCTCTTATTACTTTAAAACTCTTCTTTTGTCTTTTAATTATTTTATTAGATGAAAGACTTTTTCTTGGCACAATAATGAGAAATAATGTGGGAATGCTGACTTAATGTAATGCAAAGCATCTTCTATTCTCAAAGCCACACACAGTGTTTTATCATCTTCCACTGTGTACATTAATGTGATATATGACAATATCTAAAGATTTTTGCCATCTCGTTCACCTGTTCCATGTCTTAAAAGCATTGCTGGCCCTCTTGAACAAGTAGCCCTCCATCACCACACCGTTGGGAGCGTCCACATTGAACTCCAGCTTCGATTCGTCATATGAAAAGTCCTGAAAGAGGAGAGAAAGAGATTAACTTCAGCTGTCACGTGAAACGTTAACAGACCTGCTGATGTTGCTCCAACCTTTTAATTGTGAAACAGAAAACGAAAACACTCGTCTCTTGTCTGCAGCAGCTGCATGTGAGCTGTTCCTGAAATACCAGTAGCATTCGATGTGCACTGGCTGCACTGTACATACAGTCCAGCAAATCATCATGCATTGTGCGATCATGTAGAAACAGTCACATGTTTGACCATGTATGCATTGGAGTTGCATGCCATCTTCCTGTGTGGCACAAAGGGGCATTTCATAACTAACCAGATGTGAGCATGACGCAAATTATTACATAAACAGAGTGTGATTCATGTGACATTAGCCTCTACACTTTCATGATTACAGCATGACAGCAAGCACTCAAAATGCCAGAGAGACCGCTTCATAGGTATGTACAGCACAGTGCAGAGTCATTCCAACATTAAGAGTTTGAGGAGCAAAAAAAAATCGTCATTCAAGCGTCGGCGCTTTAATGAGTACGAGACGAAGATCCCGAGACTAATAAACTGCATTTTAGAGGTAATTTAATCTGCAGCAGGGACAGAAAACTAACTTAAGCAAAATTTAATTCCAACATTCCATGAATGCAGCTCTTAAAAAAAGAACTGACACAGCGTTCCCACCAGACTCAATTTAGGCTGCGAGCTTTAGTTGCGGAGAGATCTGTCTGCTGGAGTGACCCAGATAAAAAACGGATCTTCATTCACTTTTCTGTTTCGTAACAGGGTGTGTGTACATGCAGCAGCTGCCAGCACACCATTAACTACTTATTGCATGTTTGAATAATAGAACAGCTTACTGCTCTCCTCCACATATCACCATTATAACTTTTATACACATGAAAAAACGGGTTGATTTCCAGCAGTCACAAGAGACGTAACGTTTTCGTCGTGGACGTTCATCAGGCGTCAAATCTACAATGTGAAGCAAGACCTTCCTGTGCCCATTCCCACAGTTATGATTTAATTTAAAGTATCCCTTAATACATTCAACAACAAAAAAAAGAAAAAAAAAAAAAAGAAAGCAAATAAAATCTATTCTTCATTCATAAAAGATTGAATGGGTGGTGGAAAATGAGCATTTTTTTCAGCAAGACAATGGTTATAAATGGGGGAAAAGGAACATAAGCAGCCAAAAGAACAACAGAATCAGTCACTTATATAGTGATCAAAAACCTAACGAGATATCATGTCACTTTTTTGCAAGTGTGCAGGGATCCGCCTTGTTCTACGTAATTGCATTTTCCTGTGTACCCATTCAAGAGTTCACATTAGCAACAGTCCTTTTAACATTTGTCACTGAATGTCACACCTGGAAACTTCAAATACTCTCAGTTTTTACTGAGACTGTTCAGTGAAAGTAGCTGTAGACAATTAGTGAAAGAGGAATGAAAAAAAGTAAAGTGAGAGCATATGTTATTTCTTTAACACTCAACAAACTTTTGTTAAAGAAGTGTAACTACTCAGTCAATGGCTAACCTACACGTCTCATCAAACAGTCAAAGATCAGGTACCAGAAAGCCAATGAAATGCAAATCAACCCACCAAACTGTGGTCCCAGTGGCAGAAGATCTTCATTTTCAAACGTTTCGTATGTTCCAACAACATTTAAAAGCTCAAAAAAGGCAAAAGGCTGTAAAAATATCATAAACAGGCTCCTGCAGTCGCTCACAGTTGAAGCATCCTCACTCTCTGCGGGCTGCAGCTCTCACAGCCGAGGCAAACGCATTACGTTGCTGCAGCTTGGTGCGTAATTCCAGCACTGACATGTGTGCCCTCCGCTGCAGCCACCTGCCTGCCGTCCTGTGAGCCTCAGGATTAAGACTAATTACCATACAGCTGCCAATGTATCCACGGCAGAGCGCTGAGGAAGAATAGTGGACTGCACTGGGCAGTACTGTAGCTGCTCTTGACCCAGAGACAAACAGCCTGCTTTGACACTTCAGTGTCTGGGTCTGCATAGTTCTACGACTCCCTAAACACACCTCCCCTGATGAAGAAGGTGGGAATTTCAGCCCCTTGTTGATCCAGAGGGGATGTATCTGGCAGGCTGCCCAGTTCACCTAACAAACAAGACTCAGGGCTCGATTTACCCTCTACAATGACTGCAGCTCCAACTGCAATGCAAATATCAAATCTGTAAGAAATGTACGCCGCTTACCTTCAGCTGTCGGATGCAGATTCTTTTTTGAATACAAAATCACAAACATTGCAGGCGACACTGAACTGAATGCGCACTGGCTGCTTCTCTGCAATATCTCAAGCCTACAACAAAGATCATCTATTTTTAACGACGCAACGTCACACAGACAGAAACTGAACAGCGGTGAATTATTGAAAAAGCAGCGATACAAAGACTTCCAAATGTTTTCCGTGTATAAGTGAAGTGTTCTGCAGCAGCAGGACAGAAACAACAGACCGGAACAGAGGATAATGCAGACAACACATGTTCTGATGCTTCGTCCACCTGCTGCTGCTGGACCTGCTGCAGGTCGGCCTGCAGGTTATTGTGCGCAGCTCTGACGACAAATGGCCGGTCCAGTTGGTGGCACTGATTCCTCGGTCTGTTGTGTTTGTTTATCGTCTGCAGGATCCGTCTGTGTCTCATTATCACTACAGTTTAAAGGCTTTTATCTGTTACAAACTGGCTTTGCCTCTTCATCCGCTCTTGCCGCACGTCGCCCGTACCTGCCTGACATCTGCTCCAACTAATCCTCAACAGACGTGGTCAACTTCACTACAAGATCTACTACAACAAATTCTCTCCCATGAGAGTGAATTCTCGCCATGAGACTCTAAACATATGAGATAAAAAAGTAATCCACCCTGTGTACTGTGATTTAATTTTGCTGCCGATGCGAGGGAAAACACCACGACAGCACAGCAAAGAGACCGAGCAGCGGTGACCAGACAGACTCAAGTTAATGCTTTAATTAAAAAATGAGATTTCAATTATCAGGAGTGAATGAAAACACAGAGAAACGGCTGCTCCAGTTCCTGTGGCACTACTGTACTGGACACAGTTTACAACCTTGTTTCCTCTAATGAGCTTCATGAGAACAATGAAATGAAAACTTTTGTTGAAACTGAAACTATTTTTTTCTCCTAAAGGACGAAAATTTTTAAACGCTAAGAACAAGCTGCATGACATATGTAAAAATTTATTTCAATGAAAAGGCTTTTCTGACTCTTACATTTATTTATTAAAACTGCAACTAAATCAATTAAAAAAAAAAAATCTTTTCAATTAATTAACTGCTGTCGTCAAACAAAAATGCCAAATTTTTGTTTGTCCCAGCTTCTCATATGTGGAGAGTAATAATGAATAATTTTGATCTTTTCATATGACAGAACACCAAATCTCTTTGAGTTTTGGACCTTTTGCTGAATAAAACAGGTGACCTATATACATCTTTCTAGGCTTTTGTAAAATCATACAAAAATTTTCCCATTTTACAGACAAAATCATAAATTGATTAAGCAAGAAAATGTTCTGAAGATTAATTAAAAATGAAGATAACTGTTTGTCACAGCCATAAATCTCTTTACTTTTCATATGTAGTTACATAATGTAGACACATTTATTAATGCTAGAGTTGTGGGATACTCATACCAGTATCAGAAAATGCTGCTGATGCCACCAAAAACGCTGGTATTGGTATCAGCGAGTAGCCAGTCTTGGCACCAATCAGATACCGTGTGGTTTACTAGCTGCTGATCGCTATCCAGCTACTTCCCAAATAGCTTGGTTAGCTCTGACTGACATTAGAGACGAAATTTTATTTTATTTTTTTTCCGCTCTTAAACAGTACTCAGGATGTTTTGCTGCGCTGCCATTATTTTCAAGAGCGACGAAGAAGAGTGAAAAGAGCTGACAGAGTTGGCAAAATGTCTGCATTCAGCAGTATTTTACAGTGGAAAGTCAAAGGAGAAGTGTAAAGAGTTGTTTTTTGTTTAGCGCTGGTATCAGATAGGTACCTGGTATCAGCCGATCTGCAAGTTTGGGTATCAGAATAGGTATCGGGAAGGAACAAATCATTTCGGAAAATCTGTAATTAACGCCATTTACATATTAACATTTGTGTTGTTCTGATTTAATGTTTTCATGTCTAATCTATAGCGTTACATACAACCAAAAATATCTGATATTTTTTCACTCCACCATCAATCTCTTATAAAAATAAATCCAGTGGCGCACTGAGGCAGCACGCAGAAACAGAGAAATGTGGAATGGAAGCTGAAGCCGACTGCCTTGTACAGGACTTCTCCATTAAATGTGTGGTTAAAAATGAATGGCTCTGGCATTCAGACGCTTTCCCTGCACTGTGTGCCCAGCCAGCAGCCGTGACGGTCCACGGTGGGAGCACTTTAACTCCCTTTCTGCTCTACTGTTTTTCGCTTGTACTGAGAAAGGGCCGCTGCCCCCTTTGTCCTGTGTAAGTTTACACAAGGCTTATTACACATGCCTTATGTGATGAGGACGAAAAGCAACACAGAAAAAAATCCCTTGAACAAAGTAGGCCACAGAAAAAAGGAGGCGAATACAGAAAAAAAAAATGACATTACACAGTTGTGTGCATTACTAAATTAAAATGTCAAAACCGCCGTCTAATATTTTAGATTTAGAAAAATAACAGGGTCATTTTAATGTATGCAGAGTTAAACAAGTAACATGAGGAACCCAAACAGAAGATTTGATTTGTTTTGTTTAAGCCAGAAAAAGCCTCTTCAGTTGTCAACAACTTCACTGTTTTTCTATTTTGGGACAATGAAACGATCCCTTTACAATCGGTGATGTAACGGGCAGCTTCTAAACAGGCCATTCTAACTAACTTCACTGTTCTAATTGTTTTCTATTAATGATTCAGGATGCACTTCAGTTTGCCCTCAAGGCTTCGAGAGTCTGGCAGCAGCCTGACGAAAACTTCAAAGGGATTTGTTAATGTTCTGTGTGAACACTATGTGCTTCGCTGTAACCTCCTCACACACTCGACCAAAGACGTGTCTCGAGCAAAAATTAATATTCAGTCGGGAAAATAAAAGGACGAGCACTCACCTGCAAGAGGGTCTGGGCGGAGGAGACGGTGGCGGTGGGAACATGGCAGCAAGAGAGAAGAAAACTCAGCGTTAGAAGCAGCTAGTTAGAGTGAGGATAATACAGTAATCTCTCAGGTTTGATTCCCCTCTGATTATCCTCCGTACTGCTCCTTTAGCGCACTTCGACAAAAAACATCACCCACCTGCTGCTGCACCACAATCTCTTCATAACACGCGCGTTTGTAACGTGGCTCGAGCTTGTGACCTTAGCTAATTTACTACGACAGCACAGATCCCAGTGTGATGAATGGTGCAAAAGACTCAGTGTCTCACAGCTCTGACAAAAACAGATCAATAACAGGCCACACATGTGACCCGTCCCGTCCCCGTGGCTCTTTCCACAGCACAGACCACAGCGCCTGGAGGGAGAGCGGCCTAACAGATGGTCACTGATCCTGGGGTACAGAGGAGCCAGACACAAACCCGCTGAAAAGAGGGCTCTCTAAATTATTAAATAAAACGAAGGCAGACAAGAAGTGCACCCTTTATTTATGGATTCCATTATTTGAGCAGCAAGCATGCAGGTTATTCACAGAGCCCATTTGAAATGTTTAAAAATAGAAACTAAATGCTGATACAGGAAATGATGGAAAGACAAGGCAGTGAAGATATAATCATTACTGATCAGTTACTGTGATTTGAGCTAACATGCTAACGAGCTAACAACGGCACAAGAAGTAGAGAAAAGTCATTCCGCATGAGTTCATGAATGATGAAGGGCCCGACCCAATTTATTGGTTTGGCCAGTATCAGACTAACAGAGACATATCGGCATATATGTTCTCCAATACTGAAACTGTTCTTAAAGGCTGCAAAAATTGCTTGGACTAGATTTAAAATTGCGTAATTATATATTTTGTCCACCAGAGGGCACTCTGTGTCTTTGTTTTGTTTTGTTTTTTGTTCGTTTGGTTTTTTTTAAAGGTAGTTTTTAGGCTTCCTGGGTCTTTATTCTCGATAAGACAGCTGAAGAGTAGACAGGAAATAAATGATATAGAGAGGGGGGAAGTGACACATAGCAAAGGGTCACAGGGTGGAATCGAACCCGTGGCCACTTCAGCGAGGACACAGCCTGTAGATAGGATGCCTTCTCTACCAATTAAGCTACCAGGGCGTGCCCCCCCCCCGGCCTTCCTTATTTAATAACCAAGAACTTTGTTTTGAAATGTGAAACATCCTGACACCATTACATATCTTTGTCTCACGTATTTGATAAGTAAATTCAGCCGATATCGGACATGTGTAAGTCAGTATATCAGATATCAAGATTCTCTTGCTTCCTTAATATTAGCATCAGCCCTAAAAATCACATATTGGTTTATGGAAATCCATCAAATATTTTAGATATTTCCTGAAAAACTTCCCATTGTGGCGCTAGACAGAAAGTCGGGATGTTTTTCTGTCATGAGACACAGGGTCGCTCACGGTCTCTCAGCACTTTGCTGTACTAAGCACAGTGATGCTCCTGCTCATACATCAGCACATATTGCAGTTTATGTGCTGACTGTGTAGACAACAGTGGGATTACTGGCTCTTAAAAACATTTAATTCCACCTGGTTTAATGCTTAAATCAATGCCTGGACTTTGTTAGGGGGATTAATCAAACACTTCCCAGCTGCTTCGGTCTAATCCCTCCCCAGTCACAACAGATGCACTGGGCCAAGTGGCAGACTGGATCCTGGAGGTGAGATGTGCGCACATTCGCACCCTGTTAGCCTGTCAGACGAGCTGAGTATCAGCCTGCCAACCTAACACACAAGAGGCAGATTCTCCATCAGAAGCTGCGTGTCTAACTTCACACCAAGCCGAATCAAGAAAATATCAGAAAGCAAACATGACTTTTGTCAGATTTTTTTCACTTTTGGTATTCATGCATCTTTTTTGAGTTTCTGCATCCAGCCTGCCCCAACTAAAAAAAAAACCTGAAGCCTTATCAGGGTTTCTCCTGTAAAAGAAAACTTTTTAAACACCACATAGAGCATAATTTAGTACCTGAGGTATAAATGTGAGATGGAAAAACTAATCAGGACAAAATGGGCTATTATTTATTATTATTTTAATCATTTTATTAAGCATTTCCGAGCAGTACGTCACAATAATGTCTTTTGATATTAATTTACTGTTGCAAAATGGACCGGGACAAGCATCACAAAAAAGATGTGTGCATGGATTAAGCAATTAAAACGATCATTTCAGTTCATTTAAATTTTTGCCAAAACAACACTTTCCCACTATGAGTCAAAAAGCTCCCCGTACAGAGCGAACAGCACCGCCAGCACGATATAAAAAAGTTTCACAATGTTTCTGCCTACAGCAAATTAAATTAAAGACTTTTTAAAACATTTAAGACCTTTTTTAAATTCTCATCAACATCTGAAGAGGCCCATGTTCTTGGGTATAGCTTTTTAAAATTCTAATTGGTTGGATTACAAAAAAAAAAAAATTGTAACTCACCCTCTGCTGAATGGTTGCATGTTTATGCTCCATTTCTCTCTTCTCCATCGCTGAATCAATCACCAGCTGATCCAGCTGGAAGTCCGTTCGCACCGACAAAAAAGATAAACAAGTTAAGTGTTTCTGAATAAAGATGCATCCTGCGAAATTTAACTTCAAGCACAGCAGAGTGAAAGCACTGAGAGGGGATCCCAGGAGCTGATGCAAACACTGGCTGCACCTCGGGTGACATGTCAGGTCAGCGTTTGTAATGAAGCATCCATTTAGTTCTGCTGCGGCAGTGAGCCTGCTGTGACAATCAAAAAAGACCATAATATCGTGCATCTAGCATACGTGGGGTAAAATCTTATTATGGACTTGGATGCAGCCTTTTCAGAACAGGCTGCTGCAGAACATGAACAAACAAGCAGAAATTGAAATAATGCATTACGCAGCTAATCTGGTCAATAGTTCAAATGAGGATTAAACCAGTTCCGATCCAGACGGAGCGCCTGGGGGAAATGACACAGCTGATGAAGCAACACGCCGAGCGGTGATGAAGATGCTTTTGCTCACCTCAGCAGCCAGTTTCTTCATGTACGGGTCAATCTCATCCAGCAGGTTGTAGCCCTGCTGGAACAGCGAGTACTGGGCGTTCATGAATGAGAGCATCTGGGCGGGACAAAAGCAGCAGTTTTTGAACATTACGCAGATGATTCTGTCTGTATGTGGAGGAACACAACGTAAAATGTGTTTGTGCGACTGTCTGCGTTCACTCACAGCATCAAGGATCTCGAACTTCTTCTTTGCCTGGAGGACGTTAATCTGCAGAGAAAAAGACAGACGTGTTTCTTGATAGACGTCATTAACCTTTGTGGAGTATTCATTATGTTCAAATATTTTCCACAACTGAAGACTCCATTTGACACCAAGAGGTTACTGTGACAACTCCCTCTAGTGGACAGTATTCCCTTTTCCCCGAATGTAACACCATCAGCTTTCATTTGAGTGAACTCTGACAAAGACAAACCATCGTGAGTCTCAGTACGGGTGAACGGAAGAAGTATGAAAACTTTACACACAGCCACAAAGAAACAACCCCTGCAGCCTTTCAGGGGTTAAAGCCTTTGCATTGTGCAGTATATTGTAACTGATGCAAACCTTAATGACATTTTGTGCTACATTTAAGAGGTCACTTAGACGTATAGCACATCTCCCTTCAGCTATGACCTTTTCTGCCTTGAGACACTTTCAGTTAAGACTCAAAAGATGTCTGAGAGCAGAGAGAGAAGGCTGCCAGCAGACAAAACAGAGAATGAAAAAGAGGGCAGGCCACCAGAGCCATCACTCTGAATCAGTCTCTTTGTTCCTGCCGTCAGTCACGGGTAGGAGGTTACAACTTGTGGG
>JAQLOL010000002.1:25200516-25222502 GCA_029783665.1 Naso thynnoides | reverse complement strand
GCTGTTTACACATGTGTGGGGATCCCACACTAGACTTTCAATCTGGTTTAAAGTATGAATGAGATTCTTTTTGTTTGGATTTGAAATTTTCCCATCAAACGATGACTATCATAACATTTACTCTTTTTTTTTTTTTCTATTTTTGTGCGTATTTGACACACAGGGCAACATACACAACAGAGCTGGAATGTGTTGGAACAAAGAAAACACTGTCAAACATGTTGTCAGTATGTAAGTGAGGAATATCTGGCTAATCTTCCGTGACCTGAAATGAGAGCTAAGGAATGAGACAGATACAAACAGCGTCACAATGGACTACTGTACTGACTATTCCAGCGGCATGTCGGGACATAGACTGATCTAATTAAATCAGTCAAGCAATTATCTTAATCCAAAGTGGTGATCCGCCCACAAGAGTAGGCACACAGCTGATTTTGGTGCACAACTGACTCCTCATCTGAGTCCCACACAGGTTTGAACCCTACGTATGGCTAAATCTCTTCCATGTTTCCTTTACACTAATGTAAGCCATGTTAACGCACGCTGCTCTTACGCCAGTTAATCTGGTGCAAGTAGCTGTGGTGGCTGGGACACAAGACCTGCGATCAGTAGATCCAGATTTTTTTCAATGACAATGAAAGAGTAGATGTACCTCCAGCACCTTTTTCGGAGATTATTTCTACTTAATTATGGTAACATATTAATCATAGCAGAAACATGTCTGGAGAGGAGCTTCAACACGGTTACGTCTGTGTTAATTCAGTTCAAAGTTTACCTTTGAAGTCAAAGCGGTTTAGGAGGTGTAGCCTCATTGACAAGGCGTAATGGACGATTAACTTCACTTGATTGACTTGTTGGTCCGCAGAGGCCTGTTACATCAGCGCCACACATATATAACCGGATCCCGTTTCACAAGTAATGCGAGATTAATGCCAAGTACGGCAACACTGAAGGTCCAACAATTTACAGTTCAACTGTCTACAGGAGGTGTTTCTAATACTCAGCTTGTCATGCATGTAAATGGGGAGGATGTAAAAGCTTAAAACATCTCACAGTGTAATGTATGTCAGTATCAGAACATTCAAATATACAGTAACATGAAGAATAAATGTGAATGAATGTACACATTTCTGAGCAACAATGTAGGTGTACCTAATAAAGTGGACACTGAGTGTATATGTAACAGGAAAAGGTCTTGTTATACTACAATAACTTGCGATACATCATATATACCAACTATTTTTTTTTACTTTATCTATTTCTAAGTGTCTGTCCTTCATATCACAATTTCTTTAAACCTTTTATGTTAATCTTCTTAGTGAGTTGGCTGGCGTTTTATATCACATAAATCAAAAACCAGCTGTCGATATTAAATAGTTTACGGAGCACAGTAACAACAAAGTGTCAGGGCACAAATAAGAGTTGTTGGTTAAGAATCAGTCTACGTGAGGCCACTTTTCTCCCTAACAAGACACATTTTCATATATTTATTTTCTAAACAAAGGATGCCCTTACAGTCTGTGGGGAACGATAAGAGGTGCAGCTGGAAACAGAAACGTCTTCCTGCTGCGTCTTGCTTTGTTTTCCAGTTTCCAAATATAACTGGGAGACGCTGGCGTTGGCATCCCACATGGGAATTCACTCATTATGTAAAACCAACTTCACGAACGTACATGAGGGAAAATCTCACTGCACGTATATAGTAAAATGTAACTATAATCTAATATATCTCTTATTTCTAACATCGAAGGGAACACTGTTTTCACTGCTCTAAGACTTGGCAGTTCAGACGCGAGTCTCTCTTTGCATCTTTGTGTCAGTCTCCCCTCATTTCTAATGGATGTTCAGAGAGTCAAACACAGGTCAATAATTTATCGAGTGTTCATATGGAGTTTCATGCTTGAATTAAACAGAAACTGTTAAAATGTTGGCCTGATTCTGCTGACGCTTCTGCCTGTCTGCAAGAAAAATCTATTGTGAAATCTTTGGAGGAGAGACGGCTCGGAGCTAAAGTAAAAGCAGCTATACTTGGCTTGCTTTTGACATTCATACAAACAGAGCCTGTTTGTTCTGTTGTGTGGTACTGGACTGGCAATGGAGCCAAGCGCTCAGGAAATGGAGGGAAGCAAGGGCCAAGAGTCTTTTATACTTTTCTTGGATGTGTTTGCTCGTCTGAGCTCACGTCTGCGTATATTCTCGAGCATATGTGCTGTTTGTGTTTATTTTATGTGTCTTAAAGGCATCCGAGCATGGCTGCAACACAGGCAGTTGGCACTCCGAGGTCCCATTTGTACAAAGCCATTAAATATTCTTGAGCGTCTCCTGTGGAGGTTAAGCGCAGTGGCAGCTGCACGGCAAAGCATGCACACCGAGCACCGTCCGTCACAGGCGGCAGATATAACCATCATCATTTCTTATTCATCTGAGCACTGCTGGAGTCCCTCAGCTCCCAGAGCACTACACACTTAAATGCACATGGTGTCTTTCCTGATTAAAACACGAACGTGTACAAGATGTCGACAGAAAAATTTTTCTGCTTCAGCTTAAATATCAGTTGATCATGAGGCTGTCCTCAAATCAAATCATTGCAAACATGATCATTTCTGTTGAATCTTTCATCTCAGGGGAATTCCTCTTATCACTTCAGTCTCACACTACTCGTAAACCCCCACACACACACACACACCCACACATACACACACACACACACACACACACACACACACTGCCTTGTTCTGCTTAAGGTAACAAAGAAAACCGTTGAGAGCCAATCATATCAATGTCTGGTCAAACTCTTGGCTCTCGTGGACAGCACTGGGGGAGATGTGGAAACAAGAGGGTGAAAAAGCCCAGATGAGTTCAGTGGAAGAGGCCAGCTGGTCTCAGGCCAAACCACACTCTCCTACGGTTTCTAAAGTGTGACGCGTAGAACAATACGAATGGGGAAACTGTCAGTCTGTCAGGAACTGTGACAGACTGTCAGACTGCATCTGATGCGATCTGGAAAGCACTGGAAACAGAAAGAAGCGTGCAGTTCCAAATATTTCATATGACTATTTTTACAAAGTGTCAGCTAAACAAATAGTAAGCCTCACTTTATATTAAAACCTGAGCAATGTGGGATTTTTGGGGCCGATGCCAACACTGATATTAGGGAGCAAGAAAATTCCGATATCAGATACATCTGCTGATATTATGTATATATAATATTGTTTGAAAGTGGTGATCAAATACTTGTGACAAAGATATGTATTGAAGGCAGGATATTAGAGACAATCAATTCATTGTGTTAGTCCGGCTCAGCCCAGACTTTTAAAACTGCACTTTAACACGTTAGTCCAACTGATAGGCCTATTGTACTAGAATGAATTTCTTAAAGTCGAGCTAATACACCCGAATAATGTAATTTTTACTCCTGCAAGTATACGCCTCAACCGGACATGGACTGGCTTAAGCAATGTGCGCCTGATTAATAGTCCCAATGGCGGTCTTTGACCTGGAAATTAAACAGCATGAATTTGTAGAAGAAAGCCGAGAAGGAAACGAGGAACAAGGATCTGTTAGTACAGGAAGAAGCGCGCATCAAATCTGCACCAAAAGTAAAGCATAGATATGAAGTGCACAGCGCTGTAAAGTTCTCCATGTTTTCACTGTTCCACATGGACACTCACTAGTCGCTTGCTTCTTTGTTTTTAGCTTGTTTAGCTAACCTGAAGAAGTCAACCAACACTTTAGTGAGCGTGTGGAAATTGAATAATACAAGCTTGACAAAGCAGATTTTTGCATTTTAACTGTATAATACAGTACAGGTCTATATCAAGTGGCTACCTGCGGCGCTGAAAAAAGAAGCAAATGTGTGCTAAAAATGCAGTTCCTCCAGTGGCCACTCGAGGCTGGCACCAACAGGGAGTCAATCTTGAATGAGCCCTTTAAAAAGAGTCCAAGTTTAAGGTCTCATTCATGGTATTTATTTATTATAAAATGATTAAGGTTTAAAGTTATGTATGATTAGGGCGTGGTCACTTTGAGTGACAGCAGCTGCTAGCTTTGTATCCATCTTTTATCCCTCCACCTACTCAGTCTTGGTTGGTCCCCAAAACACACATATTTCAGACAAGACTGACAAGCACGCACATACATACTGTACACATGCCTGGCCATATGTCAAGGTTATATAGGGTTACTGCGGTCCAATGGCTAAAGCTAATCCACGCCTGGCTGAGCGACCTGGTTCATTAACTCTCCATTTGTAACGCTGACCTCTCTCTCTGCCAATAGACTGGGAGCAAATGGAGTGAAGGGAGGGGCTGATTTGTGATGACACATCTTTGAAAGGAATGTGATCGACACACATACACACACACACACACACACACAACACACACACACAACACACACACAAACAGCACTTTACAGCATCATCCAGCTTGAAATGGGTTCAAGCTAATGGACTTCAAAGGGCCTCAGAGGGGCAGGATCGGGGGCAGGATCGGGGGCAGGATGGGGGGCAGGGGGTCAGAGCCTTGAAGGCAGGGAGGGGGAACGACACGGCAGTAAAGCAGAAGCTCTGCTTAACGTCAGAGCAAAGATGGAGACTAATGAGAGTACAGTAACAAAGCTGGGAATACAAAAAACATTACCCCTAATGTTATGCTAATGTGACTGCTGTTCAAGGCTGTAATTCTAAGGAATGTTTTCAGGGGCATCTCTGCTAAAATACCTCTGGATAACTGGCTTGAAAACATAAAATTCCACAATCACTCTAATAAATCACCTCTTTTTAATGAGTTGATAACTTACAACAGGGTGTTAAATGCACAAGGTGTTATTTAGTCATTAGAATGTCTGAAAACAATCATATCTCTGTTATATAGTTTGTTGTATCGTGTATTTACATGATCCCAAAATTTTCAAACAACGTTCAAACTAAGATTTTACTGAAGGTAATGGTTAATTTTTATGTGGTCTCCTGTCAACTGCAACACATTTTACACTAGAAAAAACTTCAGAAAGTGAGAAAGGAGATCGGTAAACCCGACAAAACATATCCTGAATAAAACTTTAATATTTCTTTAACTCATCTGTGAACGAGACAACAAATCTCACGATCCCATGCTACTTCACAAAGTCATCATACCACCCCTAAATGCTTTCATTGAGATTCTAATGGCAGATATTACATCCTGTGCATTTAAAACAGTTGCAATTAAGAGAAGGGAGACTGTTTTGTTTTCTCTTACAAGTTGTAGAGCGAGTGCAGGTCATATTATTGTGTTTTTATGAGGGGTTTTTATTTTTAACCTCATGTTCGGATGCACCGTGAAGAGAAAATAGTTTTTATCCAGTAGACTGACCTGATCTGATCTCAGAGGAATCACTTCAACAAGTGTTTTTCTATTAGTTTCTTTATGCAAAACACATTAAGATTGAGGTTATTAATGTACTGAAGTGACGTTTCTGTCTTTTCTCTTCCTGAATGTTTAACCTTGTGCAGCTGCAATCTTTAAAGCAACACTACGTAACTTTGACTTCGACCCACTGCAATGAAAAACAAAACAATGCTCATTAATACGTTGTACAAAAGAGCAATTTTATGTAAAACCGGGTCATATTTTATGAAGGAACTGTCCTCAGGTTTTCCCCTCTGATGACTGAAGACTGCTCTGCCTCAATTCTGTGATTCACGGAGGTTCCTGAAAGCAACATGTAGGCTGCCTGCAGACTGAAGCTGCAGCTGCAGCAGCAGGTAGTTGTTGGGGACAGCTTTGCTAAACAAAAGGCTGCAGACAGACAGAGCAGTTGTAGGACATCAGAGGAAAACCAGAGGAAATTTTCTCTGTAAAATATGACCTGGTTTCACTAAAATTGCTGTTTTGTGTGACTATTAGCATGCGTCGCTAAGTTTCCCTTTTCAAAGCAGCGGGTCGCAGTTTAAGTTACCTAGTGTCGATTTCAAGCTGCAGCAGGTAACTTTGGGGTGAATATCAATAACTTTTTTTGTGTTCTGGTAGGAAAAAATGTCATTATACCCTTAGACAGCTATTAGTAAGTGACGTGGTTTGACAGCGAGATCTCTGTGTTTTCCCATCATGCCTCTGTATTCAGGATTGGCGAAAATCCTGTTGCTCCCATTTTATTTGTCCAGTCAGTGATGCTCTGGTCTACGCTGCGCTTTTTAGCGATAGGTGATGTTGGTGCGAGCTGATTAGTTGTTCATGCCTTATGCTCCGCCTTGCCCTGCCAACCGCAGATTGTCTGCAAGCAACACCGTCAGTCAGCTCAAGCTCGAGCTGAGACAGACCAGCTTCCTCCGCAGCAACTTTCCCTGCAACCAGTTCATCTCAGTTCAAACTGGACTTGAGCCGGAGTTGCTTCCCGATGAGTGTCATGCAACAGCTAACGTTAGCTTGTTAGCTGGTTAGTAAAAGTTACCAACTGCAGCGTCAAGTTTCTTGTGTTCTTAATGTTTAATAGTTGTCAGATTAAGGTAAAGACTTGCGTGTCTGAAATGGGATTTAGATTGACAGCGTCACTCTGTGTCCTTTCTGTCCTCTGTGGTTTGCGAGGTGTTGCAGCTTTGATTGACAGGTACAGCGCAGACAGGTACAGCCCAGCCCGTTACACAGCGCAGATTGACAGATTTGATGATGTGTGAAAGAAGTAATCCACATGAAATCAGTTCAAACACAGTTCAGCTTGACCCTCCATATTGTCCTACAGGGAACACAGGCCCCTCGTGAGGCCTTAAATGCCAGTAAAAGTTAGCATTTCAAGATGGGATGATATCATTACACTGCTCTGTCTCAATCTAATGCACGTGGAGCATATGGGGACAGGCTGGACGCAGGCCGACTCACCATGTGGTAGTTGATGATTTCCTGGAGGCTTTCACCGCACTTTTCCAGGCATTCCTGCAACGAAAAACATATTACAACATCATTCTCTAATAGGACAAAGAAATATTTCTAGAGCTGCTGTTGTATTTATGTCTGAGGGTAAATGCAAATAAAACCTGTCAAAAACTAAAACCAAAATTTATTTCACTTCTAAACGGAAGAAAATGAAAAGATCCATAAAGTTAAAATTAAGTCAAAGCTGGTTAATGTCACTGAGGTGTACTTTTGTGCTCTGGAGGATTTTTTCCCTTGAACTTTGTACGGGAAAAGGAACTGTAATTGCAGGGCTGATTCAGTTCTTTTTTTACAATGGAAAGTACAAATATGAACAAGACTTTAATAAGAAACTCACAATTAGTCATACAGTCGAAGCCAAGAAGGCTTTTAATAGCACTTAATGTCAGCAGCAAGACTCTGGAGCTATGAGCCGAGCCAGAAGTAAGTTTCCAGACCGGATCCAATCCGCACTTACTAATCTGTTAGTAATCAGGTTTACTCACACACTCACACACACACACAAGCGGAGCTGCGAGGCTAACACCAAAAGAGGGGGAAAGTCCCCATAACAGGAGAAGTTACTATAAGAGTTTTATCCACTAAAAAAGACGATAAAACTGAAGCTAAAAGGTTTCAAACAGAGCTTAGAGTAATGACATGACACCAGACTCATCAGAACCTCACCGAGATCATCTCGTCCTTCTTGCACTGCTGAGACAGATCCCGGATGCCGCTGACAAAGAGTTTGTTGGCACTGACGTACGCCTTCCCTGCTTCAATCATCCCACTGCATAGCTTCACCAACTGTGGAGTGGACAGACACATTTAAAGAGGATAAATGAAGGTCAGCAGGGCCATAGCTGCCATGATGGACACTGAAGACAAGTCATCTGAGTTCCTTCCATGGATAATCTGAAATCAAAGTATCGTTAGCATTTTAGAGTCAAACAAAAATGAAATTATATGTGTTTTCTGTCGTTTTTATCTTTTCTTCTCAGCATTGCCATCTGAATGACAGTACGGGGCTTTTAAAGCTGCACCGCCAGGCTGTAAACAGCTTTGAGCCAACACTGAACTGAACACACACTCCCCCACCACGCCACCGCCTCTGCATCATCTTTAAATCTCAGGACTAATCCATAAACAATTTATTTTCATATGTGACATCATCATACTGGTTATACTTAGTGCAATAACCTTGAGACATTATGTGCAATATTTTATACAGGGCTCAACTTTGCACTTATCATGCTGTTCTTTTTTTATTATTTATTGTGAGTTTGTGTGTGTGTGTGTGTAAGTTTGTTTGTGTGTGTGTGTGTGTGTGTATAAGTTTGTTTGTGTGTGTGTGCTTGTATTTTTTTAAGGCGGTGCACAACAAATCTTGTACTATTTTTCTTGTACTGATGATAAAGCTTTCTGATTTCTGATGTTTCTAGGAGTTCAAATTAGGCCTGAGCTGTTTTAAGGCCTAAAATGAGCAGATTAAGTGTGTTGTCTGTGAAATGGCATTCAGAGCCTTGTGTAGTAAGAAAACATTTACAGGAAAATGTTTCCATGATTAAAGAGATGTATAAAATGTGATAAAACTGACGCTGTACTTTGTGACTTTAATTAGGGTGGTGGGTTTGTGACGTACGTGGGAATATGGATTCATGTCCTAAATCAGCCCTGAATGTCGGTAGAGATCATACTGACTCTTCACGCGCGAGAACTTGGTGCTCAACCAAACGCACCATGTGACCATCACATGTAAAAAAGGCTTGACGACAGCAGTGTTCGTGCTTCAGCATCATGTGCTCAGCCACAACGCTCAAACTGTTTCAAGATCAAAATCTGCACATTTTATCCACATTTTCATGGATTTATGTCATACAGACGCATGTTTGTTGTCTAGTTATGACGTGTGATAACATACAGTAGTGTTTGTATTCTGAGGTGGCGTCCATATGTCATCCGCATGGGACCAGATCCACATGAAAACGTGCAGTGACTTAATCTTACCCTGGACTGGACAATAAATAACAGACCCTGATGAATCAGAATGTATGTTTTTATGTATGACTTGCAAACGCCCCATGAAGTACACTTTCTCTGTGGCTGTCTGCAAAATTTATGAAGCCTGCATTGTTTAGCCTTTAGTTTCATGAGAGGAAAATTAATTTCCTCATATTTTTCAGTTTGTGTTTAAACGCCAGACTTTGGGTTTTTCAGCACCTCAGTCCAACTTCCTCCCAGCTGCTAACCAGACATAAAAATGACTGAGCATTTTTTTTATTAAGCTTGGACACTTGGGGAAATATATTTACTTTCTTGAGTTAGATAAGTGGTTCAAAACCACTCTCACGTCTGAACACTGAATATGAAGATAGAGGCCATCAACAATTGGAAACAGCTAGCCTAACGGTAGAAACATCCATCTAACGGGGCAAGGCTATGCTAACTGTCTTTTCTTGTGACTGAACCCTTCATAATAATAATCTTTTTTGAGAGTCCATTAAATAACCAGTTAAAAAGTAAAAGCCACTTTAATGGTTTAGGTCTGCATCGATGTAAGCATATTGGTAAGCGTAATGCTTTGAGCTTAATGCTAATGTAATCATGCTAACAAGGCAGTGCTAACATGCTGATATTTAGCAGCTATAATATTTACTATGCTCTATAACAGTGGTTCCCAAAGCGGGGGTCAGGACCCCCAGAGGGTCGTGCAAAATGGAGGGGGGGAGTTGCAAAATGTCTTCCAATAAACAATATATTTTTTTAAAAACTGTTTAAAATTCCATATTTAACCCATTATTGTACAAATTCTGGTTACACTCTTTCTTAAACTCTTTCTTTCACTTTAAAAAATAGGCTATTAGGACTGTTAGGCAGGTGTGCACAACATTTTATGCCACCTCCAGGGTCGCCGGGGATCTGCAGTCTCTAATACCATTATTCTGGGGGTTGTGGCATGAAAAGTTTGGGAGCCCCTGCTCTAAAATACACAATAATGTTTACCATTTCAGTTTAGCATGTTAGCATGCTTACATCTGCTAGCAAGCACTGCAAACAAGGTATATTTGATCATGAAAGTATTTGACAAACGCAATGCTGACTTGATGATTGCTAGCATAGCTAACAATGATCATGGTGAATTACTTAATTAACAAATAAAAGTGCAAATATATAACTGGGTCATATCAGGATCGGGCTTGTCTTCCTCTGCCGCCGCCGCTTGCAGCTGCTCTGGAGAAGGAACTATTTTTAGTTTTAGTAATTAAGATGGGAAAATCAACTGAAAGGAGAATCACTCAAGAGTTTATTGATTTCCTTTGTTTAATGATCTAATTTAAGTCTACAACTGGAATCGATTAGAATTTCATATGGAGCAGAAGAGCATAAATGAAGCCCAGAACTAAAAATGTTATCAAATTCAGAAGCTAGAGAGTCAGTGAGGAAAGCAGGGGTGCAGGTTGTCATGTCGGCCCCTCAGAGGCCATATAGAAAACCATGACAGTATTAAAAAGACAATGATTTGATTATGGAATATTAAATACTTCAGCTGAGAGCAACAATGATAACTATAGTGGAATTTTCCAACACTGGTGGCAGGAAAAGAAAAACTGACTAATCCTGGCTCTCACAGGCACAAACTGTTGAAAGGAGAAAATGGAGCAGTGACATGAGTTTTACTGCGAAAGCATCTGGCTGCCACATCACAAAGCAGCTGGATGCTTTGAAAGCTAATGTGACGCAGTCTAATGTTTGCAGTGAGCGCCACCGCTGCCACGTCATGTTTCAGGGAACCTCAGCTGATCTGCTCAACGCCATATTACTCTGTCCATTACGCAGAGTGGCATCAGTGCAGACTAGCAGCGTTAATGCTGGCAGTGAGAAGCTGAGTGTAACGGAGAAGCTGTGCCTAATGTCGACTGCAACATGCTCAGCTGTAGAGCTGGGGAAAGTATTAAGATCTTTTACAGTAAAGGTAGCAATACTTTAAATTAAAATTACCAGTAATTGTCCTACATTCAGAACCATTCTCAAGCAATCATGCAGAATGAATGCTGCATATATTCTTTATTACTGAAGTGTTATTACAGGAGCATTTGAATTTGTCAAGATTGGGCTAATTTAAAGAACCATATACTGTTGAGAGGTTAATTTATAGGAATGTGTCGGGAAAAATCAAGGAGTGCACGTTTTACATCTACAAAAATGAAGAAGATGTGACTTTAATTACTTACTGTAGCTGCATTCTGCATGCTCCTTCAAATTAAATTTTCAACTTGCATATAAAATTTACAATATGGAGGCACCCTGGTAGCTCAGTCAGTAGAGCGGGCACTCTACGTGCAGAGGCTGCGTCTGTGCTGCAGGGGCATTGCGTTCGATTCTACCCTGCGTCTCTTTTCTGCATGTCTTTCCCTCATTCTCTCCCACTTCCTGTCCAATTCTTCAGCCGTCCTATCAATAAAGGCACAAAAGCCCCCCAAAACTTACAAAATTGCATTTATTTATTTTTTGAAACATGCAACAAAGTTTGCTGCTGTTTATGACTGCGTGCAAAAACGTGCAGAAACATCACTGACGTTATCCATGATGTAGATTTGTGATCAATAAAAAAACACCACAAACATGACTTTTCACCTAATTCACTGAAAAGGTGCCCATGTTTCTGATCATTCATCCAAAGCAATATCAAAAAATACAACTCTAATTCTTGCTTCTGCAAGGGGAAAACATGATGACTGTTGTGCCTTTTTAACTTTCAAGCATGTTTTAATTCTGGCCACACCTCAGCGAGTGATGTCACAGCAGGTTTTTAGCCTTCGGGTGTGTTTTATAGTAACCTGGCACAGAGTGGTGGCTGATGGGCATGGCTTCCATTCCATCTCAACTCAACAACACAGAAAAACAGATGCTACTTGGCCTGATCTCAACTGACAGCTTGCAGAGCAAGAGAATAAGCATGTGCCAACAGTGTGGGTTGGCCGAATATGAACACCAAAGTTATTGTTCTCTCTTTGCCAAAAAGATGACCTCAAATGTTCACCTCAACTGTGTGTTTTGATGCATTATTTTATTTGATATGGGGTTTTTATTTTTTTGTACAGTTTATTGTACTTTTCAAACAGGTAATGCTTTACAGGAAAAAGAAAAGGGAAATCTTACAAAATAAAAGCCATGAAATCAATCGAAAGCCAAAGAAAACAAATGGGTTTTAAAATGCACTAACTTGGCTTTTCTGAGACAGTTTGATTATAAGCTGCCTCCACTTTAGTGGTTTTCATAGTGCTTACTTTGATACATGTGGCATTGCAGAGATTATAAAAATATCAGCGAATGATGAGTAAAAGCTTCAACCCATGGACAGCAGTGTGCTGATAACTCCCTCCCTCTGAAAACAGCCAAACAGGAGCTGATGGACTGACAGTTTAAGTGCAATATCATGTCTTACCTTATCTAGTTTTGCCTCGATCTCCACAACTTCTGTCTCCACCTCATCAATATTTGCCCTGAAAAACAAAATAGAGAGAAGCTGTGAGTAAACGTGTGGTCCTGTGCCACCGTATGACTAAAAGAAATTCCATTAAGTTCATTTATCTGGCTGGAAAGCTGGCGTTTTACAGTCTGCTTGTGATTTCCCACGCTCTCAGAAAGCACGAGGACTTCCCATAAATCTGTGAGTGACAGATGGAGTTTTGCGGAGCCAAATCGAGACATGTTGGAGCGGCAACAGGCGAGAAACGGAGCGAGACGCCGTCCTGGGAGAAGCTCAGCTAAATCAAAACAAAGTGACAGACGAGGGTTGCGCGTGGAGAGGAGAACATGGCTGTCTGACTCATCCCAAACCCCAATCCACCTACCCACTGTGAACACCACCATCACTAATGCCAAACCCAACCGCACCAATGAGAGCTGTGATTTACACCCAGAAGCTCACTGCTGCATGACGTCGAAACACACCACTCAACAGCTTCGCCACACACTGAAGCCTTAAGAGGGAGTATGTGTATTATGAACAGATCTATACTTAACATCATGATTTGTTAATTTCTGCCCACGTCATGCTCCACAGCAGGACCTTGAGGTTTAATTGGAGAATAAACATCATGTTTAGGCAGCCTCTTTATATACTAACCTGCAGCCCTAAACCTATCTTCCAATTTCATCCTCACTAGCATCAAAGCTTGAAAGGTGCAAATGTCATTGGAACAGTCCACGACTTTGTTCCGGACTGAAAAAGCTGTTGGAGAAATTTCCATTAACATTGATGGTTCCCAGAGGACTTATACTGACTTTGATGATCCAGTCCACTTTTTCAATAGTTACACTTTATCTAACTTTAGTTGTGTGTTTATCTTTAAAACAAACGTGAAATTGCAACCAGCAGCTAATAAGGAAAACAGGCCTCTGTGTACTTGTTTGAATGTTATATCCTCTTTTTCACTGTATATTTGGACAGAACGAAAGAGATCAAATAAAAATTACTGTGAGCAATGACGCCTCCCACAAGGTTCAGAGGTTGATGAGTTATGGAAGGGGGCGGAGCAAGCCATGACCAATGACAGTGTGTGTATGTGTGTTTCTTTTCCATGTTACACGTATCGTTTAGAGTTATGCACCTTATAGTTACTGGCCACTCCCACCGCCACACCCCTTTTTGCCAGTTGTCCCTGACAGTTAATTAGCTGTCCTTTATCTCATGGCCAACCTTTCCATTAAATCTTGTGCAAGTCTGGGAATCCATCTGGATGTTGTGCACTTTTTTTGCAATAAGCCACACCCATTGCCACGCCCCTTTAAGCCAGTTGGCATGAACACACTTACACACACGAACTCCACGACCATTTCAGTGTTTTAGGGTGAAAACTAGCGGCTACCAAAGAGTGGGGAATTTTTGTGAACCCTCCGACCGACAGAGCGACCTGGAGAGCTGCTGGTCGCAGCTAAAAATCAGTCATAGACAAATTTATTTACAGACAAAAGAACTCCCGAAGAAACACACGGGCAGATCTCGTCATGCTTTCTCTCACACTCACTTGAGACTTTTTTTTAAATTTGATATCAAGCAGAAAGAGCACTGAGCACAGCCCTACACACAGTATGTCTGTGATGAGAGTGTCTGTGGCATATATCGGCCATGGCTGGCAGGATATAAAACTTGTATCTGTATCTCATCTCTTTCTCTCTGGCCTTGGGTGGATTAGCCTGCCTGGCCGAGCTGCAGCGAGCTCAGGGGACGAAGGCTGGCGCGTGCTCTCATACTCCTCTCCACCCCCACAGCTTTGTACTCTCACTGTCTCTAATAAAAATGATGTGGGGGAGTGAGTGAGAGAGTGTGCATGCGTGTGTGTGAGAAATACATCACTGAAATAATCAATACCATATTATTCCACGTGTGGACGCATGTTAGCGTAACCTCAGCTGATCTCGGACTGAGCGGCCTTCAGCCTGCCGCACCCAGAGATAATCTCGCTGTGAGCAAAGCTGTTTTGTTGTGGATGTCATTTTAGAAAGCGCTCTTCACATGTGTAAAACAGAGCTTAGCAGGCTCTCACTGTTTAGCAGCAGGTGGACTCATGATGAAATGTTTAATGTTATTTTGACACTTTAGTTTAAAATGTCAACAGGTGACAACGCTAAAAAAGAAGCTTAAGAGACACTGATACATATTTCAAATGATTAACCTCAGCGTTACTATGCAGCTCTATTGATCTGATGAAGGTTCCTCCGTGACAACCTGTTCCGCTGAATTTGCAATTGAATTAGCTTGTACATTCAACGCTCAGTTTAGTTTATTCAGAAATAAATTCTGTATCTGAAGGACCAAGAGATGGATAACAAGAGAAGAAGGCGAAGAAGAAAAAGGTAAAGAAGGAAGTAAGGAAGAAAGAAGAAGAAGAAAAAGAGAAAATATTAGTTGTCTCAATTCAGCAGCTGTATCCTTCGAAGGGTGTATTTGTGGACCGACTTCCTCACAGCGGAGCGACGAAGACTATCCCAATTCGTCGGCTCCTTTAAAGAATCCCTTGTTGTGAAGGATCCAACTGGTGGATCCTTTGCAGCCTAAAATGTCCCAAGATTCATTGCGAGCTGCCGCTGATCTTTTCCTTTTTTTCAAGCTAACATAACGGACAAAGTAGCGGCAGTTAGATGACAGGTCTTCAAATTTAATTATTAAAATAACAAACAAAAAAAGTTCTGGCTATTTCTTTACATGCACATCAGCTAACTGTGGTGTCATAGTTGCTAAGTGACAGGAGTGGTGCCTTGCGATGCGAGGAGCAGTTGGTGATAAAACAGGAAACGCTCCGTAGGCTAGACTGTCTCATTTGACAGAAGTTTAGGTTCAGTTGTTGCGGCTGGCGAAGGAGTGTGAAGGAGGAGCCCCCGTCGGCTGCATCCTCTTCATCTTCTTCTCCTTCAACACGAGGCAATGCTTGCCTATGAAGGACCACAAGCCGAAAAGGTTGGTAATCAGCTTTTAAACACCGAATCAATTTAAGTATGTGGCAATATAAAGGACAATTTTAAGGAACCCTTCAATGATGCAAAATTGGAAAACCTTACTTGGGCTACTTGAAAAAAACTACCAGGTTCAACATAGAGATGCACTGTTTCAGTCATCCTTCTCCTCCACAGTGCTGCTCCAGATGCAACTGAGCGGGCGAGGCTCAGCGTAGTGACAGTCCAGCCTGCTGCTCCAGATGTGCGAGCTGTGTCTCATGGGACAGCTGCTCCCACTGAAGCCCCTCCAGGCTGTAACCCCCACTGCCCTGTCTCACTGCACATGCCTCCCATAATGGATGCACATGGCGCCCCGGGCCTGTAGCCACGGCAACCATCTCCTAAGTGGGCCGCGGAGGTGCCCCGATATGCTCGTGATTTGACCCTTAATCACACCACATGGAGCAGAGAAGCTAAGCAGACGATAACTTGACTCACAGTACGGCTACTGTGACAAGGGACGACCGCGCCATTAAAACCTCGTCAGGAGAGCATTAAACACACATGGAGTCACTCAATACATTTAAAACTTGTCAAGGCAGATTTAAGGTGCGCATGCCTGGTAGTGTGCACGGCTAGCCTGGGATCGTTTTTCTGACATGAAACAGTGCAGTTAGCAGCGGTGTAAAAACATAATAAACACTGAGGCTGTGCTGAGTAAGCTGCAGCTCCGGTGGTTTCTGGCCGGTGACGTGCTGACGGGGCATCCAGGGAGCTGCTGCCTACTGGCCCACAGTAGCAGAACACCTCTGTTTCTCTTTATCTGAGGAGCTGCCGCACGTCCAAACTAGTTTCCCATGATTCTATGATAAAGCCTGTTAAAATGCTGCGATGTGAAATAACATTTTGTTTAGGTTGGCATTTATGGGTGGTACTATGACTTTTAGAGGTAGTAAAAACTCAGAGAAAATCTTTATTATTATTCCAGTGGTGGGGAAAAGTTTTTTTTTTACCCAAGCAAAAGTATCAATGCCACTTTCAGTCTGTAAAAACGAGGGCAAATATATCAGTTTGTTGACATTATCATTCGATATTGGTCAATCACAAATATATCGGCATCATAATATACATTCTTCAATATGTGCCAATTAGGGTTGTCAAAAGTATCAGTACTCAGATAAGTATCAATACTAAAACGCTGTTTTCAGATACAATACTCATTTGCCACAGTATCTATACCAGAGTTACTGAAGGAGCTCATACACAAATCGTTAGTGAGAGCTGGCCAGGGTTTGGAGGATGACTTAACGAAGGTATTTGAGTACAGCTACTAATTAACTGTTGAGAAAGTGTAATCAGTAACCCAATTCAAGTACCACAACATTAAAGTAATGTAAACTAGATTATGTTACTTTTGGATTACCTCAATATGAAGTATCGAAAATGGTATTGAGTATCCAATATTTTCCTCTGTATTGGTATCGAGTTTGAAATTCCAGTATCATGACATTCCTAGTGCCAATATTAAAACTGTTTTTTTAAGGCCAGAAAAAAATGCTTTGACTAGTGTTTTAAAATGGTGTAATTACAAATTTTTCTCTTTTTAATAACTAATAAGCAAAATGTTTAGTACACTGATGTTTAGAAATAAGTTTTTTTTTAAATGTAAGATATCCTGCTTTCATTACTTGATAACCACCACCACCATTCAGTCAAAATTATATATATATATATATATATATATATATATATATATCATATTGGGCAATACATTGGATATTGGAATTTTCTTGCCCACAAAAATTGATCCCAAAAATCCCATATTGGTCGGGTCCTAGTAAAAACACTCAGTTACACTGAAAACATTAATTAAGTATAGGTTCATAATATCAGAAAAAATTACAGAATGAATCAAAGTAAAAGTTATAATAATAATAAAAAAAACAAAATGAGCCCATATGAGTTTTATACCAACGTATAAAAAATATACTAATGCATGAACGTGTGGACAGAATTTAATGTGTTTTAAAACTTTTTAGATACTACTGCTAAATTTATTTTCTAGCAATGAGCTGAATTTTCTAAATGTTTTCGTATGTTTTGTATGTAAAATCTTCATCAATAAAGTAAATAGTATTTGCAAAATTATGGATCCATCGCAGAGGTATAAAGTAGCATGAAATGGAAATAGGGAAGAAGAATAAATGCTTTAAATTTGCGCAGTTCTTGAGTAAAGTGTGGCTCTGTTGCTGCGTGTGAACTGGATGGCTGACAGAGATGCAGCTGGGCACAGATGCCTCCAAGGGTTGTGTTTTATGGAGTGAATTATGGCAAAGCAGCCTGGTGGCCTGGATGAAGAACAAGCAGGTGGGATGCTGAGGAGAGCCAACATGAGGTCCAGGTAGCGACCCCTAAAATGCAACCGTGTCCCCCCCCCCAGCCCAGCCGCCAGCTGGGGCACACTGACTGAACCTAGAGGCTGCGGGCCGCTTGGGAGACCAAATTAGCAAATGAGTGATGCAGCAGTGTCAGTGTGTGCTCTCGTGTCTCTGCCAGCATACAAATGAAAAGCAGACAATGTGTTAGCTTTAGGAGATCCTCAGCAATCAGCCCACTGTCTGATATCAATCTGCTGTTTGCTCTTTCCTGCACCCTTTGGTATCGCTTGCATGTCTTCTTTGAATATTAACTCAAACCTTCCACAGAATGTTTCATCACTGTGTAGAGAATGAATGGAAGGCTAGAGATGGGGCAGGAGGATGTGGTGTGGAGGAGGGGAACCAAGGGGCTGGAGACGGGGTGGCTCTCTCTGTCTGAGGCCCCATTGTGACAAAGGCACTTC
The DNA here is from genome assembly GCA_029783665.1 of Naso thynnoides. Classification (NCBI taxonomy): domain Eukaryota; kingdom Metazoa; phylum Chordata; class Actinopteri; order Acanthuriformes; family Acanthuridae; genus Naso; species Naso thynnoides. The sequence goes on along the minus strand of JAQLOL010000002.1, from coordinate 25,204,331 downwards.
CTGTCTGGAGAAAAGGCAGCATTTTTGTTATATTATTGATTGCTTTAGTGTCCTGATTGAGCAGGTCTGAATAGCTGATCAGAGGGGGGCGTGAGATCTCTGAGAATATTCCCTTAGGCTACAGTGAACAGAAGCTTGGGTTATTCTTAGCTGTGAAGCTCCTAATACCCCCTGCCCTTCCTCCTCCTCCTCCTCCTCCTCCATGGACTACTCATAATTCAGGGTCAAGGAGGCACCCCTGGCTATGTCATACCAAGCAGTTAAAAACACTCCTACCTAGTACATTTTGAGGGCACTTATATATATCTCGCCTCCTTCTGTGACACTCTGTGACATGTGACAGTTTGCTGAATTCCTCCCCCAAACAGTGATTGTCCAATACAAATGTGTGTGGATGGTGCTGTAGTGAAAGCAATACCAGACATAAAAAGAGTTTTGAGGGAAGTGTGTTCCTCCAATCACTTTAAAACCAAGAGCTTAACAACAAAAGTGTGAAAAAAAGATCAAACAGTGAAGTTATCAGCTAACATTAGCATACTGGTCTAACTAGCTTACTATGTTTGATAGTAAACTTATTCCCAAGGACAAGATGCCGATAATTAACAAAAAACCTTCGCTGTGGGGTGACTGGTTTCGCTTTCAACATTCACCATGTAGTATCTTCCCACTTTCAAGAAGCCTGCCTTTGATGCTATCTGAGTTTAGGCTAATGTTAGCAGCATGGGGAGGTTCACATTCCAGGTTTAATATTCTAATTCCACATTTTTCCTTGTTATTTGCATTGGACTAACTAACGCTACGCTATGCTACGACACAAGAATGATGCTGATTCTGTGTTTTCTAAATGAATCATAAATCATAAAGTATGCTAGGACCTGTTAGCTTAGCTTTAGCTTCAGCTGTAAAGTTGCAGTAGGTAACTTCTGCAAACGAGCTAGCAAGGTAACGTTAGCTGTGGCATGAGAATCGTCAGGAAGCTAATCTGCAGCCGTTTGCATCAGCTCTCGCTTTATTTTGGTTGTTGTTGCTCTCTCTTTTAAGTCCAGTGTGAACTGAGACCAAGTGGTTGCAAAGAAATTTGCAGCGAAGTAAACTGGTCGAGTCGACTGACGGTGTGGCTTGCCGACACTCTGTTGTTGACAGAAGGGAGTCAGAGCACGGTGAGCTAATTAGCTTGTGCTGACGTCATCCGTCGCTAAGAAGCGTAGCGTGGATCGGCGAATTGGGACAGAGAGTACAGAGAGCATCACTGATTTTTCACTTCTGCTACCAAAATCAGTGGTTGCTAGCGAGAAATTATATCTGTCTGAAATTATAGACCACTTCTTTCAAAACTTACCCAAAACTTAAAGTGGTAATTCTGACACAGCTATTACTGTAAACATCATAAAAGAACTTTAACAAGCAACGCTAAATAAGCTATGGGGAGAGGGGCTTTGTCGGCATCGATCAATAACTGCGATCCATTCATAAAGTAAACAGCCCATTTTTCCATCCCTAACCTAAATCTTCACCTCCAAAGAAAATTGTGCACTCATCCCGTTGGCTCATATTTACATCATCACTTCAGCAATTTAAGGATCACAATGCCCCATAATCTGCCGTAACATAATCCTAATGCATTTAAGGTGCAGAGGGAGTTCAAATGTCTCCAATAATACCCTCCTGAACATGTGTTCAAAGCCCTGACTATTGTTCCATAAACCCAGGCTTTCATTTCCACTAGAAAGCTTAGATGTGTCCCTCATACTTAAACAGGCTTGCTTTCTGTTCTGAAAGAGGAGCGAGCTCAGCGGCCGCACTGTAAACACTCTTCACATTTCTGCACCAGACTGTATCGAGCGCACTGCTGTCGCTGCATTAACCTCAAACCCTCTTCAACAACACAAATCTGCACTAATGGCTTCTCTGAAGTGGCAGGTCTGCTGCGGCAATAATTACTCATTTATGCTCCAATGACAACATGCTGGAGGCCTGAGCATTAAGCCATCACTAAATGCGTAGATTTAGTTGCATGAACTGGATGTGTGGTATCCATCACAGGGTTAACATGAATGTTTCTAGACATGTGCTCACATTAGTTATGTCAGGGTTTATATTAAGGCCTTGTTGCTCTTCCACAAGTGGAGGTTAGTGCTCACCATCCCCCCTCTGATTACCTACTGGGCCAAATTCTTGAGTTTAGCCAAACAGCTGAGTGGCAGCCATTCACCATGCCTCGTTCCTACAGCAACGTTCATCCACCCCGGCAGACAGACGACCCTCCCAGCCCACCCACTCATTCAGTGGACTCAATGCACAAGACCACCAACACTCCCATTAAACTATTTCCTCACAGGGGCCTCGTGTGTCTGATCTCTACCGAGTCTATAAAGACGCCGACTGGTGTCGAGTTCAAGAGAGGACGGGACCTGCGAAGCCCCTGGGTCACACGGCTTCACATCAGTGGTAAAACAATTCAGCGATAAATCAATTTGCAGAAAATAAACTGAATACAATGTTGCTGAGTGATTTAGCATTCTAAATCCTTGATATAACATTCTTTGGTTAAAGCTCCTCAATTGTGAAGTTGGCAAGACAAAACTCTTCACTGCTGGTCTGAAAAAAACAAGATATTTGTTAACTGTCTAACTAAAACTGGTCTTTTTTGACTACTATTAAAATTTTTCTAGACTGAACAGCTAATCGATTAATCATTTAATCTATAGAACTTCAACAAATTACTAAAAAACAAAACAAACAAACAAACAAACAAAAAACACCACAAGCATTAGGGGGAGCCTTAAAATGTGTTATTTCGACTGGCCAACAATCCAAAACCTTATACTATCAGGAAATGCTAATGATGCATTGAATTTACCGCGGAAGTTACATTTCAGACGTGGGAGTTCTGTCACTTTCGAGTCGACTGCCTTCCAGCTCAGTGGGCCATCGTCGGCTATTGTTGTGGTGGCACTGTTAGCTAATAATATCAACCAATACCAACACACAACATGATAGTTTGTGTCAGGAGCAACATGACAACATTGTCCACAAATGGACATGGAACAATATTGTCGGTATGACTGATTTAACAACAAAAAAATAAGATTTACATGCTAATAAACAGTTAAACATACTGTTTTTGTTTTCTTCTCTACTGACACACACAGCAGCCATCTTGGATTTTGAGTTTGGGGTTATAGAAGTTCCTCCAAGTTCCTGTGTTAAAGTTTCAGGGGGTGTTCCTGATGATGTATTTGACTGAGACCTCGGAAATTCTGACCTTTAAGATCAACTTGAATGCGCCATTGAAGCTGGAATAAGTGTTTTTCATCATTTTTTGCAGATAAATTTAGTGATTATTAGGCCACTTGTCCCAGCTCTAAAAATGCTTATTCGTGTAATCGAAACAGTGATCGATAAGTTCATCGAAAACAAAAGTAATCGCGGGTTGCGTCTCTCTTTCACATGCAGGAGAGAGCAGGCCTGCTGCTTTTGTCATCAGAAGTCACAACGACGTGTTATATGAGGCAGTCATGAATGAAACTACAAAAACAGGATGTGCAAATCAAATTTAAAGAGATTTAAAAAAAAAAAAAAAGGCATTAATCCAGACAAAAATAAAATCTGCTTTACTGCACTCACTCTGTGAATACTACAGACTTGTACTTTCTCAATCCGACAAGATAAAAGCCAAAACACACAAACTGCCCTGAGGGCTTTAAGTGAAGCAGCGACTAAACCGACAGTGACGGTCACCTGACCGAATTCGTCTGTGTGGAAAAGCTCCCCCCTTCAAAAAAAAAAAAAAAAAAAAAAAAAACAAAATGTAA
>JAQLOL010000002.1:25184924-25198881 GCA_029783665.1 Naso thynnoides | reverse complement strand
AAGTAAAAAACAGGAAATATTTCAATTCTATTCTTTTCTTCTAGTCTCTTGTTTGAGTGGCTTATGTTTTATAGAGCTGAAGAGGGCTGCATGACCTCACAACATCCCGGATACAATAAAGGGCCAGTAAACTCTTGCATTGTAAGGTTAGGGCAAACAAAACAAAACATAACACAAAGCCAAAAACAAAAACAAACAAAAGGGCTGGGCAATACATCGATTTTAAATCTAAATTCGAATTCATTTGCTAGGACAATGTTAAAGAAATGAAAATTGATTTGGAGATGATGGGAAGATGTTTAATTTACATGTCCCCTTTTTTTTATGACATTTCAAAGTTTTGCTTCACATGCACTTGGAAATGACAAATAAAGCACAGCTGATATCGTAAAGGTTTTTGTTTCTCAGGCTCTCTGCAAAGCCCCAGAAGCTAAAGTGGATGAGTAAACTGATCTTCGAGGATAAAATTGCTGGAATGCACCTTTGAGAAAATAACACTTGCATGAGGCTAAAACAAGATATTCTGAAAGTTCAACACAACTGTCTGTTCCAACTGTTGGTCCAACAATCCAAGCACAAAAAGACAAGCTTTCAATTTTTTTCAGATTCTCTCTCTGCCGTTGCAAATCCTCCTCCTGTATCAGGCTGTTAGCGTCGGGTTGGACCTTGAACAACATGTGTGCATATTTTCAGACCCTCCCTTGGCGAGAGACATTAGTTCTGGCGCTGTCCAACGACCAATGCTTCGCAGGCAGTAAAGCAGCCAGGCAGGCAGTCCCTGCGCTGGGGATAACATTCCCACTTAATCTGAGCAGATGAATCCCATCTTATAAATGTGCACGAGGAGAACAGAGAGGCATTCTTCAGCAGAAACAGTAAAATCAAACAAGACTTCTGCAGCCAAGCCTAGTCCTGCAAAAACCCCTGCCAGGGCTGTTCTCAGATACATCCAGGGGAAAAGTCAGACTCAGGTTTTTCATTTCAAATTTAAGAGTAAAAATAAAGGAGTAGTTTGACGTTTCAGGAAACACACGTGAGCATTTTTGCCAGGACTAAGAGCAGATTTACACCACTACACATCTGTCCATTCAGTGTAAGGAGTCAGCCAGCTGTTGGTTAGCTTAGCCGAGCATGACTAAAAACAGGCTAGCCTGTTTTTTTTTTCTGAAACTGAAAAAAAAAATCAGCCTACCAGCACTTTAAGCTACATTTTCATAAAAATTAAACAAACAGGATATAACATGTTAATTAGTAAGCTTTAGAGATGCTTGTAGGCAGTTTGCTATAAGCAGAGCCATGCTAGCTGTTTCCCACTTTACACTCTTTATGTCGAGCTAAGCTAACCAGCTGCTGGCTGGAGCTTTGTATTTATTGCATAAACAGAGAGAGGTGTTGCTCTTATCTTACTTTGCAAGAAAGAGCATTTTACCTGTTGCTGAACTGTTTAATGACCAAAAATAGAACAAGCCTATAGTCTATAGACATGCTCTGTGAGGCTATACTTCTGTGTTATGCTAATACTAGCATGGTAACATGCTAAAAATGACAAGAAGGGCTAATGTTTACTATGATCTACTATTGTACTTTATCACGTCAGAGTGCTAACATCGGCTAAATAGTTAGCTCAAACTAGGGCTGTCAGCGCTAACTCGATAATCACGAGCTGCTGTTTTGTCCCTCGAGGCACCCTTAGTCGAGCTGCCGCAGCAGCTACTTGTTACTTGGCGCTAGAGTGAACAGCAGGTGATCAGTGAAGTCAGTGGGATTCGTACTCTGAATCAAAAGTTGTTGAGAGTTTTTCAGTCTGGATCAAAGTGTTGAACTGGCCGTCCAACAGCTGCTAACGAGGTTAAGAACTATTCAGATGATGCAATGGCTCACGAAGCACTGCACCTTACTCCTCGCCAAAATGTAACGTTCCAGCAGCTCTTTTGCACCTCACTCGCTCATGCACGCATACAGTAGAAACCCGCTGCACAACTCTGACTCCTGACCCCACAGTGACCTTGTGAGAGTGACCCGGCCCCTGGGGAGCGAGCAGCTGCCCTCAGCCTCCGTCTGATCACGCTCCAGACTCACGGAGCACAGAGGTACACACACACACACACAGACACAGTTAGCTTGCCAAAAAGAAAAAAACAGGGCTTCCCCTGATTGTTTCACGGCCACGGAGAGAGACAAGCTGCTGCTGACCGACAGCAACAGCTGAACGGCCTTTCCCGCTCTTTTTTAAATGCAGTCTGTTCAAATTCGACGCAGCGAACAGATCTAACAAGATAACAAGCAAACAGATCCATCTACTGCAAGACAAAGACATCCATGTGAGTCAGAACAAAGCAAATAAACATCTTCACAAGTTAAAGATACCACTCGATGATAAAAGGCCCTTTGAAGGATAAAATATGCAAGTGTGACAAGCACTGCTGCTTTCTTCTCATTGAAGCCATCCACTGAGATTTCTTTCATGTCTAAAATAACTTAAATGACATTGTTCCCATTAATAACTTGTCTGGTTTGGGGATTTAACACAGCAGACAATTGGCAAAACATCTGGATCATCTAATTTTAGCTTCTTCTGCACAGTCAGGCTGATTTAAGGATACATAATCAAAGTGAAGCCAGAGGTATTGGTGGAATTTCGCTGCGGAATCGTTTCCGCTTGCATCAAAAACGTGGACGAACGAGTCAAAGTCCCCATCGGAGGCTCAGCAATTATAAATCTAAATGTCCGTAATGTGGCAGGCAGTTTCTCTCCCGCTGCTGGATCTGTGAGAGTTTTCTTTCCTGTGTCAGCCTTTCCACTAATATTTCAAAGCTTTAACTACAGGTCAGCTGTGGAACAGACGTCTTCTGCACAATATCGCCTTTCATTCTGTAGTCAGACAGCTGGATGGATTTCAGTACTGAAGACAGTCATATGAAACACTCAGCGTGTCTCGAAGCAACTTCACATCTTATTTATTTTGAGAGAAAAACATCTTCCTCAAACAACTGACTGTTGATCTCCCACTGTTACCTCTCTTGAGCTGAACTGCAGCTGTACTGTATTTTCAGTAACATTTGCTTTTTTTTTTTTTGCCAAATCCTAAAGGATAATCTGTCAATATTCTATTTCTTTATTCTTACTGCTGTGTCAGTGTTTCCAGATCTTGATAAAACTCAGTCTTCAAGTGCAACTGCACTCCCCTACTGACTTTTACTAAAGCAACAGTGACAACAGAGGCCATTGACTCTCACTGCTTTGAACATTCACAAAATTGCAGTCTATTGTAATTTAATTTAGATTGTACTTGAGCACCAATTGGTATTAATCCAAGCTACAAATTCTCTCCAACTAAGGCAGAATTTGCTCCTGTTTCAGTGACCTTTGCTACAAACAACAGTGTTCGAGCTGCAGTGCTTTAACTACATTACACCGAAGTGCCATTTCAAACCCACATTAAAAGATTTATGTGCAATGAGCACTTCAGCGAGAAAGCATGGGGCGGAAAAGATTGGTGGAAGGTATTGAAAGACAGAACACATTATTGGTTTTGATATTTTCATGGCATTTGCTGACATGACAAAATGGAAAATCTTTTCACATTTTTCAGATTGATAACATTTTATTTAATGTGTGAATATTTGAGATATTTTGGTACCTAAAGCTGCAGTTGGTGAGTGCAGGGTTACATCAGTAACTTTCTTGGGCTCTATTTGGAAAAATATCATAATAACCACAGACAGCTGTAGTAATATGGCGAGATCTCTGTGTTTCCCATCATGCCTCCGTATTCAAGATTGGTAAAAATTGCATTGTTGCCGTTATCTTTGAATCAATGACGCTCTCAGCTCTCTCTGTCCTAACTTGCTGGTCTACGCTGTGCGTCTTATCAACGGGCGATGTCACTATGAGTTGATAAGCTCTTCGTGCTTCACGCTCGGACTCGCCTCTGCTGACAACAGAGCGTCTACAAACAACAACACTGTCAGTCGGCTCAAGCTCGAGCTGAGATGGGCCAGTTCACTACGCTGCAACTTTCCCTGCAACCGTTTCGTCTCAGTTCAAACAGGACTTGGAAGAGAGAGTGACAACAAACGAAATAAAACGCGAGCCGGAGCAAAAACAGGGAGGGAAGGCTGCAGCAGAGACACTAAAGCTAGTGTTAGCTTTTTAGCTTGTTAGCAAAAGTTATCAACTGCAGCTGAAAACAGATTTAAAAACAAAACATTTTATATTGATTTCAATCACTGCCATATATCTCTGGTTTGATAATTTTGTCATTTTTATGATTAGTTTTTTTTAAAGTGAGCGCAAAACTGCCCATTTTTCTTTGACTTCAGCTTCAGTGTTTTACATGATGGTAAACTGAACATTTTTTGTGTTCTGGGCTGTTAGTTGGTACAAAAATATTGGAGCACTTCACCTCAGTTCTGTAAAATTGTGACAGATCTTTCATCATTTCCTCTATTATAAAGACTAAAAAGAATGATATCTTAATCATAACATTAATCAAAAATGAGATTAAGCGTAAGCTCCAGGCCAAGGACTTCAGAAACTTTAATTGGTGATCATTTAATTAGTTCTTAAGTAGCATATATACAATTTCCAACTGTCATCACTGACTGTAACTGATATCAAACTGTTTGCTGTCCGAAGGTTAACAGTCTGGCAGCTGACAGCAGACTGTTAATGCTCTTTCCTAAAACTACAAATTCGAATCTGTCTCGAAGCAGAGTTTTAATGTGGTTTGTTGCTTTAGCTGTTTTCCACACACCATTCATGTCTCTAAAAGCCTCAGAAGCTTTGTGGTTGAAGCTCGATTAGCTGCTAATACATCCTCACTTTGTACTGAACACTGCAAGCACAGCACTGGAGAGATTACAGAGATCAGTTAGCAACAACTGATGACACTCAGTCCAGACAAAGAGCCGAATCTACTGTGAATAATGTGACAATAAACTCCGAGAGGATGCGGCAGATTAAGACAGAGGTTTCTACAAATGCGAGCGTCGGTTTTTAGCATCCAGTATTTACAGTGAGTGTGGACCTTCCTGCTGACAGCAAACTTCTTGGAGGCAGAACTGGAAAGCAGCCGAAAAAGAGACAATGAATGGGAATGTGGCCAGCGAGTACTGCCTGACTTTGAGTTGTTATAGGTCAGCAGTGAGGTCATTCTGGAAATCCTATAAACAGCAACTCCCACTTTGATACAAACAACAGGACGGAAGAACCATCCTGCTTTCACTATCACATCTTTCATGGATAAAATGTCAGCATGAACATTTTTTGTGAACCACTGCTGGTGTGATGCAACAGTCTGAAATAAGTAGACTTGACCAAATACCACATTCAAGTGATTTTTTTCTTTTTTTTTGGACATACCACAGTATCTTTCTGCTTTTCTTGAGCAATGGTAAGGTCATAACAAAATGCAAACAGCTGAAACGGGCTGGTCAAAGATTAACACTTGAAGTACAGAAACAATAAGTGGAAGGTTCAATTACTCAGTGAACAAAATAATTAACTGATGAATGATGACAATAAATTAAAAATCTGGGTATTTCTGAAGTGGAAATGTTGGAATTCTTGCACATTTTCACTTATAAAGTTTAGCAATTAAAAACAATATTAAGTAAGAACAATAGCAGCAAAGCAGTAGAAAATTATACTAATTTTATAAAGCTTAGAAGAATGATTAAAAAAATACAAACTTAATACTCAAGTGGCTCAAAAATGAAGCGACTGCATATGGGCCAAAAACTGAAGTGCGATTCCTTGAATGGCCACTTGAGAGGCTCTCTCAAAAGAGGGTCCATTTTTATAGTAAAGCACCATATTGAAACTCCTCATTTTGCAGCAAAGAAGAACATGTTTACGGTCTGGTACAAAGAATAACTGTGGGTGGGATAAACTTTAACATTACATACTTGATAAAATGACGTTAAGGCTTGAAATTAAGCACAATTAAGGGTGTGGCTGCTTTGAGTGACAGGTAATCGCTAGCTGTCTGTTAGACTTGTCAGTAGTAGCCTCTTAAACTCCACCCTCGCGTCCAAATATGGTCACTTCTGGCTTTTCTGGCAACTACTAGTCATTGGTATTGTTTAGCATGTTAGCATAATTCTAACAATACATCTAAGGGGCAGCGTCCACATGGCATTTTTCTCTGGCAGAAAAGTGCTGGCGAAGCACTCGAAGGTGCTGGGACGAGGGCTTGTGAGCGGAGAGAAAAGTGCTGTGTGTGAGAGAAAAAACGCTGCGGCGTGTCTTGTCCCCATGACAAAAATACCTCGACGACATTCGCTGTATGATCGACACTGCTCCGTTGTTTTTACTTTCTGTGTTCTGTTTGAAATCTTTTCTTTACTAGGACCATCAAACGGAGGATGCATTCCTGCATACTTTGTTTGGACGATGAGCTTAATAATGATGACGGCCCTGCTTTCACTGCTCCAGCTAACAGACACGGAGCAAAGAGGATGTCGGTGCATGAAATAAACAGCGAAACACACAAACAGCTTTCCTCTCTCTGTTATCATTATTTTGTCAGACTTATCGTACAGCTCCAGGTGCACGCCAACACCCCCAGCACCAGCTTCTCCTTCCACCTTCGAGTCCCAACCGATCTACTACTCACTGAAAAGAGCACCGGTGACTTCAACAGCGAATTTTCTAAAAAGTTGAGAAATTTGAAACTTTAAGGCACTAGAAGCGCTCAGAGCAGCAGCGCAAAAAAAAAAACAGCGAGCTCAGAAAAAATACGCTGAGTGCCGCACTTTTTCTCCATGCGGCCGTCTGATGTCACAGAGGCTCTCTACTCATTGAATACAATTTTAGAAAAACAAACAAACAAAAAATGCTATGGGCCTTCCATGCTAAGAGGGTACACGTTGGCATGCTAACATCTGGATATGGCCAAATTTGGTACACAGCAGTCTTTCATATTGGCTGCAATTAGACTTTCTGACAAACCAGCTGGATGAAGTCACTATACATAATACAACGGCAGCTCCATCCATCCCCCATCATGTCACGCAATTAGGCCACTGCAGCCCATGGGGAAATGGCACTTCAGACAAGGGGCCAACAAAGAAGGCCGTGTAAAGGAAATCTGACAGAGTAACCCTTTCAGTGGCGTTTACACCAATCCTCTGTTAGGAATGAGTGCGTTCTACAAGTGTTTCCTGAGCACCATCACAAGGGAAACAGACATGAGTGGACAGTCTAAAATCGTGTGTTTATTGTTACATAGGATGCGAGAGGATGCGTACTACATCACAACAGTATTGTCAGAGTGGGTGGGGAGAGAGACTCTGTTGATCACGGGGGGTAAACTGGAGAAAAGCTGACAGGCCAGAGAAAGGTCAGGATATGAGAGGTCTCGGCTTGCAGCGCAGGTTTATATTAACTCAGGGTGGTCCGAGATGACAGCAACACACAAAAATGTCAATGAAGATTTTTGGAACGATGGAGATGTAAGGAGGAACACACACACACACACACACACACACACACAGAGGATCCCAAGGAGGCCTCGACTGTGAGAACCGGCCTGGACAATGTTCCATTGAAGGGAGGAAGACAATAAACCCTACAGACGTGGTGCTCCTCGCAGCCTTTTTCTGTGCAGCCGGAGTGAAAACTCTTCCGAATGAAAGCGCCGCTCACAGCAAACCAATCCTACAGTGTAACACTTTGACATTTTGGTGAAATAGCTGAATTCCCTCAGTGAAAATCCCCACACAGGCGTGATGTCGTCCGGCGGTGGCGGGGCTAAGCTGGGAGTCTTCCCGGCATTTTTGTGGGCTAAACATGCAGCTTGGCTTGCACTAGAAAGGCATACCAGACGTGTGAAGCATTCAGCTCTTTCCTGTCTGAAAGCTCGAGAGATGGAGCTCGCAGGAACAACAGTTTAAACGACAGGCAGCCTCCACATAAATTAGGCTGATATCCCTTTCATCGTGAACAGATTCGAAACATGAAAACCTTAACTGGAAATCTGCTGTTTTACATTTGATCCAAAAATCAAACGACTGCCCTAGACACTAAGCTGAAACAGCAGACTCATGGTTTTCATTAGGATGTGGAGCTGGTGGTTGTTCATACATCATGTGAACGTCACAGTGTCAGTGAAAACAGGAGAGATGATGGATCCCGTCACTTCCTTCTGGATTTCCCCCAGGTGTTTCCTCTGGTCTGAAGTCAGCAAATACACCTCTGATGTCACTCTCTGGCTTACCTCCACGACCTACAACCCCTTCCTATCAGTCCATGAACCTGAATGTTGATTTAACTCCTGTGTCAGCCAGCAGAAGAACTAACCGGACCATGACACTATCTGCAAGGAAACACAACAATGAGCAAAAGCCTAGAGAGGATACAGGAAAAACAAGGATCCCAAAGCCTGGAATTTCGTTGCTCAACCTGAGAGGGGAGCTTTAAACATGCATAGAAGTTAAGAAAACAATAACAGCCATTCTTTGCTAATTTTCCTAAGTGAACCCCACAAACCGTGTGAGAGGAATCCAACAGGGTCACAGCAAAAATCCACACTGACAATGGATGTGCAAGGCCTGATGACAGAGCGCAGTGAAGTGAAGCATGGGGCAGTTAACAATGCAGAAACATGGCACTTAAAATGACTCTGGAGAGTCAAAGCTACAACAGTTCTGCCAGAATCTGGGAGAGGAAAGAAAACAGCAGAATTATACAGTTTTGTGAGAAAAAATGAAGTCAAGTCACGGCTCATTGGTCTCTTCACTAAACCACACTCTCCTCAGAGCACCACAACAAACCTTGACAACAGCATAAAAAGACCGAGACATGAATTAAATGGAATGTAAAATTCAGGCTAATCTGTGTGTTTAGTAATGCGGACATCGACCAAAGAATATAATCCCAACTGGGGCTGCAACTACCCATTATTTTCATTATCAATCTGCTGATTACTTTTAAGTTTTCTTGGCCGCCATAATGATGCTTGATACATTGCAAGACAACCATCTATGAGGAACAATGTCTGTGACAAAAGAAGACAAAATACCCCAGAAAAGGCAAAATGCAGACAGCATTAGGTTTTTATTCCCCTTATAATTTTCAGTTTTGCAGGATTTAACAAGTGAGATGTAATGTATAATAAAGTGCATACATAGTTTTATCTTAGTGCCCCTTTAAAATACAAACATTGCAACTTCTCCATGTTGATGTGTGCCATCATTTCAATGTTAAATAGCCCTAAAATGGCAAAAGACCAAACTGCCACAAAGAAAAAAATGAGAAGAAAATTTGGGCCTGACCGATATATCGGTTTGCCGATATTATCAGCCAATATTGGCCTGTCACAGTTTTGTGCATCAGTCTATATGTAAATTGATATGCATTGATATTATTTGATGATTTTTTATTTTTTTTATGGAAAAAATGCTTGGACTATTGACTTTAAATTGAGTTATTATATAGTTTGTCCAGCAGAGGGCAGTTTGTTATTTAACAAGTAATAAGTGTTTACTATTCAATGCACTGATGTTTGAACTCAAGTTGTTCAAATGTAAGACATCTTGCCTCCAGACCCATTATGTAACTTAGTCACAAGTATTTCATAACCACATACAGACGATATTATACAGATAAAATGTCAGCCAATGTATCCAATATCACAATTTTCTTGCTCCCAGATATCAGTATTGGCATCTGCCCCCAAAATCCTGTATCAGCGGGCCCAAGACATAATGTTTATCATGACGTGGCACATAGAGTAAGTCAAACCGGAAGGGCAGTCTGTTCAGAGCACCTGCATGTTTTAACAACATAATGCATCGCAGGAGGAAGCAACAGTAATATATTCCTGTATCGATATTTTCAACCCCCTCAAGAAATAGTTCATTAACTATAAAGTAAAACAAGGAAAAACAGCAAGCTGTTACATTTGAGAACTAAAAACCATCAAATATTTTTTAATTTTCAATGAGAAATGATCCCATATGGTTGACTGATAATTAAAATAGTTGGATTTAAACTGAACTGAGGTCATTTGAGGTCGTAAAAGCCAGACTTGGACTAAAATATCTGAGTAAATAATCATGTCTTCTCCTTGTGTGCAGCAGTGGGTGATCCCATTTGAGTTTTATTAATGCTGGAAGTTGTTTAAGGGTGTTTAAGGGATTTATGACACTCTGGGCCGGCTGTCCCAACAGGGGAGTCAGCAACATCCTCACACCCATCGTCTCCCAGGAGTTTTGCCCTTTACTCTGAGCCTGCTTTCAATACTGGAGCGCACTGACGCATTTCCTGGCCTGTCCCTAGACCCGGTTCTGGCCCAGCCACGACCAGAAGCCTGCCCCCGCACACAGAGGAAGGCAGGGAGGACAGAGAAGAGGGTATGGGAGGGGGGGGAGTTAGAGGCAGGGAGTGAAAAGGGATGGAACAAATCAAAAACAGATGCTTGTACACGTGTGATTCAGCATTTCAATAGTGAGCAGTGGCGGAGCTCAGGGCCTGAGGAGTCCAGAGATTTCTCCGTTTATCTCCCCTTCGCACTTTCAGGGTCATTTCATATTCCCCGGGTGACAACAAACACACATCGATATATATTAAGGTTAAAATTCCCACTCCTATCAATAACTTATCTCATTTCCTGACCCATGAGGTGATAAACATGTCGCATGGGCTGATGTTGACACACCTGGAAACTAGCCAACCATTTTCCTTATGAGATCACGGCTTTCCGAGCAGCCTGGTCATCAGGGGAGAAGTTTCAGAAAGATGGCATTAAACTGGGAAATCTGTTAGTCATAACTCCCTGTTCAGCCGTTTTGTTTGTCCAACTAAAACACAGATCCAACTGTGCAAAACTTTTTTTTTTTTTTATCAAGAACATTGGTAACACCAAATACAGGTCATCGTGTCTGCTGACAAATGACGCACAGCCTCGACAAAAGAAGCAGCTCCTCACATGCATGCTGTCTTTGACTGGAGGGAAAGCTTTTGAAAAACAGAAAATCTCCTCCGGCGGAGTCTAAAAACAGAGCTGAGAGATGGGCCACGAGATAGCAGCCGTTGTGTGCTGAGGAAATTGGGCATTTTCCAATTAGTGTTTTATCTTGAATGTAGAAAGAGGTCAGTGAGAGACTGTCCAGGCTCTCCTTACTGCAGCCTTAATGAGTAAACCTGATACAGATTTATCAGAATTTTAAAACCTAAAGCTTGAACCTTTGTGTCGTGTTTCTAGGTCGTGTACACTTGCACAAGGAGGACACACTTTAACAACCTGAGGTCTCAAAAGAAGTTGATGCAACAGCTCAAGGTTTTTGGAAATATACTTACTCACTTTCTGACATAAAATGGGAAAAAGAGGAACAAAATCACTTGCATTTCAGTCTAGGGCCCAACAAATATGGGATTTTTGGGGTTAACTGCTGATAGTGATATTGGGGAGCAAGAAAAACACAATATACTATGTATCATCTGACATATAATATCGGCTGGATGTGGTTATTAAATACTCGAGACAAAGATTTTTTATATTTTTAAAAATAATAGATTCCAAAAACAGTTTTTAAATGGGTACATATTTGAGAACATTTACACCAATACTGATAAATATCTGCAATAGGCCAATATCTGTCAATAATATTAGCAAAAAAAGTATATGGTAGGGCCCTATTTCAGACCGTTAAATATGAAGTTATGCTAAGGCAGCGAGGGAAGTCATTTTTCACCTAACTTAAGTTGAACAAAATTTGACAGATTGTTTGTGCAGCCCTTGTTGATTCAATCACAACAAACATTTTACCGATCGTACAGACATTAGCTGCAAGCTAGCTTACAACGGACGAAGCAACCATGTGTTTGAGAGAGTGCCTGTGTGTCCATGTAAAACTCAGCAGCTTCTGACTCAACTCAAACCAGAAACTCTGGTTGTTTCTGCTTTTCCCTCCGGGCTCTCGTTTTTCTTCCCTTTCCATGACAATTAAGCAGATTCACAGGATAAGAGGGAAATGCGACAGTTTGCCAGCGAGCTTAGCTTAGCATAAAGCCTGAAAACAGAGTAAAACAAACAGCCTGGCTCTGTTCACATCGTATCTTGCATCTTTAATTAACTGAAGTGCCAAATTTGATGTGTGAGGCCAAAAATTAGCCCGGCAAACCCCTGCCTCATCACAAAAACATGGTGAATCGTTGAGTTCACATTTTGTTTTTTTTTTGTTTGAATGAAAAAAATAAGAAAATATAAAAAACAAGCTATAACTTGTCATTTAGCGAGATTTAGAGGTGCGGGTAGCTGTGCTTTGTTACTTTGCAACTGAGAAAGATGAGAATTCGCTCCTATTTTAACTTTTGCATTATGCTAAACTAAGCAACTGTAACTTCATATTTTACAAACAGATTTATGGGGGATCGGTCTCCTAATTTCACTCTCCACTAGAAAGGAAATGACTAATAATTTGTCAGAGAGAGAAAAGAACCGCAGTGCTGTCCTAACATCTGCTGGCCTTTGCTGCAGGACATCTGACAGCTCTTTTTGCAGCACAGATAATCCAGCAGGAACATTAGTGAGTCAATTTATATTAACTCAGAATTATAGTCCAATTCACAAGGCATAACCAGCAGGCCTCCCCGGAGTCACGTTGCAGCTGAGGCTTAACTCCGTCCATGCAGGGTCACAAAGGGTTCAAAGTGCATGGATGACACTAATCCAAATATGAGGGCTTCCAGCAACCTTTCGTTAGCGACGCTCCGGTGCACTGATTTTCAACACCTCTCTCGTGTTTCTAGACATGTTTTTGTCTTTGCCACCCCGGGACGAAACACATGATCAGGCCTGTCTCTGCAAATTGGAGTCCCTCTCTTACATATCAAGGGAAAAGTGGATTTTCTCTTCCACCCTGTATGAGACATCTGATATCTACAGCCATACAGAATTGAGATCAGATGTTCGGTCTCCATTACCATAATCCAATCTGCGAGGGAAAACAAATGTCGAGCTGTCGATTTTGTTCACCCACACTGTGAAGCAAGACCAAAGGCTCGGATTATCAGCGTTAAAAATCTGCTCAGTGCGTTCCAGTGAGTGTGATACTGCACTAGATGGCCTGGCTCTTGTTTTCTAACTCTGCCTCACATTAGTCATTGCTGGTCTCATTGGCCGTGGGCTGTGATAGGAATACTAATACCTTTTACTACAACTCATCCATCATTTAGGGCTCAGGATGTTGCCATAGTGCTGATTCAATGTCTGCGGCACAGCATGCGCAACCTGTGGCAACACTGGATGGCTGGTTTGAAAGAGAGCCGAGAGGAATTGTGCAGAGCGCCGGCTGTGAGCTTCAGCTATTAGATTTCATCGCACTTAATAAACTGTTCACACACCCGCCGGTTGTCGGCTGACTGATCGAGGTCCCTGGCATCTCTCAGGATGTCCGACAGAAGCAGATTAGCACAGTGTGCAGCATGCATCGCACGGCTTTTCAATGCGCTTTGTGTGAGCAGTGTGTGAAACGTCTTGCTATTCATTAAAATTAAATGAAAGGGACAGAGTGGGCTCATGTTGTGAACCCCCTCGTTCAATACAAAAGGCTCAGGGATGACATCATCCCTGCATAAAGCACTTCACTGGGGATTAATCTCCATTTGCATAAATCATCAGTTAACTTCCTGGAAACAGAACATGTAAACAGACATCGTATAATAACTTCTGCGGCAGTTTATGAAACAAAACTTCAGTGGCCTCAAACAGCACAGACATGTTCTGTCTACAAGTGCAAAGATACATAGTTGTAAAAATGTTAACCGAGTTCTGTTGTAATCTTTCAAAAAGGTAGTCTTTTTTTCTCTTAAGGGGGAAGGTGTCTTTGTTTTCTCTTTCGCTATTTTCTTTTTTTTTTGGTACATTTAAAGCTATGGTCTACGATCTGAAAACCAGTTTGGCTGTTGAGACGGATTTGAAAAATGCATCCTGCCCATCCTGCCCCCCCC
>JAQLOL010000002.1:25138239-25152350 GCA_029783665.1 Naso thynnoides | reverse complement strand
ATAGATGTATCTTAACACCCCATTAATAATAATAATAATAGTAATAATAATAATAAATTGAATTTCTTTAGCTCTATTTTTAGAACTTAAAGTCGCTTGACACTTAGAATGGCAAAGTGGGACAAAACAACACATAAACATTCACAAGAACACACACACGTCACACAGAAAGGGGCTCGGCAGGAGGGGAGCGAGGAGGAGGCAAAGGCGAAGAGGTGGGTTTTGAGATGGACAGGGAGGGACTCAGAGTCTCTGAGCTGCCCCGGAGAAATACAGCTGTGTACATGCTTCATTTTCACTGTATGGCCATCCTTCGACTTTTCTGTAAAAATGTTTATTCAAACTGTTTTTGTACATGAAAATAAAGGGAAGAACCAGAATATCAGTGTCTTATTTTTCTTGTGCAGTTTGCTTTGTAAGCGAGTCCATGAAAGAGGCAGTGAAACAAAAACGATGTTTAAGTTTACAGATAAGGATTTAAAATGATCTGTACTGGGAGGAGTTTTCAGCTTCCACAAATCAATTTTTTTTAGGGTGAATTCTTTTTTCAAATGTTCATCGTTTTGGGACAAAAGACATTTCAGCAGAGTCCAGATGGAAGTCCTTTTTTCAGCAGGGTTGAAAGGAAGCCCCCCAGATCCTCGTCCTGACAAAGAAAACCAGGACAACAAGTCAGAAACAAGAAACACTGCGGTAAACAACACTGCTCCATATTTTTCACTTCAGCATTAGCACACATATCCCCAGTGTGTTATGGGCGTGGAGAAAATTTGTAAATGATGACGAGCAATATTCAGTGGTAACTGTATATTATGTCACATTAGTTCCCCAATCTCTAGAAGCAGCTGCTACTTTCGAGCCATCGTGTTTGCGTTATGTCAGAGCTGTTGTTCCACCCGAGCGGTTTTTCTGGGCCTTCAGAAGTCAAATGACCTAATTCCACAAGATAACAAACTCACGTGAAAAAGAAAAGTCAGAAAAGATGAATTTATCACTGTGGTGGGACGACCCGGGCCGGCGATCACAGTTACACAGTGTACAAGATACTACAGCATGTGACCTTTTGAGAGTACTTCAGATAAAAAGCAAGTAAAAAAAAAAAAAAACAGATAGAAACACGTCATTTCTTTTGTTGTCTCGCTCTGTGTTCTCTGCACACACACGAGGCCACATAAACCTCACACTGCTCTTTTTCCACTGTGCTGTGGCTGACGGTGAAGTTTCCCCTCCCTGTACTTTCACCCCCTCTTACTTCTGAAGCCCCTAATGTCAAACAATCTACCCCCACAAACGTCTTCATGCTCATTCTCAGGACCATGTGGGCATTTAAAATAACTGGTACGCAGTCATGCTTACGTTATTTTGAGATCATTAGCTGATTATTTTGTCCCTTTGAGATTATAAAGCTGTTTTTCTTAAAAT
Organism: Naso thynnoides; assembly: GCA_029783665.1. Lineage (NCBI taxonomy): Eukaryota > Metazoa > Chordata > Actinopteri > Acanthuriformes > Acanthuridae > Naso > Naso thynnoides. The sequence continues at coordinate 25,150,928 of JAQLOL010000002.1, read as the reverse complement.
AACATGTTAATTTCTCTCTTTATCTCAAGAGGACAAACAACATTTTTTCCAAGATAACGAGATAATTAATTATGAGGAAAACTAATCACTCTGAATAATTAGGTAAAACGCAAAAAATAAGTGATTGGTTCTGTTGATCACACCTGATTTTTTCCAGCCTTTGATATCTCTGTGATGACTGTTGGGGAGGGGACTTCTCACTGAGAGTGGTTACATGCACTTCAGTGATCAGCAGGATCACTGAAGCTGAAATTCCCCTCGCCCGTGAAGCTGCAGCTGCACTCGTCTTCTGCAATAATGAGAACTGATCGGATATTATCGCAGAGAGAAAGACACGATGCAAATTCTGCCTACTGGAGGATTTCATCAATTATGTTTTCGGCCTCAATCTGCTGCTGCAGTTGTTAAACCACCATCTCTGCATGCTGGCATCGCTCTCCTGATCTCTGATTTAATTAATGAGTCCTAAGAGCAGACAACCCTTTGTTTACTTACCGTAATGGGTTTTTAATTTCGTTATCTCAAGATAGCGAAGCTTGTTTACTCAAGTTTACAAGATAATTAACTTGTGATATCAAGATAAAAAAAAAAAATTGTTGAAAGCACAGATGTTCTGTGTGACGTCTGAACCGGTCAGACCGGATGCTGCCAAACATGGATGTACTTGTGCAGTGGTGAAAGATCGCGTCAGCAGAGTTTGAAATTACACAGCTTCCCACTCCGTCCTCATACACTACCGCTGTCCATGCGTTTTGGTGGAGACGCATCCCTTCCTCTCTGCTTTGTGTTTTTATTTCATTGTGCAGTCTTGATCAACTGTTATGACTGACAGTGTGAGATGCAGAGGAGGAGCTGAGCTGTCTGTGCCGACACTCGTTAAAAAACTCACGCATATTTTGATATCGGGGGAAACACAGTTTGGCAGCAACACAAACAAGCTCTGTCGTAATAAATGAAAAGTAGATACTTAGAAGACTTTTACAGCGCCTCACAGAGATAGTCCTCAGACAGAGAGAGAGAGAGAGAGAGAGAGAGAGGACTACAACATATTGTCAAACACATTCCTGTCCTCTAGACTGGATGTCACCAGTTTCATACAAAATTCAGCCATACTGGATTTCGGGAAAAACATTTTTTTAGTGGCGTATTGACGTCTGGAATGGAGCGTGACGTCACACGTCCTCTCTGCGTGTTGTTATCCAGCGTCTTAGTTTCTTTGTTTTGTAGCTGGGACTGCCATGTGTTCATGTCAGTTTATGTGAAACCCCACTGGAACCGTCGGCCCCCCGCCTTCTATACAAAATGCCACAGTGAGCGAGGAGCTGCGAGCACATCTTTATTTTTAACCCAGGCTCGGCTAAGTACAGACAGATGAGTGGGAAGGCCAACATCATAATCGTTCTATAACTGTGCTGTGACTGAGATTCTGACTCGTCATGCATCGTGGAAAGAGATAATCGGACTTTTTTTCTTTTTGCTTGAAATAACATTACATTATCGGCAAGTAGATACGGGGAGCAGCTGAGCTAACGCTAAACGCTAGCAGCGCTCTGGACTCTCTTGTTGCCGTAGCTAACGTTAACGAGTGGCTCAGCTAATGTCACAAGCTCCTCAATGATCGCATAAATGCTGTTATATTGTGTTATGACTGTGACTCTGAAGCGTAATGCATTGTGGGAAGAGACAGTTTGGCGCTTTTCACTGTCTGCACCACACAGAGCAGTAGAAAGGCTCCTATTCTTCCCTACATGTAGTAATCCAAAAGACAGTACTTGTCTGGTCACTCAGGTTGTTATCCATCCGACTGGGTTATTCCTTTTACTTAATATTGTGTAGTTTTCAATAATGAAGGGCTTTGGTTGGCCAGTGCCTGAAATTCCTCTCAAAGCAGACATGGTGCTGCCATTGAGCAGAGTTACTGAAACAGTGGGGGGGGGTGGAGTGCCGGGGAAAGGGGAGGTCTGGCTGACAGGCCGGTTCGTTTTGGTGTAAAGCTCATACTAAAGTGCTACCACACGTGCTGAACCTTTAAAGACCCCGCGGGTTAGGGATGTGTCAGGGATTGTAATGGATGCAAAATTGATATTCTCCCCCGAGTGGAGCATGACTCATCAATATTTTCAAAACGTTTTCCAGGAAATGCTGGTCAAAACCGCAAAACTATTTTATGGTCATTGTTGGGCCATGTATTGCCATACATGAAAGGATGAGAGCAACACATATCTGATTAAAAAAACCTAAAAATGTATTTTCATTACATGGGGACTTTAAGAGATGTTCTCATACCAGTATTGTCTATTTTTAGGACCAGGTGAAATGTTGGAATGTATTTTCCACCATATGATATTGCACGTGCGTTAAAGGATGTGGCACCTTTTTAAGTAATGTAAAACAACTTTGTATGGAGCTGAGAGACTCAATCCATGTTATGTTGGAAGTTTATTTTAAAAGCCATGCTAGTTCTTTGCTAATCTTACCTTAAGCCTAAAATGTAAATAGCGTATTGGTAATGATGATGGTATTGAGATTAATTTTGGGGTCATATTTTTGCGTGTATATAATATTGGTGACTAGTTATCTATATTTTTTCCTAAAATATCCTCAATAAAAAAGAATACAGGACATTGCCGCTCAGCATCTCCTTGACCCAATTTGCCTTCAGAGGGCTTGGTGATGTGACAGCTACTGCACTAAACTGTGTCAATGGGCAAGTTGAGGACATTAACGCTTATGCAAGGTTTTCATTTATGCTCACAGGGTTGCATCCTGTCCCCACCGCAGTTTATTCTCTGTATCACTGAATGCTCAACTTAGTTCACCTACACATGACACCGTGGTTAACAGCTTCAGAGACAGATTATCTCTGATATTCAAGATATGCTTATCGGCCACAGACAAATGTCACAGACATCTTCTCAGACAACTGTTAAACAAGCGGAAACAGTGTAGAGCTCTAAATCCCTTGCTGCTTCTTTCTCTGCATATGCTTTTATATCTAAGCGCTGAATCAACTCTGTAGATCACATGTTTTTCATCAAAAAGACCGTGGAGTTCAACAGGGATCAGTTCAAGTCTCCCTTCAAGTTCTAACCTTATATGCTATCCCTCGGACACAGGCGGCATAATCACTGTTCCTTACCAAATGGAATTTACAGATACACTTGCGCAAGGCATTTAAAACACCATTTCAGTCAAAGGAAATCGGTGGGGTTCAGACAGTGAAAGTGTTCTACCTGATAACTCCAGGAAAGCAGGAGGACCTTGGTGTTGGTGTCTTCAGCGGAGGAGGAGACTTTGATGACGATGGACTCCACCATGACCGTGCCATCAGGGAGGTGCTGGATGGTGTAACCTTTCAAGACGCTGAGGCAGAGGAATGCAAAAAGCAAGAGGTTATGAAAGATGTTTTCCTGCACCATACAAAACGCCGCAGAAAAAAAAGTTTGAAAGAAATGGGACGGAAATCTTAAGGACATCGATCCAGAAACAAAGGAGATGAGCTCAAAACTGTTCATTTTTAAACAGAAACAACACAGACTGCACATGCTTGAGTACATCACCAAAAACATAGAGTCACACTAGACCTTGGTAGAAAAGAGTATTTTTGATAGATCTAAATAAGCAGAACTGAAGGCAGGAAAACAGGAAGAAGGAAGAGAAACTGGAGGTGAATTACTAAATAAAGCAGAACAGTAAGTAGCCGCAGAAACTCCATTAACCCTCCTCTTCCTCCTCCTCCTCCTGCAGTGCTCTCTCACCTCTTGAGGTGTGTGTAGATTCTGTGGAGTGTGTCGGAGTCACTGTGCGGGTCCTGGAGGTGCACACGGCAGGTGAAGCGTAACTGATGTTCGTTGAGGCCCAGCTCCTTCAGAGCTTGCTCCGACGACACCAGCTTCAGACTCTGTGGTCAGAGAAAGACCGGAGTAAGAAACATCATCATCTGTCAACCAGGGTGACGGAGAGAAATCCTGCTAATGTGTGATAACAGCGAACTTACGTTTTCTTTCATGATCAGGGTTCCATGCATGGTGCGAGGTTTTTTAGGATCAGGAAGAGGCCCTTCAACACAAAAATGTAAATAAAGAAGAATAATTAATTACAAGAAAACTAGGGCTGACAGATACGGGATTTTTTGGGCTGATTCTGATATTAGGGGAACACTCGGTATATCAGCAGATAGCACATACATAATAACTGCTGCTCGTTGTTGTTGCTACTAGTGACAAAGAAAGGTAACAGAGGCAGGATATCTTACATTTTAACAAACTTTATTCCAAACATCACTGCACGGAGCATTCACTTCACTTATTGGTTATTAAATGAGGGACCGCCCTCTGTTGGACAAATCATGTAGTTACACCGTCTAAAATCACTATACCAAGTAGGGCTGCACGACTCGTGCTAAAATGTGAATCGTGATTTTTCTCCCTGAGAACTGACATCGCAATTCCCTCATACGATTCTCATTTTTTCAAAGACAAACAAAATTAATTGTGTACAAGTTTTTTTTGTTTGTTTGTTTTTTTTTATAAGTGCTACAGGGCTTTCAAAAGGCATAAGCTATAATAAAATCCTGGACTTCAACTTAAAGGTCTCTTGTCTGGCGGCCGGATTTTTCTGATGTGGTTCCTTTGTCATTCGTTGCTAACTCATCCTGGACTTTGTGGTGACGGTGGAGGTGGTTACAGAGATTCTTTGTGTTACCTTCGGTGCTGCGACAATCCCAAAGCATTGCTTACAGATTATTACTTCTTGTGCATCGCTGTCAGGTTTAAACCCAAAAAGTTCCACCAGTGGAATGTCCACATTTTTTCGGCATGATTACATCATTACTCTCGCTGTTGCTACCGGGATTTTCTTTAGGAGTGCTCATTTCTTTCTTCATGTAATAATGTGGCTCCAGCTCGGTCAATTAAACTGACTTCTGCCTCCTCCCTGCTGGTCTACACGTAACACTGCTGAGGCCGTGTCTGGTTACTGTAGCAACAGTGAGGGGCAGCAGAGCACCATAAATGAGGGGGAGAAACGAGAGAGATGGCTGAGTTGTATGGCTGAATCACTGGCTAATCTCTGGCTGGATGGTTGAATACATGGTGTTTTTTTTATTGTGGCTGATGTAGCATCTGGGATTGTTGTACAGTAATGTGAACATATGAACGAAAAGTCATCTGAATGCACAGGGAAAATATGAGCTAATGAAATGTCGTCATTTGGAAAGGAGGTCACGTGTATGCTTGAATCGAGATTGTGATTTTTTTAAATCATTAATTGTGCAGCCTTAGTACCACCAAGCACTTTTTCCAGCCTCAAAAAACAGTTTCAATGTTGGTGCATATCACAGAGCATGTATGCCAATACCGATATATCTGCGATAGGCCGATATCGGGCCCTAGTTTGGTCATCACGAGCCACTGTACCTTGTATGTGTATCCTTGGTAACATTAATGAACAGCTTGACTTTATACTAGTTCACTTAACGCCCGATCTGTTCCTGTGTTGTCGGCAGATTTTTTATGACAATGTGATTACTGGTTCACACATAAAGGAGCTAATTTCTATCATTTTCATTCAGTCTCGATTAACTTGGCAACGCCACTCGCTTTCTCTGGTTTAGAGTCCATCGCTCACACACAAGCAATTTGTCATTACAACACCTCATCTGGGTCATGACATTTAGGCAGCACAAGGCAGGACTGCCCGCTGTGCAAAGCACACAAACACTTCAGTCAACTCAACGACAATCAAAATGTCAGGACCGACAAACTGAACAGGAACTGAAACTGTGTAGGCACACTCTACCAAAACCACCTGTGACCGAACACAAACTGCGAGGTGCCTCGGCATAACGCTGTGAATTAAACAAACTCCTAATGTTTCCTAACTGTTAAAAAAAAAAAGAAAACGTACCTCCGAGAGCCATCTCCCTCTTGAGCAGGTTGAGTGACATATCCACAGGCACGCTGGGGTTTGTTGTCACAGTCGCCGTCTCTCCGTTGGCTGGCATGTAGCAATCTATGCCTGCCATTAAAAAACAGAAACATTCACGGGACTGATAACGCCGCCTTCGCCTACCGTGACTATGCACGCATTTAACATTGACTTTTAATGAGCCCCACACTATTAATGTGTGCACAGACTAAGTCGCTAATTTGTCTCCAGCTGTGGATGGAGATGCACTTACTGAACTCCTGTTCAATCTTGCCCTTTAGGAACTCCATTTTCACCGCCTCGCCGTGTACCAGCAGCATGTTTCGAGGCTCTGCCATACGAATGAGCTGCATGATGCCTTTCGCATCTGCATGGGCACTGAAGGACATGTACTCCACCTGCAGCTTCACATCCAGCTGTAAAAATCACAGAAAAGAGATTGATACCAATATCACAGATCAAGAAAAATTCTGATGTCTGATGTAACGGACAGCATTCTATAAATATCATATCGGCTAATTAAGGTCATCAAATACTTGTGACAAAGATATGTGCTGGAGGCAGGATAACTTACACTTTTACAGACTATTCTGATCATCGGGTCACTGATCAGTGATCACTTCACTAGTAAGTTTAAGTAAAGGCCTGCCCCCTGCTGGACAAACTGTGCACAATGTAATTGCACCATTTTAAATCACTAGTCCAAGCATTTTTTCCAACCTTAAAAAACTATTTTATTATTGGCATACAACTATCAGAAAACCGATATATTGGTTGGGCCCTAATCAATATGACTCCAATACCTTTCTTTCAATAATTATTAAACAACAAAATCTGACAAGCTCATTATCTGTGTCTCTCATCACCAAACGTTGTTTGACAAATGACGCGCAAATTGCAAAGACAGTCTTGGAAAATATCACCAATCAGTTGGGCTTTGTAAAAGGTGAGTAACTTTACTTTATGTAGTTTACTTTTGGAAGAGGTAACATCAGCGAATGTACAGTATGTGAAGGTATGGGAGGCTTTGTTAACTTTGCACATATCCCATCTAAACATACGACTTACACCCACCTGCTGTTACTGCCTGTAACATGATGTTTTTGTATTTTCACTCAGTATTTTTTGTTTGATGTCTGATAAGTTGTGCTATGTTCTAATGTTGTTTTTGTAATATGTGAGTCCATTTTTTTCCCTCTTCGGAGTGAGCTCTCAAATTTTTTTTTTTTTGTAATCTTGTGTTTCTGTCCCAAATTCGTGTCGCTGCCAGTGTGAACAGTTTGGATCCGAACATTTTAGTGTCACGTATTCATTGCACACCCGATTTGTAATGGCCTTGAAAGTGACATGTTGTGGTTTTATGCGGAGTTAGGGATTATTTTACTGTGTAGCACATTGTCCCACATGTAACCATGTTAGTTAGGGAAGTTTGGAGGTGCAGCAGGCGGATTTTGTTACAAATGGACGGAGCTAGGCAAGCTGTATTAATCCGTTCATTTAACTCCCGCCTAGAAAGTGAATATCATTTTTTTTCCCCAAATGGTCAAATATTCCTTTCAGCACCTCTGCATTAACAGAGAGAAGTCATGAGGAAAATTTAAAAAATTAGGTGGTTAAATAATGTAGAGGCCTTAAGTTTCAAGTGTAGATGTGACTCTTTGGAGCCGACCTATCAGTGAATTTTAAATTGTCTTACCGTTGCTCTTCCTTCCATCTCCAGCTTCCTCTGCCCATTCAGGATCTTGTGACCGATTGTTCCTTGTACACAGTACCCAGGCATGATGACCTTCAAAAATACAAGAAAAATTTAAAAAAAGAAGCAAAACTAGTCGTTTATCAAATATTGCTATTTTTAAAAACATCGTTCATTTCCTTCCGTCACTCAGACTCACCATGTTCTTCTCATTGCCAGCCCATTTCTTGAAGATCTGCAGAGACTGACCTGCGTGCAGCATACCCGGGGTGGCAAACACCACCTGAAAGTTCACACATTGTTGAATTTCCCTCCCCAGACTTTTTTTTAATTACTTGTACACTCTGGAGAAAAAAAAACAGCAACACTTACCATAGGCCCAGGGTTGTCAGCATAGGAGCGATCAAAGGCCTTGATGTGCTTGAATTCAAACATGTTCCTCTGTACGAAGGTTTTTCGGATCTTCTGGTTGGTCCATGTTATGAAAAGCTTGTAATAATGATTCGCTTTCTCCGTCAGCCCAGTGGAGAAGTAGATCGGGGCCTTTAGGTTCATCCTCTCCCTGGTTGGGGAGGAGAGGCAATTCGAGAGTCAGCCCAATTAGCCGCCACTTAACATGACAACCTTCATATACCACCATTATTTTATCAAGCCTAACAAAATGAATAGGGCTCTTTTAGAAAGTCATTATATTTCAGTCTTGGCATTCTGTGGCCTTTTGTGTAGTGCAATCATGTGTAATTACACCACTTTATTATTACAATTATATTTAAATGTAACACCAACAATCATAAAAGTTACTTTTATCTAATAATATTCAGCCAGAGATTTGTGATTATCTCCACACACAACTTTCTTTGCTTTCATTTCCATCCTGTGGCTTCATGCTCACAAACTTTCACTGATCATAAAAAAAAAAAAGTGAATTTTGCTCTTGTGGTTTGTTTTAAAAATCGATGAACAACATACCAAAACGTTTCCAACAGGATGCAGAGTTCCTGCGCTCTCCCGAGGGCAAACACTGGAATGAGAACCTGGAAAAATGATTTCAAACAAAGATCTTAGAAAAATAAAAATAAACTTTCTCTCCATGACACCAAAAAAACTCTCACACAACTCGTACCTTCCCGCCTCTCTCTATGGTTTCATGCACTTTCTTCAAAAAGTCTCTCTCTCTGCACCTCTTAGAGTCGCGGATGGTTGTGGCGTATGTGGATTCGGATATGAGGATGTCTGGACGGCACTTGTCGATCCATGCAGCCCTGCAAACAAACAACACAAGCGTAAAGAGACTGCAGAGCACACGAGGTGCTATTAAAAACTTCGAAGATTGTTCCCGTTGAGCATGAACAGAACATCGCACAGTAATGTGAATGTAGCAGCTGCAAGCAACATACCTAGTGAGAAAGAAATCCAAGTTTCACGTCTTGATCATTATTAACACCTGACCTGAGTCACCAATATGTGCGCATCTGTGGTTTCCTGACTCCTGGGCAGAAGCAGCACTGTGTCAAAGTCCATGTGGATCTCCATCAACAGGCCTGGATGCCCTAAACTTTACGTAAAAAATTATTACTGCTGACATGAGCTGTGTTTTTGGTAACAACCCATAGAACAAACAGCAGTCTCGGCAATGGAGGAATCCACAGTTTCCAAGATCGGAGAAGGTGCGGCAGTTCAGGAGCAAAACCAAGAGCACGCCGGTGGCTTTCTTTGACATTTGGCTGTTAACACAGAGCGCTACTGTGACGTCTGACTCTGATTCTTAACATGGAGTGCGAAAAAAATGTCCAGATAAAATACGTGCGATGCAGCGCTGATGCCCAAGAATTAGTGCCAGACTTTTCTTTTAGGATTCCTCCCTCAGAAAATGAGTGTCAAAGTTTTTTTTTTTCAAAACTAACGTAACTGTCTAAAGTTTTAAATCATTTCCTTAGCTATTTGTCGAGATTTATAGCCAACACTGTTTATTTTATAGGCTGTACGTTAATAAGCAGTGAAATGGGAGTGATAATGATTAACTGTCACGGTTTTCTGAAAATCTAGCTAACATCGAGCTACTGGCCAGTTTTAAGTATACAGCTTTAATTAAAAACACTATATAAATAAGAGAAAATACTAAGTGAAAGTAGGTTTAGTCGTGCAACATTTAGCAGAAAAGGAGCCAGAGGGAGCGATTTTTTAGGCCAGCGAGACGCAGCTCGGCCTGCCGACACACAGGCAGGTTAGGACGTCTTTATTGGGAGACACTGAAGCAATCTGATGTTCACTTGCTGGTTCGCATTGCATCAAGTTAGGAATTGGTCTGAGGAAGAATATTCGGCACAAAGAGCTAGAACTGTGGCTCGATGGCAACTGGGCTTTCCAACATGTCGGTGTTCCCACTCAGTGCGCATCAACACAGTCATCTCTCCCCACGCCTCGGGTACCGATGATCATCGAGTGACGTAACTTGAAAAACTCCCTCACAAAAGTTACTGCTTGCACCTGCTACATGCCCATCCCTGTGCAGCACTCCGTTTGTGTGAAATAAGAGCGGACTCTGAGATTATAGAACCTTAACTCATATGCATGAACTCCAGCGTACAATCATGAAACCACTCACCCTAAATGTCTGTCAGGTGTCATGTTATAGTCTCCCTGAAAATGAAAATGACATTATTTTAGGACCTTGCCCCGCAAACACATTGACTCTGATACAGTGCAAACTTGTTTAGACTCACAGTGTAGACCACAGACTCTGATCCCACTTTGATGTGCACCATGGCAGCTCCCAGGACATGGCCTGCATAGTACGCCTTGATCTCCAGCTCATCATCCACCTGCCGGCAGCACAACAGAAACAGCTTGATTTACCATCAAAAGAGACGAACAGCTGGAGCAGGAATGATTAATGGCTGGAGATCTGGGCACGTCAGAAGTGATACTGCACCTGGACAGTTTGGTGAAGGTTCAAAGGCACCACTTTCTTCATGCAGTCCTTGATCATCTGCGACGTGAAGAAGTTGGTCTCCCCCTTTTTGTCGACGGTGATCTTCCGGAAGTCTTCCAGCAAAATTGGACAGATGGCCTTGGTGGGATGGGTCATGTAGATGGGTCCATCGTAGCCCACCATCTCACTCATGTAGGGCAGAGCGCCGCAGTGGTCCAGGTGGAAATGGCTGTGAGAGGGATGTGTGCAGCCATTCAAATACACTGGACTGTTTGATTTAAATCATCACATTGTTTAGAGGGAGAAAATGACAGTCTATTCTACAGTCTTAACAAACAAACCTGATGATGACACAATCCAAAAAGTCTGTCAGACGGCCATTCTGGGTTATATATGAAAAGTCTGGGAAACGTCTCTGCAAGAGACAAGACAGAAATACTCATATACTCATATAAAATGAACAACATTAAGCTTTTAATAACAGTTTAAAGGAACTGTATGTAACATTTTAGCACTAATTACAGTACAGTTCTTAGTTAGGGGTTAAAATGGTGCTGTGTACTTCACGGCCAGGGTTGAGTCCAGTTTAAAATGTGCTACGAGGGGACAAAAGTGTAGAGCTAGAGCACTGAAGGTTTACTGAAAGGCATGCAACTGCTCCCATACCAAGAGTTCAACCCACAATGATCTGTGCACTACAAACACTGCACCTTAAACCAGACTGTGACCCATCAATCATGACCGAGCCGGATGGTTTAAAGTAGATTTGACCACATCTTGTAGCCACACTTGAACCGAGTCGTGACAGTTTTAAAGAATTGTGCTGTGGCTGGTGCAAAAAATGTCCCATATAGCACCTTTGAAGTATACTGCACTGAAAGCAAAAACTTGTTTTTAACATGACTGTCGCAGATTTTTAGCACTGAGGATGAAGTTAAGTAATGCGGAAGAGAAATTGCACCTTTCATTTAAAGGGCGGAATGTAGCTACCACAGAGCAGTCTATGTTGTAACTCTTGCACCGCCGGGTGTGTTTCTTTTGAATAACTCGCTAATTTACTCACATCGTCATTGTATCCCATGTGCATCCCGCAGTCGAGCATTATGTTTTTGCCTCCAATGGAGACGAGGATGCAGCTGCGGCCGACATCCTGTCCAGCACCTTGGAGAGGGAACAGAGGAAGCTTACCAAGTGTAACCCACTAAGTTAGCATCTCCAGCTAACAGCCTCTACAAACCGTAAAGGATGAAGTTTACGAGCTGTTTTGAACCGTCATAAATGAAAATACACAAGCTAATACAACGTAAAAGAGAATCACACATTTACCCAACGATAACCCCAAAGTTCTAGACATATTTATTGTTGACGGAACTAGCATTGAAGTGCTAGATAGCCACTAGCTGAGGTTACTCACCCAGTGGCGTTACTTTTATTTCAGGCATGTTTTCTCATCAGGTCGGCCTAGTTTTAAAGATAGATAACTAACATCACGTTAAAACATGACGGCGGAATATTTCCGACGAAAAACACTCGTTAACCAAGAGTTGTTCAATTCCTAACTTGTATACATGTGGGGTTTTCGAGTACCGACGTTCACCCGATTCAAGCTACCCGCAGTGAACATTACAGCTTCCGGGAAGCGATTTCAAAATAAAACTTTTGTTAAGTTTTTTTTTTCTCCTTTTAATGTGTCGGGTTATGGGGTATGAGTAGTTTGTAAAAAGCTGTACATTTTTTTACACAAAGTAGGAAAATCAAAATTAGAATGCCTATTTAGGATTGAGAAAAATATCTAATTTTCTCAGGATCAGACCTTATATCAAGAACCCTTCCTTTATCTTAACTTCAGTGTTGCTGAGAAGGCTGTTGAACAGCCTTACATTTTTATTATTGAACTACAATTTACAGAATATCTAGAACATGTATGCCAATAAGCTTTATTTTTGTGGCTAGTTAAAAGTTGGTGCAGGTGTACAGCAGATTAGGGGGGATGTAGGGAAGCAATGGATCAAATAATATTGAATAATAATAATGGATTAGATTTATATAGCGCTTTTCAAGACACCCAAAGCGCTTCACATTAGTGATCCATTATTCATTCACTCACACATTCACGCTCTGGTGGTGGTAAACTAC
>JAQLOL010000002.1:25124884-25138139 GCA_029783665.1 Naso thynnoides | reverse complement strand
AGGTGGGTGAAGTGTCTTGCCCAAGGACACAACAGCACATGACTAGGACAGAGTGGGATTCGAACCGCCAACCTTTCAGTTATTGGACTACCCGCTCTACCTCCTGAGCCCAAATATCTATTTAAACTTTAAATCTCACTGTGCCCATGCTTTGTTAGGATCTGAAATAAATAAATGTAATAAATCCTCAATTTTTTGCCTTCAGTTTCTCTAACCAATTTTCATTTAATGTTAACAATTAGAGTAAGCCTATGGTATAATTTTTTTTAAGTAATGAAACATAAATACATTTTATGAAATCTAAAAATTCAATAAACGTCATACACTATTAATATACACATATTACTCTTAAAAATCGCACTTTGACCAGTCACATGATTCAGCTAGAAAAATCCCAACACGATGCTTTTATTTTGAATGTAAAGTTGCCTATTTCCTGTGTTTCCCGGCTCGAGTCTGCGCAGTAGAGGCGGATTACGGGAGGAAAGATCAGTCGCTCTGCTAACACGAAAAGAGATGCACAATTTTCATTTCATTTCTAAGTTTTCTTGCAGGTAATGTGTGCGATCTGTCATTGTTTGCGTCAGTACAGTACACGTTTTTTTTTCTCCTCCTCCGGTTTGTTGTTAGCCGTTAGCTACAGTTAGCCACTCATTCATTTGTTGCTTTTCCGCTTTGATCGAATAGCACTTCCCAGTAGACACACCATGGCTGGTCCTGTGGCTTCAGAGGAGCAGAAATTCAGTCTACAGGAGGTGCTCGACACTTTCAAGTTATGTTTGTCGAAAAATAAAGAGGTCTATCTTGAACACTACGTCGCTGGGTGGCGTGGACTTGTAAGGTAAAGTGGTTTAGGCTCGAATCTCCTGGCGAACTTGTGCAGGTGGAATCAAGTGTGGACTTGGTGCATGTTTACACCGTGCAGACAGCCGGTAGAGTCAACAAAGTGGCATGTAGGTTAACAGGTTATTCTGTTTATACTTTAATAGGTTCCTGAACAGCTTGGGGAGCGTCTTTGGCTTCATCTCCAAGGATGCTGTCAACAAGATCAAGGTCCTGGTCTCCTACCTGGAGGGGGAGAACGGGTCCCAGTATGTCACCGTCCAGTCAATGCTGAAATACGAGCTGGAGAGTGAACTAGTGGACCTGACCAAGAAAGGCAACCACCCAGAGTCCGGCTGCCGCACTCTGCTGAGGCTCCACCGCGCTCTCAGGTGGCTGGAGCTCTTTCTGGAGCGCCTCCGCACCAGCAGTGATGATGACAAGACATCTGTAATGTGCGCGGAGGCCTACAACGAGTCCCTCGCCCAGCACCACCCGTGGTTGATCCGCAAGACTGCGGGCGTGGCGTTCTGCGTGCTCCCCGGACGCGGCGCTTTCTTGGAGGTGATGAATGTCGGCTCTCCGGAGCAGGCTGTGGCCATGCTGGGGGAAGGTCTGCCTCTCATCTCTGAGGTTTACCAGATCACGGAGGAACTTTACGCTCAGCACCAGCTGCTTGACTTGCCCTAGAGAGCCACAAGCGCTATTAGGCGGGTGATTGATAAGTTCGTGGCCTGAGGTAGAGGGAGATGATTTAGGTGGCTCTTAAAACATCCACGTGCAGTTCGCCCCTTTAAATGATTATGCAGAAAAGTTCTTAACATTTGTGGTACTTCTTCAGATAAAAAAAAAAAAAAGTCAGCACTCAGACTCCAGAGTTTATCCAAAGAGCCCCATTATAGGACATGCCGGCAACCCCTGTGGGGGGGGGAGGGGGGGGGCGGGATACCACTTTTTAATGCACTTCAAAGAAGTGGGATGCAGCATTCAGACGTGCATGTTTGGAGAGCTGAATATTTTTCCTCCCATCAAAGGCCTTAACCTTATCAATCAGCCCTTGTTTATGCCACTTTATATGACATGATGATCAAATATTAACTCGTCCCTGTTGAAGGGCAGTCAAGCTACTACTCAAGTCTGGTGAAGTAAGTGTTGTGCATTGTCTGTACAGTACTGTGTACAAATCATTCAGCATAATCCCACTGACACTAAACTTTACCTACTGGTGTTAAAACTGCTGTCAGTTATAAAGTTGCCTGTTTACTCTGTTCAGTACACGTCTGAATGATGATTGCATGCTGATTTTTAGATGCATTTGTCTTTAATTTAAATCAGTGAACTGCAGCGGCGTGTAATATGGCCAAACTAATTAGGCCTACTGTATTTTTACTTTAGAATTTTTTTTAAATTCTTGCTGACTTCTAAAACAAAACATGTTCAGAAGTGGGGTTGTTAAGATGACCGTGTATATATTTAATTTTAAATCAGTGTGTTTCTCTACTTGAGGAAACTTGCGTAAAATGTTTGAAGAATGTACTGTACTACACAGTAAATATTTATATCGCCATTAATTAAATTCAACAAAATTCATGCACTGTGTAGCTGGTCGGTTTATGGTTGTAAATAGATTGTATGTTAGATTTTTTTTTAAAAAAATGAATTATTAATGGATGTTAGAAACATTTTTTTAAAATGGCCTTTTCTGTGAGAGAAATTGTTGTGTGTGTGTTTTTGCCTGAACAAACTGATGTCACTCACAGTTACGCAGAAAGCAACCACATTTACTCGAGAAGTGTATTGAATTTTTGTGAGAGCCCATTTGTATGTAACTTGAATATTTTTGGTTTTCTGCCACCAAATTTATTTGATCACTCAAATTGGCAGGTTCATACTCCTTTTAATAAATACAAATAATCAGTCAAATGATGTTTTTATATTATTATATTATTATACAGTAGTTTTTTTTATTGCCAAGGGGAGGGAATTCACTTACATAAAAAATCTTCTTATTAAACATTTCTCAGAAAATACAAGAAAAGTCGTGAGGTAGAAATGTGACATAACGACGATAAACTGTGACATTGGAGCTGTTGAACTTCGCTGCAGTTGCGTACTTCCAACACCAGGGGTCCCCCCACCTCCCGCCTCCAACCCGACCACGAGTCGTCGTCGTCAGGCAACCTGGCTGTCATGGCAACCGTGCTGACGCTTAAGAAAGGTACTTCCTGTTGGAACTGGTTAACTCGATGGGAAACAAACGGCGTTTTAACGCTTTAAGTTGTCATTTAGCCTCAGGAGTGCGAATCTGTTCTTCCATGCAGTAAAACTGCTTCTAAAACGATCTTAGCAGCAGCAAGTGGGGACCACTGTTAACTTTGTAAGGACTTTCTGTGCACTTTCTGTGAAGGATTGAAGCCAAGAACTAGCTGGGAATCTTCACCAACACACTGGTCTGAACTCTAGAGTAAGAAAGAACTTTATCAGCTGGTTATGATGCATCTAACAAGGCCAAAGTCCTCCAAAGGGCGAAGCAGAGCTGCTGTGGGCAGCTCTCCACACACACCCGACAGGGACAGCATCCACGGGTCAGCTGTGTTTACGGACTCTCCCGTTGTTTGCAGCAGGCCGGACAGAAACCTCCGCTCCCAGTCCCAGCCCATAATGGTGCAAGCCAGCCAGCTGAGCCAGGATGAGTTCATGCAGATGCTGCGACACACCCCCACTGCTCCAACGCAGTCCTTAAACAGGTACAAGGTTCTTCCCTCCATAGAGAGGAGGCAGGCAGGGGGCAGTCCTGGGAAAAGCCTGGCTGAGGGGGTGTCCAAGCTCAGCCTGTCTGATGACGCTATCCTGCAGCAAAGGCACAGGCATGAGGAGCCAGATCTCCCAACAATGATCCAGACCAGCAGCTCTGAGATGGACAGGAGGGCTGATGTGCACCCCAAGTTCTGGCCTCAGCCGCCTGACTCAGGACCACCAGTGACCAAAGAAGCCGGGGCCACCGGCAGGCTGCTCCTGGCCATCCGGGCCCCATGTGGTCGGAGGTTTGAGCAGCACTTTGACCCCACGGACACTCTGCTGATGGTCAGAGCCAGCGCAGAGGTCAGGTATGGAACCAAGTATGGAGACGCCTGCATTGAGACGATGGACGTGCCACGCAGGAGCTTCACAGACATGGACACGACCTTGACCCAGTGTGGCATCTTGAACAGATCGGTGCTGTGCATCTCTCAGAATGACAGCGTGGCTGAGGAGGAGTGAGCACGAAAGACTTTCATTTCACAGTGGACAGACGGCTCTTCCTCCGCTTAATAATACCATTTTTGTTCGAGCTTCCCTGAGCAGAATATGCGCAGAGTTTAATGATAGAAGTCGGTTTCACGTTCACTTGCTTCAGTGATTTTGTGACATCACGAGGTTGGAGCCAAACATCATACAGTATGCAACTCACTCAAATCTGATGAGGCACCTAAAAAAAGCCTCCAGCACACAGACACTGAGAGGGGACTTCTTGGTGGAGGACCTTTTGTCTCATAGATGACAATTTAAAAATAAAAATATTTTTATATTAGATTTTTCTGGGATGGAGGAGTTGCTTTTGTTTCCCTGTGTGTGTGTGTGTGTGTGTGTGTGTGTGTGTGTTGTGCGTGCGGTAAAAATATCTTTCAGGTCTGTGTGAATGGGCATTTTTTTTTTACCAGTTAATCAAACTTTTCCATGAAAAGACCACATCAGAATCTAATTATTATACTATTCATAGCATTTTTTATGTCTTAACACTTTTATGGAGAGGAGCACAAGTTTGATTCCTGTAACTTCATTGACTACAACGAATTCCGAACAAACTGATTCACTTTCTCATCTAGCTGGTCAACTTCCAGGCAAACTGCATCCTGTCTGGTTTCATAAAACACGCTCCAGCCAGTGAGGATTTTAAAATATCGTATTCTCTTTCCGTTGTGCTAAACACGAGTTCTTTCAGAATAGCAAGCAGTCGGCAAATAAACAACTTTGATAATTTGGTAGTTCGTGACTAAGGGAAGAAAGTTTCGTTTACTCGTGATGCTCGCAGAGATGATGCTGACAAATGCAGCAACAAAAAATGGTTTCTCAGTTCACTTGCTTCCATTTTTCACATCTTTTCTTTTTTCTCATATGCCAAATGGTCTTTAATTAGCATGCACAGACACAGAGGGCGGTTACTGCAACGTCATCGGCCTATTTGGTAAATAAACCGAAACAAACGAAACCCGACACCCAAACAAAACCACACCGAACTCATATCCAAGTGACTGTCCCGCTTTCAAAGTATATGAAACACACAAGTGTGTAATTATTCTTGTGACTCACCAGAAAATTGATCAACCATTTTTAGAATTGATTTATTGTTTCAGTCGTTTCTCAAATTAAAAAAAAATAAAAAGAATTGCTGCCTTTCTGTGTCCATGGTGATAAATCAGGAGTTTTTGTGTTTTGGGTTGTTTGGGACAAAAGACGCAATCGGAAGACGTCGCATTGGGCTCTAGGAAACTGAGCATTTCTCATATTTTGACATTTCAAGGAGTAAACAACTCATTAAATGTGGAAATAACCCGCAGATTAATCGATAATAAAAAATAATCATAGATTGCTTCCCTGCTTGGATGAGGTAGTGTGGAGTCGAAGCACAAGAAAAGGAATCTGCTTGAAGCCAAGTAAACGGAAAAACAGCCGGCACTTTTCACAGCCGACATTTTTACATCACAGGAGGAAAAGCACGGGGGCAAATAATATAATTACCGACGGCCATCATTACTGTCATTAGCAACACCTGTGCTTTTCTCTCTGAGTCAGGATGACTGCTGTGAAAGCAGCCCATTTCTGACACTCCTCCTCACCCCTTTTGATTAAGAGCAAAATTATTCTTGCGTGGATAAGAGCCGTGTGTTTGTGATGAAAGCGCCAAGTACCACAACATGACTAATCAAATGTCTTTCTAAATAAATTTCAGACACACGACTCCTGCTCGCTCCGGAACATTTTCTAAACCACACACTAAAGTGCAGATTAGCTGCTTACAGGTTTTATACCTCTACCTCTGACTGATTCATTCTTTTGGAGTCAACCAATATAATGGTCTTAAAGGAGAAGTACCCCCCCCCCTCATTAAGCCTTATTATAAGGATATTTAGGATCATATATGATGTTTACAGCAATATTATGAGGAAGAGTGCAGTCATGAGAGCTAGAGCTCCTTGCTGACATCACCGCGAGCCGAAAACAATGGCGGTGAAGGGCCTATAGAAATACCTCCACAATCCGTCCAGAAAAGGTTGACTTGAAGGACGGGACAATCGTTGAATATTTAGTAGCGTCCTGTCACGTTACAACCCTAAAACATGAAGTTGAACAGCAGTTAATAAGCCATAAACGGCTGTTTGTATGTGTCCTCAAGTGGCTAAAACAAGCTGTTTCCAGGTTAAAAGCTGTTGTTCAACTTCGCGTTTCAGTGTCGGAACACGAGAGAACACCACTCAACATTCGGTGACTGTCTTGTCTTTCAAAACAAGCATTTTTTTTTCGCAGATTGTCAAAGCACTCGATTTGGCCCTTGGCCTCCGTTATTTTGAGCTAGCGGTGGCCTCTGCAAGGAGCTCCAGCTCTTGTGACCGTGTCCTTCATCGTAGCGCCGTTGAACGTTGTATGTGATCAGAAATATCCTTATCGTAAGGCTTACTGCGCAAAAAATACCCCAGCAACTCAGGCTTTTCCTTTAAACCGTCGTGCGAAAACAAGAGAGACAGGGATAGGGTTTTATGTGCAACAGTATATTTATATATTTTGTCCACACAAAAACTGAGCGACAGCTTCGCTTAACACTCTGATATAACATCAAATTAAATAGCGAGGAGACTGTCAGCTAAACTCGGCTGAAAAAAGGGCATTTAATCCTGAAAAAGTCACTCGAGGATGTTCTATTTAAACTCAGCCTTGAACAAGTCATGCAAACATCTATGGATGAGAGTCACTTATCCCACCAGTCCTACATTAATGATTCACTGCAGAAAATCAAAACACAACACTGCAAACCATCAACTTTAGTATTTTCACCACCCTTTAAATGCTGTTTTAACAGCCAGTGGTTGGTTTAGAGTCTCCGGGAGACGGCTTAAAGGCTTAAGGTGACTTCAGTGATAAATCAGAGTCGGACACGTCAAATGAAATTTTAAGAGAAACCTTTGGCACAGATTACTGCCACGAAATAAGTTTGCATAGTCCACATTAGTATTAATCTCTTTCCTGTAAACAATAAACCCTTGAAAGTACTCAAGTCACATTTGAGGTAACACATCTAACTGCATCAGAAGTGGCGTTTGCTCGTGGAGAGGCGTTCAGCACATCAGCTTTTCCATTTCTTCAAGATTGCTGGTGTCAAGTTTCACGATCCTCCTGTCTGTCGGAGAAACAGATAAAACTCATGTCAGGATCCCGGCATTTGACGCGTCAGGCGATCAAACTGAATCAAACAGAGACATACTGAAATGCATCTCAATCTGGTTGATAATGTCCATGCTGTGCTTGCAGTCGACCATATTGACGGCAAATCCTCTCCTGCCGAAGCGACCTGTGCGGCCAATCCGGTGAAGGTACGTCTCATTGTCGGCGTTCCCGTCCATGTCCACCGGGAGGTCAAAGTTCACCACAAGTGACACTTGTTCCACATCGATACCTGTAATCAAAAGAACCACAGAAGGATCCAAGATATTTAAACTTACCCCCAAACACTGATGTTAAAATCGGGCTCTTGCCGTTCCCAGCCTCCCTCACCTCTGGAGCACACATTTGTAGTCACGAGCACTTTCTCCTTCCCGGCCCTGAAGCGTTCGATGACAGCGGCTCTCTGCTCCACAGTCATTTCCCCACTCAGCAGTGCCACCTGGTGGCCTTCTTTGGTCAGGCTTGCAGTCAGCCAAGCTGCCATCTTGCGAGTCTGAAAACAAAGGCTACATTGTCATACCCAAATTACAGAATTAACCAATGCGAGAAAGAGATTTTATGTCCCAATACAAAATACGTTAAATGCATTACGCCTGACATACCGAGGTGTCCCACTCTGCCTGGTTATATTTTTGCGGTATGCAAGCCAGCATGCCTTTCTGGGTTTTCCAACCCACAATCCTCTGTGCAGTGAAAAATGTCAGATGACAGCCAGCTGCGCTCCCGATTGCATTCAGTTTCCTTTTACTTCGGTTTTGTTCTGCAGACTGTGACGTTCAAGGTGCAATGTTCGGGCAAAGTGGTATGATAAAAGACTCTTGTCTCAGCAGGATTTGGAAACACTTGTCCATGCATTTATCTTCAGTAGGCTCGACAATTGTAACAAAAACTCCAAGTCTGCCTAAACCCTCAATGCTTTTAAATCAAGACTGAAGACTTTTTGCATTGTACCTTTTATTCTGGAATTTTATACCTCTTCTATTCTGTTTTAGCTGTTTTTATTTCCTTTTCTCTTGGTTTTTAATGACTAGTTTTAATATTGTGTTTTTAAATGACCTTTTATTGTGTTTCTTTTGCATTTTATACGCTTGATGTGAGTCACTTTGAGTTGACGTGTTGCTGAAAAGTGTTCTATAAATTCACTTGCCTTGCTACGGCTAACAGTACTTACTTTACAAGGGCAGATGCACAGCATATTGAAAGTCTCAAGACAAAGTTTGTGATTTGACTGTAGCATTCAATGCTGCAGTATCACGTAAAATTATTCCTCGGTCCTGTGCGGGCCCTTCCACCAGAAAACGGAAAATTCTTGCTACCTTGGAAACAGATCTCATCATCTGTCAATTCAGCACCACACTTACATCCAGCACTTATATGTAAACTGTTATCAGGATGTTGCATCTGGTCACAGTAATGCCCCAACAAGCTCCGCCTCCTACAATGTCAAGCAGCCGGGACAAAAGCTAAATGTAGCTAGAGGAGCCAGCCCGTAAAGTGATTTTAAAGTTGAATTTTTTAGCCCTTTCTCGGCAAAGGAAATAGAAGTTGAGTCCGTAAAGCCATGTTGCTTCCGTGGGACACGTGGGACGTGACAAGGTTGTGGACAAGTCCTCCAGCTCTGCCTGATTGATTACTGAGACCCAATAATGCAGAGCGGGGATAATGAGAACAATTATAAACACAGATGTTCGACTTATGTATCGAGACACAGACCACTGGGTGTAAAAAGGGTCCAACATTGAAGGGAAAACGAATCATTTTTTAATCAGGATGAGGTGCGTACTAACACAGCTGACTTACATGGCAGAAGATCATGGCCTGTGCAATGGTGAGGCTGCCGTACAGATTACAGAGTGCCGTGAATTTGTCCTCCTTCTCCTTACAGATCACATAGAACTGCTTGATTGTGTCCAGTGTCTCCTCTTCACGCTTCAGCCTGATGATGTTGGGGTCGGGAACCACCTGCTCTGCAAACCTCCACACTGAGTCTTCGAAGGTCGCAGAAAAAAGGAGCATCTGGCAATCCTTTGTCAGCTGTCTGCATGAATACAAAGCGAAGCAGGCAAATATTATGACAAGAGACGCTTTCTGACAGACGTGAGGAAGAAAACTTTCATAATCAGCAGGTTTCTCAGAGAGGATTCCACCTCTGGATGCGCAGACTCTGGTCCCGATGACCCTGCGTGGCAATCATCACATCAGCCTCGTCCAGCACGAACAAAGTGATCTTTTTGGGGTCGATGAGCTTGTACTTGGTGCACCAGTCGAGGACCGTGCCTGGTGTCCCGATGACAATCTGCTCCTGCAACCTGACTCCTCGCTCCACTGAACAGAATGCAGAAATTCATGCAGCCGTGTAAAAAAAAAACAAACAACAAAAACCCAAAACCCCGTCTCCTGAAATTTAAAGAACATTTCACTGCTAATTCCAACACACATAATTACATAATTAGGGCTGTGTGATATGACGGTATGTCACAAAATAAAAACGTCAGTTGTTTTATTAATGCACTATCCTTTATATCACCCCCCCACCCCCACCCCATCCCCCTCATTTAACTACCGTTGCGTTAATGTTGTAAAAAAAGAAAAGAAAAAGGAAAAAAAAGTGCTTTCTCCTCTCTCGTCTTCAACGACAAGCTGACACACACACACACACACACACACACACACGCTGTGCCCACAGCCCAGCCTCCTCTCACTAACTGTGCTGAGCGTAGTGCTGTGCATCGTTCAGAAAAATTCAGTACGGATACCGGTACAAACAGAATATTGACTCCAATAACAGTTCCTGAAAAATTCTCTTTTTGATACAAATATTATCTTGCCTGTTTTAACAAAAGTTAACTTCTATTTATTTATATTTACATTACTTATACTCACGGTCAGCCCCGTCTCTGCCTGCAATCTGGTGTTTTCCCCGCAAAGCACAAGAGTACAGCCGATCAACAGTACTATTACATCTTGGCTCACTCACGCTGACGAGATTAATTCCTTTGGTCATTTGACACCTAATTTCGGTACTTGACATTTTTCCATAGTCGACAGCGTTGAGGCAGTTCAGTCTGTACCATGAAAGTATCCAAGTTCGATACCCAGCCCTAGCTGAGTGTGCTCTGCCCTCTTTCGCTTCAGGTTTTTAGGTTTTTCTGCAACCGGTTACGGTCAGAAAGAAAATGGAAAGAGGACTGTTTCCAAGCACCTTCACTTTGCTTTTTAAAAGAAGAACATGAAAAGCTGAAAAATATGAGCAGCGCTCACCAAGGTAACGTTACCGACACGGGCGGTTTAGCAAAGCACCAGAGCCACATAATGTAAGAAACTTCCCGAGGTTTTAGCTCCACTTCCCTTTCATCACAACTGAAGCATTAAACTAAATGTCCCCGTAACTTGAGTTTGATTAGTGCTTTTGTTTGTTTCCTTTGTTTGGACGCAGGTTGCATTGAGTTATGCTGTGATGTGTTCAAGCGCTGTTCAGTAAAAATGAGCATCTGGCAAACGTAATCAAAGTTAGTCCACTGTAAACTTGTAAAACGCATTGTTAGGCAAAACGCTCAAATAAATACGCTACAATTAGTTTTAAATAAAAATTATGTTTCGTATTTTTTTTCAACGTGAATGAGTCACAAAAGTAGCCTGAAGCAGCAGAGAGCACGAAACAAATAAACAAGTAAAATACATTAAAAATGTAATTACAGATAGATTTTTCAATTTTATCTTCTCACATATATATAAAAATATATATAATTAACAGAAAATATGCTATATCGTGATATGTATCGTTATCGGGATATGAGATTTGGTCGTATCACCCAGCCCTGATTACAACTGTGGTCACGTTCTTACGTCTGTTGCCTCGAATGCCGTAGGCCAGTTTCACTTCAGGGTAAAATTTCCCCATTTGTTCGATCACCTGACCGATCTGCAGAGCTAGCTCGTATGTTGGCGAGATGCAGAGACACTGAAAGAGCAAAACAGCTTTTAATGTTGAGTTCATTTTTCAGCATCTGCGGCTGAATGTGGACACTGGCGAGCTCTGCACATTCCATATTATGCTTACCTGAGTCCACTTATTGGCTGGGTTTACATGGCTGAGCATAGCCAGAGAAAAAGCAGCAGTTTTACCTGTGCCTGACTGTGACTGCGCAATCAGATTCTGAGGCCTGGAGCGACAGAAAACACACAAACGAGTGACTAAATGACAGACAAACCTGATGTGAGGAATGTTGAAAAGATGCTTATGACTGTTCAAAATTAGTTTTTGTCATAAATCAAAAGGACAAGAGTTTCACTTCATTTGTAGGGCGGCAACAGTTTGCGCGAACCGGTGACAATTTATTGTCAAAATTTCTTGATAATTCTCCGGAGTTGTTTCTCCAGCAAAAAGGACAAAAACATCTTAGGCCTTGTTCAGACGGCGAGCCCAAATCAGATTTTTGGCATTTCCTGATTGTATCCAGATTGATTTTATGAAGTACGAACACCAAGAAAAACAAATTAAATCCGATTTTTGCAAATCAGCTCCAAACCACATTGCCAGGTAGTTTGAAATGTGATTCAAATCGATTTCTTCAGATGCGTCTTTGGTCCAGACGCTTTCAGTTTCATTTTTTCACACCATGGTTTTTTTTTTTTTTACTTAAATTAAGTGTCTTGACAGACAAGACGGGGTGCTGGACGGCCACGGACAAATGACAAATGTCCTGCGGCGCATTCCAACATTTGCATGCCACCTTTCACCACCAAATGTCTCAAGGAAGACATTCTCCCATCAGTCACTGCTCTGTGTACGGCGCAAACCTCTCGCGGCCCAGTGAAGCCCGCCTCGACTGCAGCACAGAGCATCGTAATGTTCATCAGTCCGTTCTGTCGATGAGTCTGTGTGGTGCGGCAGAGATCAGCACTGCGACTTGTCAGGGTTAGGGTTTGAATTGTGAGACGACGTATCACAATTTTTTTTATTTGTTGTACTTCCTTGATAGAAAGCTGCAACACCGGCGCACACACTGCCGCCTACATCATTACCACAGTACCCCACTCCATCTTAAATATCCGATTTTAGAAACAAAAACACATTTGCCGGCAGTCTGAACAAGGCTTTAGTTCCAGCATCTCAAATGGACGTGGATGTGCTGCTTTCCTTGATCTCACATTACAGGAAAATGGATTTTTTTAGTGCTTTAACTGTTGGTCGAAGCTCCAATTCATTTTCTTCATGCTAAATTTCTCCTTATTTTCTTCGTATTATGTTTTTTTCCAGACTGTGAAACTGCAGGTATGATCATTTTCTGTAAAGTACCATGATTACCTGTTTCAATGTTTAACCATACATCAAACTGCACTGATTCTAATGAGTGCGCAAACCATAAACTGATTGATTGACTACTGAATGTTGTTTGCCAAAACTTTGAAGATGAATAAATTTTGAGGAATTTTTCAAGAAAAAATGTTAATTATTTGCCAGTTATGGCATCACAATTGTGAGGACTTACAGCTTCTCTGAGATTAATCTTTGGGTTTTGAGTTTTTGCTGAACAAAACAAGGAGTTCAGAGATGTCTGAGGAATTCTTTTTTGAATAATTTAACTTTTTATAAAATTAATTAAGACTAAACAATTCATTTATTTTTACTGGAACACTATAATAATTGAATATTCTTTACATAAGGTAATAAATGCTGTTGCAGTGAAGTCCAACATATTATTTTCAAAATCTATTACTCACCTTTTTTTTTTAAACTTATTAGATAATCATTTAGTTTAGAAAATGTCGGCAAATGGAGAAAAACAACTATTGCAATTTCCTAGAGGCCAAAACCAAAAGTTTTTAAGTTCCCATTAAACATGCAATGATGTTAAATCTAAAGTGTCATAAGACCGTGAAGAGCAGTAAATCCTCACATTTGAGAAGTTTGAAAAATAAAATCTTTGATATCGGAATAGCACACGTCTGAACT
>JAQLOL010000002.1:25105584-25122636 GCA_029783665.1 Naso thynnoides | reverse complement strand
TTGATGTTTTGTTTTGATGAATTGATTATTTTTGTATATAAAATGTAAAAAAATAATGAAAATATCAGTTACTATTTCCCACATCTTCACATTGATTGATTGTTGACCAGTAGTCCAACACCTGCACTTATTCAGGCAACGCTGAAAAAAAAGCAGCAAATTCTCACATTTCAGATGCTGAAGTTGGGGAATATTTGACACTTTTGCCTGTTAAAATGACTTATCTTAATCTTCTGCCCATCTACGTGTTACTTATTGTTAAGTTCTAATTAACAGCAGGTATTCACGCTAATTGACAATTAAAAAAAAAACAAAAAAACAAAAACATTTTATATCCCTGAGGCATTCAGTAGACTAATTGGTGAGTCATAAGAAAAACAAATACTGAATATTTTCGCTTCTCTAATTGAGGATTGGGATGTTTTCCTTTCTTATGTGATCAGTGACTGAATTTATTTCGCCTGTTTGTCAGACAGAACATGCAATTTGATGAAGTCACCTTGAGCTTCTGGAATATTTTGAGGCAACTGTGCTCATTTTCTCAGATTTTGTTGCCCAAAGAAAACAACAGAGTCATCAAAAATGAAAATGCTCTTTAGCTGCAGCTTCAGCGTCACTAAAACAAAACCATTTAGAAGGAACTGAACCTTCCAAATGAATGAATTTGAGTGTATGTGTGTTTGTGTGTTTGTGTGTGTGTGTGTGTGTGTGTGTTGGTGTGTGAAAGTGTTTGAGAGGTTGAGAAACAGAGAGACAGTGGTGGTGGTGGGGGGGGGCAGAGTTTTATTGGCTGCAGGTTAATTCAATTTGGAGGCGGATGTTGAGTTTAAGCCAACCCCCCACCACCACCTCCCCCCTCACACGCTCACACACACGCTCACACACTGACACATGCACACACACACTCTCATTCACTCAGGCACATACGCACACAACATCTACATTTTCGCAACTTTATGATACACACATTAATTGTCATGGTAACCTCGCAAGAAAACAGATGGATCAAACCGAGTGATCACAAAACATAGAGACAGCCCAACACCCACACTGGATTAAAGACCTTTGGAGCCCTCCAATCACACCTGAGGGAGGAAGTGAGATTATTGGTGATGTAAGGGGGACATGTAGCGCTCCCTCACCCACGCTTGTCTTCCTCCCAGCCGTTCTCTCACTCTCCTAGTGTTACGGTGCGTGCCTTTTCCCCTGATCCCTGGCTGTTATAAAGGATACCTGAATGGCTCCTGTTGTCATCGATGTCAGGGAGGGCTGGAGTGAGTGGGTGGTGCTGATGCTTTGAATGCGCATCTGATGGGAAGGGGGATGTTCATTCGAAGGACTGGACCCTCTGTCTCAGCCCCACTCTCTCCTTCATAAAACCCTCCAAATCCAGCATCCACAGGGAGGAGGAGGAGGAGGAGAAGGAGGAGGAGGAGGAGGAAGAAGAAGAGCGGGAGGAGAATAAATTAAACAGTTTTTGCAACCACATGTTGCTGTGCTTGATTGAACTGCTGCAGCAGCCCCTACCTTTCTCCCCTTTCTTTGCATTGTACGTCTAACTAGCGATGTGGCTGCTGCATCTGTAGCTTCTGCCACCTGTGGCAGCACTCCTATTCCCTCTACGCCACAGAGAGAGAACAAAAAAGGGAGCTGAGAGAGGTCGGAGAGGAGGAGGAGGATATCTTTCATGATAAGTGGACTTCTGGTAGAGAGAGATCCTCGCTGCGTACCCAGCTGACACAAATGAAAGGTAAGATGAAGAGTGTGATTTTGTGGTCATATCAGACGCATTTAAATGCCACAGCGTGTCTTTTTGATGATGCATGAAATGAAGAAAAGGTCGACCCGTCGGATGATTTGAACTAGATGTGCATCTTGATGTGCACTGTAAACAGATATTCAGACAGTGTGTCCCAACAGGTGGTTACCGCAGCATCTGCCTTTACTGTTTTGACACTAATGAGTGCAGAGGAGTGCGGCTTTGCTGATAGAAAATGTTGAGAGTTGATGGTTTGGTGGTCTTCTGACAAACCCTGAGGGGAACGAGGGTGATTCATGTGACTGAGCCAGAGGCATCCTGGGACTTCTACTTTTAACACTAATTACTATGAGCTGAAAGACCCTGAAGAAAAAGATACTTTAGGAAACAAACTGTCATGCAGCTCAGGAAAATGTAGTTTTTTAAGCAAATATGAAGTTATTTTGAATTTGAATTCATTCCCCTTTTGTACGAGGTAGCTCTAATTTTGCTTTAATTTGTAATTAGCTTATGTATTAAGGTTCAGTGTCTATCTTATCATCTATATAAGCACTGGGACTCTGAGACTGCTGCCCAGCTGTGCTTGAATGTTTCTTTTATGAATTTTTTCTTTCATCCACCTGTATGAGGAGAGATCGTCTCTATAGAGGGAGAAGGAGATGTATTTCTCCTCCTCTCTGACTGACTGGACACTTGATGGCACTGTTGAGACAGACAACCAAATAGTCTCTAATTACATCTGTATGACCTTTTCCTCACCATAAATAACCATATGGTGCCTAAAACTATTAGAAAGACTGATTGAATTCGATATTGATTCTGTAGGACCTCTCCTGCTGCTGGCAAGTGCGAATGTTTTTCTGCAGACCAGCTGAAGCTGTTGGTTTGTTCTAAGTAACAGCATGATTTTGTGATCTTGTGGTGCCAGAGAATGCCTGATGCTTTAATTGCAATCAGTCACAGTATCAAAAACAAAAGCACACTTGAGAGATGTTACTGGTCAGTCTGCAGGCAAGCAAGCAAGCAGAGCTGTCTCTATGGAAATTGCTTTCGTCATAACACTTCCTATCGAGCCTGTGCTGGGGCTCTGGTCGTGCAGCACACACAGACCCTTGACAGCGCATAAGCAAGATTGCTGGTGGAGGAGACCACATTAATAATGAAACACAACCCCAAAGCAACAGATAATTTTATCGTATAAGTTGCACAGCGGCGCTGCAATACACCCAGAGCATTTATCCTTATATAGCCCTTCTTAGTTTCTATTACTCACCTCACAAAGCAATGAATATTCTACCTATCTGTCCCTCTTTATTGTTGGTTTTGTAGTGATGATCGGACCCTAAATTAGTTTTATTGATGTGACCTTTATCTCAAATGTTCAAAGTACCTGTGTCACCCATCCCAAGGCTACAAAGTTTTACATCATATCGTTGGAGATAATTGAGGTTGCAATAGGCCCATCTATAAAACTGGCTGCACTGAACTGACATCTACAGAGCTGCTTTCATCTAGTTTCAGAGTCTGCAATGAGACCCTTCTGTGCATTTGATGTTATTGCCGGGGAACAAAAGTGTTAAAAAGGGGAAAGAAAAGAGGTTGCCATTGAGCACCGGTACATTAAATAGATAAATGCACATAAAAAAGTTATCAAATGTAGAATCACTTGAACAAATTATGTGAGAAACAGGCCTATATATAAAATGACCATTTATGAAATCATATTAGAAATGACTAAATCTCAACTCAAATTGTTTTCAGTTGCAGAATGGCATTTTTTCCTGGTAGCCTGATTATTTTATGACATTTTTTATGTTATAAATCAGATTTTGTAAAGTCATTTTTCTAGGCTATTTTATTACTCATAAGCTATGTCACATTTCATTACAGTGGTGATCACAGGCCCCCTGTGTCCATAATCAACCAGGCTCAACATTTGCTACCATAGTAGCCTTCTTGTTGGCCAAAATATCATTTACGCTGAATGAATCCTGAAATTACCTAGCTGCTGCTGTAAAAACACAGTAGGCCTACTAATAAAATCTTTTTCTGTCTTAAAACACTGCTTCCTGCGCTCTCTACCCTTGCTGACACCAACATCATCGTCAAAGAATTGGTCTTGCAAGCAGCAAGATTATATGTTGGCTAATTCAAGAAACCTCAGTCATGTTTTTTAAATTTTTTTATAAAGGAGAAACACAAATCTTTTTGAATGTCTTTTAAAGGAGCTAGTTCACAATGCGAACACTATAATATCTAAGCTAACAAGCCCATTTAGCTAGTTAGCCAGTGAGGTAGGTAGCATGATGCTGATATTATGATCATATTTTACAGTGCCCCTGTACTGTGCTCATTTACAGCATCAACTAGTTGGTTAATTTAAAATAATTGCCACACTTTTGAATAACTTTAGGCTTTACTGAATAAAAGGAGCTAGATATAACCGGTCAATTTTGGCAGCAGTGAGCCTGGTTGAGCCTGCTAACTTAAGAGTGGATAAGCTAATTTCTGTAATGAAGTAAATTATTATATCCTTTAAACCCTTTTTATTGTTACAATAGAGAATCAAAATAACATTTCACAGAAAAAGTTGGGTTTTAATAATTTCTTAAATTTTTGTCACAATTGTTTCTATTTGTCATATTACATGCAGTTTGTTCCTGACAAGAATCACTGGCTGACAAATTCATTTTTACTTTTTTGGACACAGAATCCTAAAAACAATACCATGCCTGGACTCATTAACAAGGAGAACCGGAGCGCTCTGCCCCTAAGTGTCTCTGACATCACTTCCTGTGTCAGGGGTTATACTCTGGCCATGACAGCTTCTATGACCTATGAAAACATTGAGGATCATGCAATTGAGGGTGAGTGTACATTACAAAAGTCTAGTTTGTGTCCTTCAGTTCTATATGTACGTTAGCAACATCCAATGAATTTTAACCCACATCAGACACACTGTTGTATAATTTACTGTTATCGACTGAATGAGTAATGGCTTGTTGGCTCCCCTCTGGATAATGTCCTTCTCTCTGTGTTTTTTCTCTTACTGCCTGTTAGGGATCTTCATTTATCCACTGGAAGAAAATTCCATTGTTGTGGGGTTTGAATCTATGATATCCAGTCAAATTCTAACACTGCAAATCAAAGACAAGTCCAAAATTGATGACTGTTATCTGGATTGTTGCAGCTCATCTAATGGAGCCATTCAGAGTGGAAGTGGTAAGATTAAAGATGCTCTAATCAATTTTGTTATTTCAGCAATAGATCAGGCCTTTAGTGATGAACCCACAGAGAGTGATCACTTCACTCTGTAGTTCTGCTTCAACTTTCAGATCATCGTTTCCCTTTTATGTCCTGCCAATTTTTGGTTTACTCTGACCATTCTCATTAACCCTGCTTCTTGCAACAGCAGGCAGATTCTTTTTAGTTAAAAAACTTCAGATAATCTCAACGTACACTACCTGTTCAGTACTAAAAATGTTGACAATGTTTTTGACAAACTGGTGAAACATTTAACTGCTACATCCCTGACATTTCCCTAAGGAGCTGGTGGAGACCAAAAAAATGCTACAATATCAGTACTATTCCATTTGGCCTACATACAATTGTTAGGTTGCCTAATATAAATCTAAATAATTAATGTTAGTTTGTGTATGTTGATTGTGAAAATATGCAACTGTTTGCTAACACATTAGCTAATTTGCCAAATTCCATTTACATTAAACTAAGAATATGGGCTTTGGAAGGCATTTACTTCACAGAAAAGGTCTAAGAAAAGACACCATAGAGATGCATCATGGGATATGAAGGATAAGTATCAATGGAGCTCCTGCAAAAAATTAAAAGCCTGCCATTGCTGCTTTACCTCAAACATTCTTTTTAAAATCTGTTTCTCTGGAGTCTTTAATTGTAACTATGTGAGTACACTCGTGAACACATTGTCATCAGATGAGCAGTATTTATAGAAATAATTGTGGGGTAGTTTTACTGTGGGCAGGTATACATAGAGTATCATTAAGATGTTTAAGAGTGTGATACGATAACATTTAACCAAAGAAGCAGAAATACCCTCTATATAATTAACTTAAGGACAATCTTTTGAAAAGACAATGCAAAATACAAACCCGAGATCTGTGTAAAAATGCTGCAAGTTCTGTTCTAAACTCCTAATTAGAGGAGCAGGAGGGAGATCTATTTTTAGATTATGGTAGATTGGAGTAAAGAATCAAGGAAGGAATCAAAGAGGAAATTCATAAAAACTTTTTGAAAAAATTGTTCATGCTAGGCGACTCTGTACTGAATGACTGTATGTTTTGGTATCAAAGATAACGTAGCTTAAAAGCCTTGAAACTCTAAAAATTGACAGAAATTTTAATGTGATTTTTTTACTAACCTCATCTGCAGTTACAGGACACATAGTGATGGATGAAGATCTGGAGAGGACAGTGTTGGTAGTTAACCTTGGGATCATTCCTCCTATGGAGACGGTCCATATCCTGGTTAGTACCTCCTCTGAGCTCTCCACCCTGCCCAGCGGAGGCATCAGGGTCTCATCCCCACCGGTGTGTACACCGCGGGTTCAGAGGACCATTAATGAGGAGCAGGGACTGTCCCCAAACTTCTCCAGAACGTAAGGAAATATACACATTTCCAAAACTAATTTAAAAGCCACACTCTTTTTGATGTTACATCATGTCTGATGTGTCCGAATTTGGTGTATTCTTAAGCTGTTTTGCCCTTAATGCGTGTTTTTATGGATAGACACTGGCAATACTAATATTTAATATGTTCATTCAAGATGGCTCTATATTAATGTAGTTTTGCTTTTCTACCTTTAGGCGGGACCGGAATACGTGTGCCTCGAGTCCTCACGACCAAACTCCCAACTCCCCTCAGTTGTGGTTGGCTTCCCTGCTGGAGGAGGAGGCCATCAACTCAATAGATTACGATTTTAACTTCCAGCTGGAGATACGGGCTCCCTATCTTCTCGCAGGTCAGAAAATTGACTTATACAATAGGACTGACGCATGTGTGCTCTGAGGCGAAATCCACTTGTCAAATGTTGAATTGCACTCGTGGCTACCTAGAAATAATAGTTCTGATTTTAGCCACTATGTATAAAGGAATAACAGGCCAGATCACTTGAGATATCCTGTTATCAAGCTTTGCCCTTTCAGTGCTTGCTGAAAGCTTTTATGTGCTATAAGAAGTTGTAATAGCGACGCATCTAACAGAGAAAAGCATGAAAGGAGAGCAATCACTGTTTCATGTGTGTTTTTGTGGCTGTATGAGTGTTTTTTTATATGCCTGACCTTTGCTTTTGGTTGGTTTTGAGGAACATTTGTATGCGACACTATACCAATTAAGAAAATGATTCGACATTTTCGGAAAAAACACTAATTTGCTTTCTTGCCGAGGGTTAGATTTGAAGATGGATTTCACTGTAATGTTTGGTCAATTGATATAAAACTACAGATTCACTGAGTTTAGCATTAAAACTGTAAACAGTGGAAACATGAGCCTTCCTCTGTACAAAGACACCAGCATCTTGATGGCTCACGACTAGTGCCTGACCAAAATATCAATTTGCAGGTATTTTTTGGCCGAAGGTTGGCAAATTGCAGATGTAAGTTCTCCGATATGCGCTGGTATTAAATCTCTTTGTCAAGGCCAGAAAAAAATGCTTGGACGAGTGATTTAAAAAGCTGTAATTATGTAGTATGTCCAGCAGAGGGCAGTGAGTTATTTAATAACTAGTAAGTGAAGTGTTTACTGTTCAGTGTGCAGATGTTTGTTAAAATGTAAGATATCCTGACTTCCTTACATGTCTTTGTTACAAGTACTTGATAAACACATTCTGACGATTTTATATTTTTATATATGTGTGTGTGTGTGTGTGTGTGTGTATAGAGAGAGAGAGAGAGGCCTATATACTTGTATAATGTCGATCGATATATCTGAATCCTCTTGCCTGCTAATATTGGTATCGGCATCAACAGCAAATATCCCATATATTAGTAATGCCCTACATGTTACATCTAATTGGTTCAAATTGTCCCAAATCTGAAATGTAAGAAGTTGTTGTTTTAAGGGAGCTGTTATGTGCTGGACAGTTTCTTGGCTTGGAGGTTTAAGTCTTCTCCTCACCATTGTAATCCAGTATCAGCCTAGAGATAGTGCAACATACAATCCAGTGTGTTAAATAATAAGCTTTTGAGGTGCTGGTATCTTTGGTCAGGACTAGTTTTTTATGCTTTTGCACAGAGTGCAGAGTCAGACTAGCTGTTCCCCCTGTGTCAGTCTTTATGCTAAGCTAAGCAAAGTAACTTCATATTTGTCAAGGCTAGTGGTATTGATTTTCTCATGAAACTCTTTGGCAAGAAAGATAAATGTTAAACTATTCCTTTACACTTAACAACTTATGGAAATTTCACCATTATATTTCATAGCTGCTGGTTGTTTATTCTTCATGTACGCTGTGAGAGTGCTTGAAGGCATTGATGGCATTGACACATATCTTATCTTGCTTATAAATCTTTTGGAGATTTAAGCTTTCATGAATGTGAGTCATTTCAGTGGGATCTGCTCTTCTGTTATTACTATATTACTGCAAGTGGAGCCTCTGGTTATTTGCTCTGTGTAGGTGTGGAGAGTCCATCTCACGCTATCCGAGCCGATGCAGACCCTCTGGCCCGTTCTGCCACCAGCGTCGTCATCACTCTGGCTGACAAGTACACTTATGACTGTCCTGTCCAAATCCTCATCTACCCCAGTGGTAGGTCCACAGCTTCAGGACTCACTCACAGCACAGCCCTCCAATTATTATTACCTCCCCTCTCAAGTGCCATATTATGGCATTGTTTCTTTCAGCTCTGTCAGGCTTCTTTCGTGTTAAGCTTACAGTCAGGTTTAGGTGCGAGGTGGTTCACTGCTCCACTTTGTGTGTGTGAGAGCCTCATCAGGAAAAAAAAGGTCCTCCTGTTGTTAATGTATGACATGCCAGCGGTGTCAGACTCCATTGTGTGGGTGTGCAGCGTCAGGCCCTTTTTTTCTGTGCTCTCGTATCTCTCACGCTGCCATCTTGACCTATAGTATGTGTGGGCCAGTTTTTCTCCCAGAGGCAGGAATGAGCTGTGGCTTTGCTGATCCAATAGGCTTCTTATGAAGGTTTTGTTCACAAACAGACCTGCCGCTGGTGCTGCGCAATTTAATTCAGCTCCAAATGATGCTGCACTTTCAATCACAACATGGATGCTCAGCTTGAGTAAAGGACACTGAGCTGTATTACTAGCATGCACGTGTTATCACAAATAATATATATATATATAATATATATAGATATATTTAATCAGTCTGGCCAGAAACACAGACTGTGTGTCATATACATTAATACACTGTTCCTGCAGAGTTTATCAGGGTAAATTTTAGGCATTGAAAGGCATTTAATAGCATAGACTTTAATTGAATACCTGTTTTATTGTCAAATCAGCCAAAGCAAAAACATAAAAATAATAATTAAAACCAGATGAATAATAAACTCTGCAGTTATTCATCAAATGCTTGAATTAATTGACACAAATTTGGCATTATTTCCCAGCAGTATATGACAGCAATTCTCCATGATATTAATTAATCATTACAGACAAGAACACATGACCTGGACCTTGTCAACAAGCAGACAATCAATGGACGAATGGATTAACTAATTAAAAAATAAATAATTACAAGGTCATCACATGAATTTAAAGGACCATACCAGTCTATTTTTGACTCACCATTAGCAGAGATCGCCTCTATCCAGAGGCGTGTCCAGACTTTTTTAACTAGGGTGGCCCAAGAGGGGTACTGACCTAAAGTTTAATCAAAAGGTAAATAGGCAAACCAGGCACAACACAGTTGTTGAGTGACACCATACAAATGTAACATAAAGCGTCCATTTGTTATTCTTTAGGGAGATTGTACTTAAAAAAGATGGGCTAAATAAAAATGAAGAAACTGCACATTTGAAAATACAATTGCAGTAAAGACTAACCAGACAGCGAAAAGACAACTCAATAATATATAAAAAATGGTTCAGATATTTACTTTAAAATTATGTAAAAAATATTATTTTCTTTCAACTGTCTCTTAAGATCGAATTGCAGCTCTACTTGTTGTTGTTCAAACAGGTGCACCTCTGACTGGGCAGATAACCAATCAAATGGGGTGGCCAATCAGATTACACCAGTGGCCCATGCCACCCCTGGCCACTCCCTAAACATGCCCCTGCCCCTGTCTTCTGCAATGTTGTTGTCAAAATTCAACCATCTGTATACTTTAGCAGATCTCAGACTGCATTTTTAAATCTAATTCACTGCCATTCATGTTGAAACAGGGTATAGAAACACTAAGGGACTTGCAAAAGTTGCAAGGTATAAGAAATTCTCCCTTGTAAAGAGAACATCTGTATTTCTTTGGTCAAAAATCACTGAGTGAGAGAGAGAGGGGGGAGCCAGGAACCAGTCAGGTGACAGTTACTACGCCTGAAAAAATAGTTCCTCAGAAGTGCTGCCCTTGTAGTTTGAATATTAGCAAGGATTTTGACACAGACATTCTTTTTAACATTGTCAGACACTTTCAGGTACTTTTGGTGACAGTCATTGAATATGGACAAAATGAAAACAAACAAGATGCCTTGTAGATAAAGCTATTGCAGGAGAAATGGGTGGGGTTTATGTTAACATATGATAATAACATGTAGTAACACCGGTATGGTCCTTTAACATAAAGTCAGGGATCTGGAACAATGGTACTTGTAGTTCTCCAGTAAGCTTTTGCTAAAATTCTACGCTGAAATATTTTCTAACAACTGTTATCCCTTACAGTGGGCTGGAAAGATATCTTGGACTATTGTAGATAAAATGTAAGCCTTTTAATCTAAAGCCCTTCTTATGAGAAAACTGAAATCAATGTTTTTCGAGACCTGCAGACCCCCTGCAATGAAGAAAAACAACAGCCCAAATCCCCTGGATTCACTCAATCCTCTGAGCTAATTTTGTTGTCTTGAGGCCCGGCTGTGATATAGCATCTTTATTTGCAGTCACCTCTTGATTCTCACATCAATAAAGCGGAAAATTCTGCGCTACAGATTACCACACTCCCCCGCCCTGTGCTGCTGCTTGGTGTCAATTTCAGGCATCATCTGTCTGCTTTATAATCTGCCTGTAATATTTATAGTCCCGTCTATGGCCTGTGTCACTTTAGAGCCTCATCTGCCGCATGTGCTCATTGAGAATGGAGACATGACGCTGGAGGAGTACGATGAGTATCTGCACGGCCGGAGTGATTTCATCAAGGCCACCAAGAAGGACTCGAGCAATGAGAGGAAAGTGAGTGTGACATCGAAATCGGCACCTTGTATTTGAACTGACGGCTACACTGTTATACCAACATTAATTTAAGAAGTGTGGTAAAGACTGCATAAAGTTGCAGCATTACAAATAATGCCCCTCAACAAGTACAGTACTTAATTGTGAAAATGCAAAGATTGTATTTAATTATTTTGTCATACTGAATAATATAATGCAGTTTCATAATATAATGCCAAACACTTTGGTTTCAAATTGCCACAAGTTTATAGTCTCACCGAATAGATAACATTGTGAAAACAGAGAAGAAGTATTTCTGCAATTTTAATAAATTGTTTTGTATGAGTTTATGATACTGAGTTGACCCTCTGAAAGCCCACAGTTTCATGAAATGTGAATAGATGTACATTTTAGTTCCTACCCTATAGACCTCCAGCTCCAGAGAGCAGTAACAACAGAACCAGTGACATTTAAGAAAAAGTGCTTAAATTTTCTTGCTAGCAGATAGAAAGGTTATAAGGTTTTCATCATTATTACCCACCCCCACACACACCAAAAAAAAAAACAACAAAAACAAACAACCCTACCACACAACCTAAAATGTATACTACACTCTGCCTAAAAGCCTAAAAGCAAAGAGGGAAATGCAATATAAACAAAACTGTTATTCAAGCTTTTTTTGTTGTCAGAATGTTGGTAATTAACAGTTTTCAGTTCATAGGAGATACAGTAAATCTTTGTTTGTTTAACAAGGTGTCTTAAGGCTAAAATATTTATTCTAAAATGATATTTACAAGTCATATAACTTTCAATTTGTGATTCAAGGGCAATTAAGTCACACAATGTCACATTGAATCTATTAAATCAAAAGCTCAAATGGCAATTACTGATCATAGATTAATCTAGTTAGCTTTAGCACGAGTTAGGCTGTTTGTAGGCCTATTTTTTCCATCAGGTTTAGACTTAGCTTCTGTGCAAATCAGTTATATTAAATTTCCAGAAGATTTCCAAAGATGTGTGTCAGCAAAATAAATATTTACTTAATTGGAGAAAACAGCTCAAGAAAAATTAGTGGACCTACATTTATTGTAGCTTTAGCAGAGGCTAGTAGTGTCTATCTCACCAGCTTGCTACAGTAGTTACGCTTAAAAAAAAAAAAAAAAGTAACAGTAAATAATAATAATAAATAAATAATTTTAAAAATATGGAATAGAAGCACAATTTTAATTCCATTTCCAAACTTGTTTGCTCTTAAGAGCAGTGCTGAGCACGCGCAGTGCTCCAGTATAAGACTGAATGGGAGCTGTGGATCTCCTGTCTCTTGAGAGCAAACAAGTTTGGAAATGGAATTAAAACTGTGCTTTTATTCCTTTTTTTTAATGCAGTGAAACTGATAAATTTTTTATTACTTATTACTGTGTTTGCCTTTAAATGTTACAAATAATATTTATACCAGTTCATCATTTTATTTTCCAACCTGTCAAACAGCTAAATAGCTTTGTTTATTCTCTTCATTCAAAGTCCTGAATGTGTCCTTTCAAGTCTCTGCTATGATGAGGTTGTTAAGTGACCAGCAGACCGAAACAGAGAAAGAGAGAAAGCACTTAACCATAAAAATGCGTTTCTATGGAAACACTCTAAAGGCCCGTGACATTCTGCCTGGAATTTCCTGCATATCTGTAATAATCAATGGGTTCTGTCTATCAACCTGATTTTACATTTCTGAGAAGTCTACTTATGTCATTGAGCAGAATCCTCCATAATTTATGCTTTTGATTTGAATCGCTCTGTCCTTCCAGGTAGATATCATTCACAAACGACTGCATAAGGACATCCTGCACAATCCTGTGGTCATGTTAAACTTTTGCCCTGACCTCAAGTCAATCAGCTCAGACCTGAGGAAGGTTCACGGCGAGTTTATCTTCCTCATTGACCGCAGCGGCAGCATGAGCGGGGTGAACATCAACCGCGTGAAGGTATTTTAATCTCAGCATTGTGTGCCATGTTTTTCACCGTTCTATGCTATGCTATATAGATACTGGAGGCTGTGTAATTGCTTTCTAGGCTCACAGCCATACTGACTCTGCAATCTCTGGAGATTAAAGATATGGTTAGCCAACTGTGTGAAGGTCAAGTACACAAGGATATTGATCAGACAAATCATTCACCATTCACCAAACAGCTCCCAGTTGCTAGGTTTTAGACAGAAAGTCTTTGAAACCTTATCAGACTTCATGCAACGTTTCCTCAGCACCTAGAGAGCCGGCGTTTTTTAAGATTTGTTTGTATGTTATGTGGTTGCTTGTGCACTGACCTGCCCTATGAAGTGATGCCGACTGCTGTTCACTTGTGACTCAGACTCTCAGGCTTTTATTGGATGTGTCTGATACTACAGAGTGTGGGCTTAATGCCAGGGCTGTGATTCAATAACTATTCACCACGGGTGTTAAAATATCTCTACAAACTGGCATGTAATATGGTGAATTTTTTCCCTTATAATGCATGTAACATGTCAGCGTGATGCGGTCTCCAAATACAGGAGGCGCTACAGAGTCATTCTGGCACCAAAAAATGTTTTAAAAAAAGTTCTTAATTCCAAGTCCAGCTCTATAAAGTGAGTGATGACATTCAAACCACAGATGTGACATGGACTGTTATAAATCGGGCCTGACCGATACATCAGGTTGCTAATATTATCTGTTGACATTAGACTATCACAGATGTCAGCATCGACGTGCATGGTTTCCTATATGCAGCAATATTAAAACTGTTCATCAAAGTTGTAAAAAATGCTTAAACTAGTGATTTAAATGGTGCAATTATGTAGTTTGTATGTTATTATACTCCTAAATTCCACCAGATGCGTGTTTGGTCTGTCTCCTGATGCTGATACGTTTCAGCTCAAGTCAGTGTGTGTGTGCTTCCACTGGCTGCGTTTCTCACAGCTATGACAATCCGGAGCCCTCCGCAGCAGATACACTATTCTTATGTTTTTGCAAGATGACGGAGCACAGCGCAGCAATTTAGCACAGAGCAGATCGAGCGGGACAGGAAGTCAGACACTGACACAAAATAAAACATTGGTCAATTTTCAGAATAAAACACTCTGTGTTGATGCCAGATCATATTTCACTTAACTTCGTAGACTTCAGGCCTGAAGTCAACAGATCGGAGGCTTTGAGATGCCATGATCGCACATGATTCTGTGATTATGGCGAAATCTCGTCGGTCATGTGACTCCAGCTGTCTGGCCGTGTCGTGCTCTGAAACACAGCTGATGGGTGCTGACAGACGACGTAGCACAGAGCAGTGATAGCTGAGCCGTTGCGTTCCTCATACCTACTGTTTACTGTTCAGTGCATTGATTTTTGGAATAAAGTTTGTTAAAATGTAAAATATCCTGCCTCCATTACATATCTTTGTACCAAGGACTGACAACCACTTTCATAAATACTTAGCTGATATATCAGATATTGGTCTTTTCTCGTTCTATACAATCAGTATCAACATCAGCCCCAAATATACCACATCAACTGGGCCCATTTTAAATGTGAAGTGTGTGCTTGTCTTTTTGTTTGTCTTATCGACTGTTTTTATGATGCTGCCTCATGTGTTTGAGGAGTCGTGGAGACAAATCTTCACCTCTGTGAATAATAAAAATTCATTCTAAATTCCACAGTTTTCCTGAGTGAAGGTTGAGATGAGTGGCATTCCTCTGTTAACTGCTCCTCTGCTGTTGAAGAGGCAGTAATGAACGAAATAACGCTGCGTGATGCCACTTGTCACTCACTGCTCTCCTTGAGAAAATCTACCGTGTAGCAATGACAGCAGTGTGGATCGCCGTGCTTCCATTACATCAGACATCAGCAGATGTAGTTTTATTATAGTGAAAATGATTAAATAGTAAAACGGGACATTAAGCATCTAATGAGAAGAGGAAGAGTTTTACCTTTTATTTTCACAGATTTTATTCATTCCAAGTCATTAATCTACCCGTGGTCTCTCTCTCAGGACGCCATGGTGGTGATTCTCAAGAGTCTTGTGCCAGGCTGCCTTTTTAACATCATCGGCTTCGGCTCTACATTCAAATCACTCTTCATAACCAGCCAGACTTATGAGGAGGTAAAGTAGTCAGTGCAGGATATTTGATCTAATTTGACATAGATGTAATGTTAATTTTCATGTGAGTATAACATATATTTTAACTAGAATATGTATACTGCAATTATGAATTTGTGGTTTATCCTTTCCCCTTTTGATGTCCTCGGCTCAGGACACTCTGGCCTTGGCTTGTGAGTATGTGAAGAAGATCAGAGCCGACATGGGGGGGACCAACATCCTGGCACCGCTCAAGTGGATCCTGAGACAGCCCATGTTCAGCGGTCACCCCCGCCTGCTCTTCCTGCTCACCGACGGGGCCATCAGCAACACGGGCAAAGTTATCGAGATGGTCCGCAGCCATTCACACTACATCAGGCAAGCATTGCAAAGCAGCACTGTAATAATACAAGATGAGAAAAAAGGATCAATAAAGAGAGACAGCTAGGGATATTTACATTATTGTCTTATTATTCTGAAAGTTGTTGTGGCCTCTAAGCACATTTCAAAATGGTCCATTTGTTGTTAAATGTAATTCCTGCCTGCAGACATAACAATGTGGCCAGCACCACTCACACTGAATGTGTTTGATAGCTGCTTGGTTTTAAGGCTATTAGCAGCCACTGTAGAATTAACAGCACTAGCAGAGAAGCGGCTGTATGCTCTGTCAAAGCAAATGATAATAAATTCATCTTTTGTTCATATCCATTACGTAAATAACAACAGCTCAGCTCGCACAAGAGATAAAATCACATCCAGGGATTGTCAGAGGCTTTTTTGAAACACGTGTTATGGAGCTTAAATCCTCTCAAAATGAAATCTGGAAATATGAATGCATTCAATGTCTTGTCAGTGTCCAACATGATGTATATCACCGCAAATGATTTGTCAGATTTGTGCAGCTTTGTTTTGAAGCGAAAGAATTAAATAGTTTCAAAGCTGCATCTAAAATAAAGAAAATAAAAATGCTCCCTGAAGGCTCCAAACAGCAACTGTTAACTGAGACTGAGTGCTGGTGGCACAATGGCGCTGCAGCACACAGGGAAATCATTTCATTTTGCAACCTTCATCCAAGTCTCACACTGTGAATCCCTCTCCTGAGTCACTCTGGAAATAATTGACTTTTGTCTTCCCCCCTTTAATGGATGAATGCCCCCAGATGATTGCATTAGGTGCACAGAGCTCGGCCAATTCATTGACACTTCCTGGATTATTATCGCACCATGTTTACAAATCAGCGCAGCCAGAAAGACACAAGACCATACACTGCTGAATCTCTGTTTCGGAAAAAGAAAAATGTGTAGAAGGTGACATTTCTGT
This sequence comes from Naso thynnoides, assembly GCA_029783665.1. Lineage (NCBI taxonomy): Eukaryota > Metazoa > Chordata > Actinopteri > Acanthuriformes > Acanthuridae > Naso > Naso thynnoides. The sequence continues at coordinate 25,106,109 of JAQLOL010000002.1, read as the reverse complement.
TTTAATCTGCACCGTCTCATCTCATTAAAAATGCAAAGAGTCGTAGCTGGTGGAACAAAATTAGCGAGCTCATCCCTGGGTGCAAAAATGAGCAAAAATGGAAAAATAAAGCCTCATCCAATTATCCAGTAGTTTATGTACCTCCTGACAGTTTCTTAGGTCTCCGAAATGTACGTGCACACCCTGAGAAGACAGCTGTTATCATGCACATATCTCACGATCTGTCCACGGAGCTGCACTGTTTAATCTTTTTGTGCAGATGTTTTACATTCGGCATAGGACAGAATGCTTGCAGGAGGCTGGTGCAGGGCCTGGCGACAGTTTCCAAAGGAACAGCAGAGTTCCTGGCTGATGGAGAGAGGCTGCAGCCCAAGGTACTCATTTCCAGATTTGTGTATCACTCCTAATGGCAACAAGCTATTTTAGGGCCGCTAGAGAGCCATTAAGCAGTGGTTTCTAAGCACTGAGTGTCTGCGACTGATATCAATTAGGAAATCATATCTCAGAGATGATATTCTCTTTATG
>JAQLOL010000002.1:25078273-25088976 GCA_029783665.1 Naso thynnoides | reverse complement strand
GTTCCTGACAGTCTTAATTGCTTTATAGAGCACACACACACACACACACACACACACACACACACACGCACACACAAAGACACATTATTTTACCTGACAGCTTATTCAGGTGCAGTGTGATATAACACATGCAAACAGTGAGCATATTTCCTTTTAACTTTCCCAACAAAATATTACCTTTCAAATAATTTGAAGCATATACTGTTGCTAAGCTACTGACAATGAAATAAGACAGGAAAACGTATTTTTGGGACTAATTTAAATTACAAAACACAGTCTTCATGCGCTACCGTATGTTTATAGAAAATGTGATTAACCCAGGTCCACAGTGGTGAGAGCAGTAATTAAATTTAGATCTAGATTGAAATTCATCAAACCTCTCCTGTAGCTCCATTTACACGTGTCACCATGATTTTTAAAAAATTTTTAAATTTTAGTCACAAAGGTCTGTCTGACAGTGAGTCTGCAGTGCCGGTTATTCTCTTACATCACAGCTACTTGAACTCCTTTGGCTGCAGATGTCTGATTAAATTCAGGCCAAAATATCACAGCAGTGTAGTGTGCACATAAATAGCGCTCTGAACAAAACACAAGTGATCACACTGTCGGGTGGAAAGTTAGTCTGGAGGTGGTTCGTGGGATAAGACAAATGAATCCTCTCTCAACTTTGGGGTGTAGGATGATTAGCAGTTGCCATGGAAACCTGTGGTGTTTTTTACAACATGGTCTAACTGGAGCACTGCAAGAAAAATAATCTCAATGATATTTATTTGCTTTGGTTCAAAGTGTACCAAGATGTCTCATTTACTCATTTATTGACTAGTTGTATTAATTGTTTTATATTGGCTTTATCATGGGTACTTTGAGGCATTTGAACATGGGATGTTCTATTTCTTTGATGATAATAATATAAGTTACACAGTAACTTGAGACCTGTGAAGAGAAAAATATTGAACATTTTGATTAACTTGTGAAATTTAGGTCAATTTTATTGTAAATCTGCTAACATTTTGGCAGCAGTTACAGTTTTAAGAAAGGATATTCTCTGGTTTTGATATTTCTGATGCTTTAGCAGCATCTATATCAGCCTCTTCATGAGTCACTATTGTTGTTTTAAAATGTAGAGTGGCTCCTACTCTTTACAAACAAACCACACCAGTCAAAGCTGGTAGTTTCTCTTGTGTGACAAAAGCGCATAGCCTGAGGCCTTACATGCCCAATGAACAGTTTTGGAAATATATTCAGTCAGTTCGAACGGTTGCACTTAGAGATTTGCATATCATATGAGACTGAACTGTTCCCCTTGGTGGATGGTTGCTCTCTGAGCCCTTAATGAAGATTAACATCATGTTTGAGTGTTTTTGAGTTGAAAGGACATTGTTGGAACCATGGTTGGCTGTTTTGATGAATGCATAAATACATGTTTTAATGCAGTTTTAATTAGAGTAAAATAAAAGAAAGCCAATTTAAAAATTAAATAATCAAGGAAAGACTAAACCTCTTGGCCACATGCTGAATTCCTATGAATAAACCACATTTATTTTGACCCATAAGTGGAGTTCACATTCAAAATGTATGCAGTGATGAAATTTTAGCTTGTATTTAAAAGGGCATCTTCAGTAAAATCTCAGGTCTATTCATAAATGTATCTGTAAATAAAAATACATTCCTACTTTATGCATTCCTTCAACCAAAACTGAGAGGTACAGTGTGATACTATCAAAATTTTAATAGTGTCAGCTTCATCTTACAAACTTTGAAATACAACCTTGACAAAATAATGTAAAGATCCCACATGAAAACCTTCCCTCTGATGTGGAAGTGCCAATAATCAACTGGCTACCTTTTTCAAGCCAATGATTTTTGTTTTGTTTTTTTCATTTTAACATTACTGACACTCAAATATTTTGTCAGAACAGAGTGTTACTGTGAGTAGAACCTGACTGAATTGAAAATAATAATATCAATAAAAAATCAATCCAGTGCCTTGACAGCTGAAGCCACTTTTCAGATGAAAAAAAAGAGAAAAACTGAAATGATTCAAGGGTACCACTCTCTCATAAAGCAGCTTTTTTAGAGCCTTATTAGAATGTGTTACCAATGTCTGACATCCTGCAGTATAAAAGAGCTTCTATGAGCTTAGAGTGCAGAGCAAAATGAAATACAATATGAGAGTTTTTTTTAAAAAAGGACTTTAATACATTTAAATTGCCTCTGATGCCATTCTTATCGGAATGAATTACATTACAGCACTAAAGTGCAGCAAATTAAGCTCTTAAAATTGATGTATTTTGACCAAATAAAACGAATTACAACTATATTATAAATAATTTAGATTTAACAGTTAGTCTCCACGGTTTGCCAAAGCAGATTACACAATAACTCAGTGTGCTGTTCATTTTAAAGTCTTTCCTGAGATGACCTTTGCCTAATTACCATAATCCTACTGTGGTAAGAGTCTGAGACGATCTTAATTTGTGAAAAACGCATCTGGCTTAGTTGTTTTGATAGTTGTGTGAATTCTGAGGAGGTTTTGACTGAAGGCAAATCGGTGTGAGAGGAAAACGTGACCTCTTTCACTTGCAAATTCATCCAAGAGTAAATCCTGTATAGCAAACATCTCACTGCCATCATTAGGCCCATGTGTAGCTCTTATCGTGCAGTTCTCGCACAGTCCTCGTGTGGCATTGAAATTCAAAACTCCCAAGTGGGGAATAATGGAGGGAATGTCTTTGATGGTTCACTCACTATCGGTCCAGTGACAGCTCCTGCGGATAAAAGCACTGCAGGTCTACGCTGAAGGGTTTCCATGGTGCTGGGCCGGAGCTGATGCTTTCATGTTTGCAGCACAATAAGGAGGAGTAGCTCGTCAACGTGTGACTAGTTTATGAACAAGTGATGTTTTCACAAGAAAAGGATAGAGTGAAAGCACAATAAGCATCTGGTAACAAGCTGTTAAAGCTGATACACCACCTCCATTAAGCCTCTGACACACAAAGTAAAGCTGTCAGTACATGTTTAAGCAAGAATCTACATTAACGAGTGGCTGCATGGTTACAGAGTTAGTTGTGTACGATATAAATTAGACCTTTGGCTAATGTGAGGCATCCATATTGGGTTTGTTATTCAATTATTATGAGTTAGATGTAGGGCCTGACTAATGTGGGATTTACAGTGACAATGAAGAACTTTAAGTATTTATGAAACAGTCTCATGATTCCTCTGATGATTGTAAATTTCCTGTAACAGCAAATGAGACTCTCAGTGAAAAGACTGCCATTTTTATGTAGTTGCTATTAATGCCTGAGATCGAGTTTGAATCCTTGCTAACTCAGACAAAACAATTTGAAAAAAATTTTCATTCTGTGCAATGACAGTAATGTAATTATATTCTATGCTAACGGCTGTTAGTTTGCACCTTAGCATGTGATGTTAATGCAAACAGCTGTGTAACGTTAGCCAACAGACAATAGACGTAATAAGTCTCAGGGGACATTACTGCCATATAACTGGGTTATAACTTATTTCTGTCACACATAAATATATTACCTCATTAAGATCCAACCTGCGGTCTCTCTTTGACTGGCTTCCAAAACGCACGTGTTGCTGGTTTCATAAAAAGTTCTGCCTGCCTGGCACGCGCTAGCAAAGATCCTTACAACAGTGGCCGCTTTTGTCACTTCCTCTTTTTGTCCAAAGGTGCCGCTAGAATCAACAAAAAAAACAAAAAGTCCTGTTGTTGAAATGCAGCTTCAAGAGTCATGACAGCATGAATGCGCATACGGAGTGGAAGTCTAACCTGCTGAAAAAACTTGTTTTAATCCTTATGCTGGGGCAAAGTCACTGGACTTTCACGGCAGTTTTTATCAAAAGTGACTACTGATCATTCATGTTGATTTTATGTCCCGATGACCGCTGAAAAAGAAGTCATGGCTATCTCCCCATTCATTTCGACAGGGCTCTGGTGTTCTTCGTCTGAAGTAGCTGTGCAAGGGCGTCACTAAGATGGTTGCCCAGTGGTACCACTCGTCTGCAAGGACTTTGACATCAACCAGGTCCTGGTTAGATGTTGTAATATTGCAAATATGGTAATCAAATGAACTATCTTGGTTTGGCATGTTAACGTGCTAACATTTGCTAATTTGCATGAAGCAGGCTACCACTAAGCCTGATGGGAAATGCAAGAATTTGGTCCAATATTGGATGTGTAAAAATGTGAACCTGATTTTCAGTGCCTGTGTAAAGATATTTGAAATACCTTGTATTTACATGGTGCTATATCACTAAATTTGCCTCGTCTCAACTGATTTGAGTTCCATACATACAGTTGATGACGTAAAATATTAGATATATCGTCTCTGCTGTTTTTGTTAATAATAATAATAATAATAGTAATAACAACAACTGAGTATATGTCAAAAATGATAAGCAAATGAAAGAGGTCATTGTTTTGCAAGCCACAAGTAAATCACAAGTCTTTGCTTTCAAGTCTCGAGTCAAGAGAAAAAGGTGGAAAAAAAGTGTCGACTTTCTGAGAATTACAGAATTAAGTTTAGTTGATTTAGGAAATAAAGGGAAATATATTTATTTCCTGACACACTTAAAAAAAAAAACCATTTAAATCTCATTATTTTCAAGTCAAAAGGCTCAAGTCCAAGTGAAGTCTCGAGTCAAAGGTGTTTTAGTTCAGGTCAAGGTCTAAGTCTTGGGGTTATGCGATAAGTCGAGTCTAAAAATTGACAAACTTATATTTCCAGTCCAAGTCATGTGACTCGAGTCGACACCTCTGGCAAACGATTATATTCCACGTGTTCCCGGTATGAGGGGTTATTGTGCTCGCGAAGTAAACATTAAAATCCTGAAGGTCTCAATTTCTTTATAGTAAGTGCTCCGGTGGATGCCAATTTGTCAGTCAGGAGGGAATGTGCTTCTTTTTTTTTTTTGTGAAAGAGATACTAAATTAGACTTGAATGACAGAAAAAAATGGAGCATTACGCAAGGAAGGAAGCAGAAAGAACATTTCTAAGTAGATCAGGGTCAGTCACCGTGGTACGTGGCCATGATGAGGCTTTTAGTGCCGTCAATTTAGTATTTCCAACAGAAGGAGAGCATAATGCTCTTACTGCTTGATTGCACCGCATATCTGACATTTAGCTAAGGCTCCTTCAAAGACCAACTGGCATCAGCTCACTCCTGGAGAACATATCTATGGGCAAGCTGCTGAATACTAATGCAATGATAATGCCAACATCCCAACGAAATGTTGAATAACACATCTGAGGTTTCGTGGCATCACGCGGGCTGATAAAGGAGATTTTTTGAAAAAAGAATACCGAATCATTTCAAAGTGATAAGGGCATTCTTGTGTGCTCACACTGCCTGAAGACGGCCTCCTCTGGAGCCAGATCCCTGCTGGACTCAAATCTAATCATGCGCAAGAATTTTCCCCCCGCTTCTAGTTTTTCCTCCATCCTTTGCTTTCACCAGTTTTACCCAAATCCGCTTGGATCATTTGGATTGCCATCTATTTTATGAAAAATAAAGGTTTCATACTTTTCTGACTTAAAACGAAATAGTCTGGATCACAGCAAATCACAGCCACCTGAATCATTTGTCAACTCATCTTGTTTTTTTTGCCTCTTTAAAAAAGCCACACTAAGTATTTCATACAGAACCGAGTAATTCACTTGCAGCTTGTAATGAAATTGAAAATATAACAAAGATACGCCTATAATAAATCCAACAGAATAATGTTAAAACATCTGCTTGTGTTGGGTTGACACGCTCTCCAATTCCAAATCCTGACTCCTGGATTCTCCTCACAGGCAGACGACCCCCTCTCCTGGCAGAAATTTCCATCATCTTCAAACAGCTTTCTCCTTGCGTTCCTTATTTTACTCAGTGGATCTGATATAATTAGTGTAACTAAGTTTTTCCACATGTTCTACATTGCATTTGTCCTTAATGTAGCGTATGAACAGTTTTTTCCAGGAAGAGCGAGCTCATTGTGCAGCAGTCAGTCACTGTGCACTGTGTTCTCTTTAACTTGCTGTATGAACTCTGGACGGCCTCCTGTAGAGTTTTAGCACTTGTCGCCCATTTCTTTATTATAAAGGCACCGAGAGGACACTCAAAGAAGAACGAGAGGGTCAGCCTGCTCTCTTTCAGAACCTGACAGAAGCTCGGAAAATTTCCCCTCCACCGTTCAAAGTCATTTTAAGGGTCTTAACTCCAACGTACTCTCGGTTTCATCTGCGCTGCACCTGAAGAACAACCTTATATCAAGTACAAGGTTTCAACTTAAGACCTTAAACAAGTGGAGAGACTTAACAGAAGGGCTGCACCATAAATCGAAATTTAATCATGAGCGCAATATGGACTACTGCAATTTTTAAATTGCACGGAGGTGCAATAACTGTTAAAGAAGAAAAATTTGTGTCAACATACCATTTTAATTTAAACATTGTGGAGCTGCAGAGTTGTTTTGGCAAACACATCATATTCTACAGACTTAAAGCAACGCTATGTAACTTGGACCGCGCCCCGCTGCTTCGAACAACGAAACTTAATGATGTAAATTAGTACTTCACACAAAAGAGCAATTTTAGTAAAACCGGGTCATATTTTAGGGAGAAATTGTTCTCTGGTTTCGCCTCTGATGTCGTGCCACTGCTCTGCCTCAACTCTGCGATTCACGGAGGTTCCTGAAAGCAACACGTAGGCTGCCTGCAGGCTGAAGCCGCAGCACCGCGTCGTTGCTGTTGACAGCCCCGCTAAAATAAAAGGCTGCAGACAGACGGAGCAGTTGCAGGATATTAGAGGGAAAACCAGAGGACATTTTTCTGTGAAGCATGACCTGATTTAACTAAAACTGCTGCTTTGTACGACATATTAACGTGCATTGTTTAGTTTCGTTTTTCAAAGCAGTGGGTCGCTGTCGAAGTTACATTAAGAAAACATCTTTGTTTGGTACAGATCCCTGCGAAAATCACACCATCACCTTTGTAATGTTTGTCAATGAAAATGAGCGTAATGATGTAAAAATGACCATTTCCTCTAATGCCACAAATCACAAATCACAAATCACAATTATATTATTAGTCCAAATAACCGCAATCAGATATTTTTTGTGCAGAACTGTGTTTTTTGTGTAGAATTGTTCCGCCCTGCATAACAGTCTGTACACACTTTCACATCACAAGACTAGAAACAAAGTCGGCCACATTTCCCCAAAGCACCTTAAATAATATTTATAATCCATCATATGAAACATCTTTAGCTTAGGCTGTGTTTCCCAAAAGCATTTTTACTAAAGACAGGCTTACAAATGATCGAACATTACTGGTTCAAGTAAGGCGAGGAGTGTTTTTTTCTATGAAGCTCCTCCACCTGCAGGCAGGGCTGAGAAAGACGTTTCATTGACATTTTTAATAATCTGTAAATCTACATTTAAAACCTATTCTGACAAACTGAGGACATGGGAAGAAGTTGCAGCTTTCTCTTGTATGAGACTATGTTTTGTACATTGTACTCAACAAAAAGACGTAATAAGCTAAATTATTTCAAGACCACTGAAGCTTTCTGTGAAGTGCCAGTAGGCAAAGAAAAAAAAAATATTGGACATGTAATTTGCTCTTGTGACAGTTTCTGTCCTCATTTTCATCCTCTGCCTGTTTCCGCTTGTCATGTCTCTTCTTCTGCTGTTACTGTTTATTTTTGGGCTCCTTTTTTTTTTACAATTATGATGAAAACACTGTTTGCACAGGCTTTTACTTTGTAGAGCATTTATGACAGAGTGACGACGGACACGCAAACTTACAGAAACTGTCACTGTCACTAAGGTTTAACGTAATTCAAACAAATTCAAGCTGCAGCAAAACTGATTCAAGTTTCACTTTTTTGAATTTCATTCCAAACAATAAAATGAATCTTAAAGGGCAACAAAGTTAAAGCTGCACATAAAACTTTATCCTTCTATGGAATAATTTCAAGTATAAAACATCTCTGTCATTTACTACACTGAGGCATTGTATTGCAGTGGATATAGTGTATCTTAGTATATATCTCCACTTATGGACAGTTAAATGCATTACTTGTTACTTTCAAGAGTATTCAGAGGGTCTTCACTCTGTGTGTGTGTGTATGTGTGTGTGTGTGTGTGTGTGTGCGTGTGTGCACACAGCTGCTTTAGAAAATGTGTGAAAACTTCTGGAAACATTTCTGGTTAATTCTCTAAACTTTAAAGATCGATCGCTGTCAGGATTTGGGATCAATATCAGCTAGATGTCCAATTTTCATCTCAAGATGAAAGAAATTTTATTTTCTCTATTTTTTCAGATTTCATTTGGTTTGAAAATCTGATCGGAAAAAGTGCATTGCGGCTCAGATATCGACTATTTATCCATAAGTGTGAGTAAAAGCATAAAGTGCAACAAACGTACCGATTTGATTATTTTCAAGCCTGGACAACCTGCTTTGGAATGACCCGTTTGCAGTTTCATATGACGGTAAAATGCTCAGTAGACTTCTTATGGGATGTGTTGTGAGTTTTCACACTAGCTGTTGTAAAGCGGCACCACCCTGTCAATGGTCGCCCTGCAGATGGGGCATTTCTTTGGCTCTGGCAGGGCGTCATAGCACTGGGCGCACGCGCACACGTGGCCACACTCCAGGAACACACAGGACCGCTCTCGGCTCAGGCACACGGTGCAGCTGGTGGGCGACACGCTGCCCTCCTCTAGGTTGAGTTCCCGCATGCGATTCCTCTGCTGCTCCTTGTACTCCTCGAGCATGCTCCTCTCTTTCTTTCTCTTTCTGCGCTGCACGTATTGCTTCCACAGGATGAAGACTAGGGTAGAGCAGGCAGCCACACCGAAGACAATAGTCAGAATCTGCCAGAGTCTGACGCTGTTCCCCTGCTTCCTGAGAAGAGACTCGTAGTCCAGTCGAGTGAGAAAGTAGCGGAAGCCCTGTTTGGGAGGTTGGAGCTTGATCAGGTTGTTATCCAGCACCAGCTCTCCGACGCCTGTGACGCTGTCTCCCAGCCGCAGCATCTCCTCGGTTTCATGGATGCCTTTGGGTCGCTCCCCGCTGATGAAGTGGCCGATGACGTTGGTCAAGGATTGCACTGTGGGGTGGAAGTTCTCGTAGGTGGTTTCCAGGTTCAACTCCGTGGCATCTAGCGGACGCATGACCCGCACCGCGGCAGCGATATCTTCATCATGAGACCCGAGGGCAAAGGGAACTGTGTTGGTGCGCTGGTGGATGACTTTCTCTGTGTTGTTCCTGTTTGTAAAAAAACAGTCATTACTATTTGTTCAGGGCTGCAAATATTAACTAATAAATAATCACTAAATTTGCCTGTTCCTTCCGAGTTGTTTCAGCCGTTTATTAAATGCTAATCACATCTTGTTTTCTCTGACCATTAGTGCTAAAATTATTGCGTTCATATTTATACATTCTAACCAAGTTTTCTACAACTAAATCACACAAAATCCAACATCATCATAATAGGTCCACACACAAAAACAGAAATAATATGAGAAAGCCTTGGTGATCTAGCCACCCTAGTTAAACCCTCAGTTAGAAGCCTGGGAGTTTTATTCGATCAGGAACTACAGATTAGTTTCACGGCAGACATCTCGAGTACCAACACAGGTGTGACCAGTCATGACTTTGTTCCCTGAAGCAAGCAAGCCGGGTCAATGAGTGAGCACGCACAGCGCCAGAGCTCTGGAACAAGCTCACCTAACAACCTGATGGGTTTCATGATGGATATTTTGAGTTGTCAGAGCAGGAGAAGCACAGGTGAAGTCAATGACATTAATGACAGTGGATTCAATTTAGGTGAACTTGTTCCAGAGCTCGGGCGCCGTGCTTGCTCACTCACGGACCTGGCCTGCTCTGCCACTTCACGGAACGAAGCCATCGTTGGTCACACCTGTGTTGGTCCTCAAGATGTCTGCTGTGAAACCCGCCAATACTTCGAAGCACGTATTAAAAAGCCGTCCAATCGTGTTTTTAATCAGTTGAGAAATACTGCAAAGGTCAGGTCTTTTATTTCCACAACTGATCTTGAAAAATTCGTCCACACTTTTATTTATTCACGTGTAGATTATTTTAACTCGCTGCGCACTTGTCTCGGCCAAAAATCACTTCACCACCTACAGCTGGTCCAGAACGCTGCAGCACGACTTTAAACCAAATCTAACAAATCCATCCCGTCCTTGCATCTCCACAGTGGCTGCCAGTTAGTTTTAGAAATTATTTTAAAATGATTTTAATAAGATCTGGACTGGCTCCCTTCTACATTTCAAAAATGTTACCGTATGAACCAGCACGTAGCCTGAGCTCTGCTAATGAGGCCTGCTAAGTATTCCAAAGGCTCAGAACAAAAGGTGACAGAGTGTTTTCTGTCAGGCCCCCAAACTTAATAATAACCTGCCAGGAGAGCTCAAGTTTGCAGGATCAGTCCCTGATTTTATTTCACTTCTTAAAGACGTACAGAAATGAAGAAACAATTTCATTCCACTATGGGTCTTGAAATTAGTGTAATCACTCATCGATCAGATGATGTAACTCAAACTTTGTGCTAAATTCTACTTTTGAGTAAATCCGGTTTTAAAGTGGGTTATTTTTTTTCGCCTTCGACAGTGCAGGCGCATGAGTTATGCGTCACCTACTACAGTTCCATCAGCCAATGA
>JAQLOL010000002.1:25041108-25065522 GCA_029783665.1 Naso thynnoides | reverse complement strand
GGGTTTGGACTTTTGAATTGTGTTTTTTTCAAAATGCTGCTTGCTCGAACCGTTTTTCCAACATCCTCCACCCTACCCTTAAAACTGTTTTGAGGAACTTTTTTAGCTCCAACTCCAGAGTAGGAACTATAGTGACACAAGTGTATGTTGATTGTTCAAGCTCAGCCAGCGTCAGCAGCTGCTGTTTTTAAAAAACCAGATAGCTGTATTAACAAGAGGACACAAAACGTAAACAAGATCGTCGGATTGTTGTCATTCGCCTGAAAAGGCCCCTAATTTTTTTAATTAAGGAAAAAGTAAAGTGCTTAACATTAAGCGTAGAAGTGCAAAAGAAACACAACATAAAATTAAAATTTAAAAATTTAAAAATTTAAAAGAAAACAGCCGAAACAGAATAAAGGAGTTATAAAATTCCAGAATAAAAGTTACAGTGTAGTTAAGAAATAATAATAATGAAAGAATTCCTAGTGTGTATAGAATAATTTTGATGATCCATCAATTTGCCATCATTATACAAACATGCTAAACTAAGGCCTCTATCAGATCAGGATATTTTTTTGTAAACAAATATTTATCTTCTAAAAACTAAAAAACAAAATATAACAGTACACAGTAGAGCTTAAGTGTTTTGTTTTTAAACACCATCCTGACACACAGTCTGGCTACGCTGACCAAATGAAAGCTTATCTGCAGCCAGACACTGCCATTGTTTTAAATGACTGTTATCTACACAAAGCAACCAAGAGTTTACACAAACTGAGAAAAACAGCCCTATAGGAAATATTTTAATATATTTTTTGTGACCAAGAACAAGGTGAGAAAGCAGGAAGTGATGAACCTGAGGCAAACGCCTCAACACGAGCAAGCAATGATGTGGGTAGCCATAGCCAGTGTCGAAGTGAACAACCCAGTCAATCCAGATTAAAGAGTGGGGGTGTTACTGCAGGAGCTTAATTAGTGGATTGGATGCAGGTGTGCATGCTAACTGACGGCACGTTGATGGAGTGCCACGCCCACACAGACAAACACAGACAGACACGACACACGAGGGAGGAGAAACCAAAAAAAGAAAAAAAAGAAAAAAGGCAGAGCTAAACCATGAGGGTTTGCATGTGGACGAGACGCCAAACATAGAGGATAATGTTTATTTAGCAAAAATGTTTGTATGCATGTGAACATGGCTTCAGAAGATGAACATGATGAACATCAGAAAGCTGCTGGGCCTAATGCAGCCTGACAGACTCGAGTGTGGCTGCACATTTTTACAGCCTTGTTTTATAACAGATGAGCTAATTTTAAAGCAAGTGATACATTTGCTGGGTGTTTTAAATTGACATTAGTTCCAGTACAAAAGGCTAATGAACACAAGCCAGACACACTTCATCGCACGCAACTGTTTAATGAGCATTTTTCATCATGCTAAGAGAACTGCTCCTCCAACAAGATTAAGCATGTTTATGTTTGAAATATTAACTGCATACATCAGATTTTTTTTGTTGTTGTTTAGGTTTTATTAAAATGCAGAACATTATTTTTGCCCCATCCTCACTATGCACAGGAGCATAAATCTAAATTTAATACATGCACAGATCATTGTATTGCTTTCAACCTCAGCTGCAAGAGTCGTGACATTTCTTAATTTCCTTGAACAACCCTCTCATAGTGCAGGATGGTGAGTGGTGGCAGATGCATTAAAACTGAATATCTGCGTTCATTTCAGTAAAGGCCAAAACATGATGGATTTTTCCAGTTTAGCATATCAGGGTCTGTGTTAATCCTCTGTGGTTAGAGATGAGCCATCACACATTACAGAGGTGATTTATGGGACTGCCGCTGTTTGTATAAGGACTCTAAAAAAGACACTGTGCCAGCTCATCCTGGATCAGATCAAGGCCCCACTTTTTATTCAACTGGACAGAAAGCAAATGTCTCTTAATCATCTCTAGAGGGGAGTGTCTCCTCTAGACTATTCCTGGAACTGTAAATCAGTTTTTACCATTTCTGAACAGTCATAAGGGGCAACTCTGCCGATTTTCAACCTTTATCTCTATGTCTGTCTCTGAACTTGGGATATAATGCTGCATTCACATGGAATCAGGCTGACAGTAGATGGCAGACAGCGGGAGATATCTTGCGAATTTCTCCTTGCATGAGGCATTTAAGGATTAACGTAACGTCTGATTGTAAATTCTGTTGCTGAGGATGCCAACCGACATTGCCGACATTCTCTGCCGGCCTCATCAAATTTTACTGTCCTGCTCTCATCTACTTTACTGACATGCCTGACTCCGTGTAAATGCAGTATAATGTGAAACCAAATTATTATTATTATTTTTTAATGCTCTCTGTGTCTCTGAGACGCAGCTTCAAAATCTCTTGTTCTTCCTGGAACCAGCGATGTCACCGATTACAGGAAGAACTACAAATTGTTTAGCCATCGCACTCTGAACAAGATAGAGCCATGTTTGTGTTGAGAGGATTTTCTGCCTCTGGTGGACCAAAACCTTTCGTTATTGAAAACCACGCATTATTAAATAAAAGCAATGTTCCGATCAGACAAATAACAGCCTTGGAGACCTGGCAAGTGCTGTTTTTTGTGATGCAATGCATCCTGGTACATGCAGGCATTTCAAGAACATCTGTGCAAGCAAGACACCTCAGAAAACTCAGCTTTCGCCATCGATATAGCACAAACTGAGGAATTTATTGCTTCAATTGACTACAGCTACCATCAGCATTGATTGGACATCCACATGAAAAGTGGTTGGTTTTCCATTTAAGTTTGGCTTTTATCCTCTGGCTGCGTGCGTATTTACAAGGAAGCTCATTTTAGCCACTGACAATAACAAGGATTTTCAAGAGATGAACAGAAAGGAAATTCAAAATAGTACTGCATTAAAATCTGCTCCCTCCTTTATAAAAGTGTAATAAATCACATCCAAATATGAGATAGTACCTCCAGAGCAATTTATTTTCCTCTCTTCATGGTTTTCTTTCATTCACAGCACACAGCGGAGGTCGAAACAGAGACATTCATTTTCCAGTGTTGCCACAGTAACTAACCTCTCAGCAGAGAACTTCATCCAGCTTCCACCCATGACAGTTCAGTCCACGCTGCCCCGAACAGCTCGCAGACAGACACTGATTTTGATTCATTGCATCAGAATCCTCCACTCAGTGTGCAGCTGCCTCAGATCTGCCCCTTTACACAGAGTCAGCCATATGCAGAGATGTTTGAACACACAGTATTCATGTTAGACAGATGTTCAGCAGCACTAAAACTCGCGTAAATGTGCAGTGAATTTTACCCAATCTGCTGGACATTACATATGCAAACCACTAATTTGCAACAGCAGCAGAGATTGTGGGGAAACATAAAGCCATCTGGATTTTTGAACAACATAATGAGGAAGCGTTTTTAAGAACGCATCAGAAGCAAAATGCTGCTAACAACAGTATTTGTGCTGTTCTGTTGCGAATCAGCCTGTAAACCAAGCATGATTAAACTTTTTAATGGTTAAGTTTGGACATTTGTAGCACTTGCTTGTGTTTTGAGCAATATGGTTATTAAATATTTGTGCAGAGGGGAGAGTCAGGATACATTTGGAGAGGGATGTTAGAGATGGAGCAGCCAGGCAAGAGGAGAAGGGGAAGGCTAAAGTAGAGGTTTATGGACGCAGTGAAGGAGGACATGCAAGCGGTCAGTGTGATGAAGGAAGATGCAGAGGATAAGGAAAGATAGAGACAGATGATCCGTGGCGAACCCTAACAGGAGCAGCGGAAAGAAAGAGGAAGAAGAAGAGAGAGGGTGATTAAATGTTCGACAAGACAAAAGTTGGAAATATATTAAATATATTCAGTTTAACCATGCAAGTTATTAAGATATAACTCATATTATTAATCCGTCATAAAAACTCCTGTTAGGGTGTCCTGGTAGCTCAGTTAGTCCATGGGCCAGACCAGATTTTGGTACCAGTCAGGTGGGGAAAACATATTTATAATTTCTGAAAAGATCCATGTGTGAAGATGATATGTTGATAGGATAGACCTTCCTACGTGGTGGCTTTATCAGAGAAACCAGCTTTTGAAGTTAAGCTCCACCTAATTTTAACTGCATTTTCGACACTGGTGCGTATCTTGCTTTAGGCTCATGGTCAGGACAATATTTTTGGTTGTATAATATTTTGTTTGGTATTATTTTAAAGGGGATATTCTCAGCTTTCAGTCAAGCCCTGTTTTAAAAATATTTGTCAAGTATGGAGGTCCCAGTAGCTGTTCAAACCATTAATCGCACACATTTTCCCACAATTTTACCTAAATCATATATTTTCCTTTAGCCCTGTGGTATCCATTGGAGACACAAAACACAAAAATGGGAATACTCACAGGACTCTAAGGATCAGGAAATGTGTAATATTCCCATAATATTTCATTGTGGTAGGTCGGTAGAGCAGGTGCCTCAGAGGCTGTGTCCTCTCGCGCTAGGTTTGATTCCACCCTGTAGCCCTTTGCTGCATGTCATTCCCTCTCCCTCTTTCCTATTTCCTGTCCAATCCTTCATCTGTCAAAATAAAGACAAAAAAAGCCCCAAAATATCTTTCAAACTTAACTGTTTGCACAATTATAACTTTGGAAATTTGCAGCATATATTAAGTCTACCTCATTGCAACTGTTTGAACTTGAACAACGTGCAACTTGCACATTCTCTGTATGTCAAGCAGCGTTATTCTATGTTTATCTTATATATTAGGGTTTTGTATTGGTTTATTTCTATTATATCTTTTGTATTTTTAGTGTTTTATCAAGTTTATATTTGAAATATTTTCATTTATAGTGTTATATTGATAATTTTTGATATATTTTCTGTACACATACTCTTCTATTCTAATCTATATTACAATGTGTGACAGTCTGTGCAATGACTGAATAACCTGCTGTTGTTACAAATAAATATCCCCATTTGGGATCAATTGAGTATCTCAGTCTCAGTCTAAGTATTCTAATGCACATAATAGCTGCCTCATTTGTTGTGAGTGTCCTCAAAAATTAGCCCAATAGTGGGAGGAGTAGAGGTAGGATGGAGACGGCAGCAGATTTTGAGGAACCCATTCTGTAAACAAACAAGTCTGAAAACAAACAAACGAAAACATTCCTGTTAAAATAATCGAGGCAAGTACATTTACCTTCAAAATGCAGTCGGCAAAGCAAATCAGTGTAAACAATATTTGACAGATAAGGGTTGAGAGTTTATAAATTATTCAGTTTCATTGCCTCATTTGAAGAGCTGACTTGACTTGCCCTCAGTAAAAAAAAAAAAAAAAGAAAAAAAAGTACCGTGTGGACTCTAAATTGCATCATCAGTTACAAATGTGCAGGGACTCCTTATTTCAGATGCATAATTAATGTTTTACCATCTGAATCTTTACATGCAAGTGCCTGAAACTAACTTGGATTCCAGAAACTTGCTCTTAACTTCAGTTTTTGTTGAATTATTTAGTAATATCTGAGGTTCTGCGTCTGGTCCATGATTATATATATGGTCAGTCCCTGACCATAGGCCTTTATAATTAAGGTTTATTTGTTTCTTCCCTCTTGTTTTTAAAGTTTAAAAACCTTACAGCTGTGTTTTCTAAGGTAATCAGACTTCGAAGTTGCTGATGCAAACCTTTTGGAGCATAAGAGGACAGTAATTAAATGTTGTTGTAATTTAATGTTTATCCATGTATTAAAAGAGTGATCAGTGGATTTGAGGGAGGTTTGTGATTTTGTGTTTTAAATCCAAACTCTTTCAGTCTCATGATAACAAATAAACAAAAATCATTCTGTTAATATACTAATAAGAATAAATAAATTATTTAAATTCTAAGGACTTAACTGATTTTTATAGCAAAATAAAAAAAAACAAGTCACAGAAGTCTCCTGAGAGAAAATGACGAAGATGTACTCTCTTCCTCATGTTTACTGGAAATCGAAATCCAGTGATACCTCAGTGAAAAGCTGGAAGGATAAATAATGGTTTGGGAGGGAGCCATTTGGAAGCAAAACAACGAAGCAGGGAGGGTGCTTGAGGGTGCCTGAGCGCCAGGCTGAGTCTCCAGCACTGATCAGCGCTGCATGATGCAGACAACAGAGGAGAAAGAGGAGGAGGAGGAGAGGAAGGAGGAGCGAGCAGGGGAACAGACTGGCTGAGGCTCGCAGCGCTCAGTCTCTCCTCTGTGCTTCGTGAAGCAGCTTCTCTCTGCTATTCCTCTCTCCCTCGCACACACCGGCTTTCCTACTCATTCGCCTGAGCTGATAAGAGCAATTGCAGCAGCTGAGGGGCTCACTCGCTCCAACTCCCCCGACACCATGCTGCCCTGGAGGAGGAATAAGTTTGTTCTGGTGGAGGATGAGGCCAAGAGTAAACCCAAGAGCCTGGGGACTGGGCTGACCTACCAATCCATCCTCTCCTCTCTTCTGCGCTCCTGCCCGGACTTACTGCCTGACTGCCCCTTCGACTGGGTGGGCAACATCTTCCATAGCAAACGGCAGAAGGTGGAACTGAACAAAGAGGAGCCTGTTTACAACGTGCGCTACCTGGGGAGTGTGGTCACCATCACGGCAAAGGGAGACGGCTGCACCCAGGAGGCAGTGGCCAAAATCTGGGCAAGGAGCAACTATGGGGAACAGAGTGTCAAGATGAGGTTAACAGTGGGACCGCAAGGCATCCGAATGAGTGCTGACAAATCAGGGAAAAAGAAACCCATCCATCTTTACTCTCTAAACAGAATCACCTACTGTAACGCTGACCCGTGTCGGCCCAAGATCCTGGCTTGGATCTACAGGCACCAGGTTAAGAACATGGCTGTGGTGCTCAGGTGTCACGCTGTCCTGGTTAGCAAAGCAGAGAAGGCCCAGGCCATCGCCCTCAGCCTCTACCAGAATGCCACCTCCGCCTTCAGCGAGTTCAAGCGACTGAAGCGTCAGAGCGATTTCCGGCACTGCCAGCAGCAGCTGCTGGGAGAGGAGGCGGTGCCCTTGATGCCACTGAGGAGGCTGCTGAACGGGCAGTGCCACTACAGACCACCTGCTGACAACCCCGGGACCGCCACCCGCCTCTGCTCCATCACAGAGGAAGAAGAGGAGGAGGAGGAGGAGGAGGAGGAGGACAGCAAGGATGAAAGGCAGGAAGTAGAAGAGCCAGAGCAGGATGTAAAGGAGCAGCAGGAGAAACAAAAGGTTTTAACAACAAACACAGACCCAACTCAGTTATTATCAGAGTTGGACATTGGGGATATTGCCAGACTGGAGCAGTGCCAGATCAACTTTGTCAGTGACAGCAACAACAACACGTTTACATTCATAACCTCTCTGGTGTGACGAGAACGCTGCTTAAAGAATGCAACTCTGGGGCACCATAGTAACACATTCCTCTCTTTGCCCTTCACTGGTACCCCACTCAGGCTCCCCCCTGCCCCGTCCATGTAATGTGAAGTGTTTACCAGAAACTTCTCCTACTAGCCGGTGGTAGTGGAAATGCGGAAGAGCGTACCGTGGGAGTAATTTATATTCAGGCCAGATGGCTCAGATGCTGGTTTGGACTGTAGCAGTTTGGGAAACTGCGTGTTTACAAAGAGGGCTGCTGATGCACAGACTACAGATAGCACAATGACGAGCGAGGGCGACGGCTTCAGAAAAACATGAGAGCGCTGACGCTGAGATCACTGACAGGCGGGTCACATATTGATCGCAGCACCCAGCGGGATGTGTTTATCAGTCCTCTGTCTCTTGTTTTTGTGAGTATAATTACGCCGTGTTTGCCAGCAGGGACATTTTTTCTGGATCGACTTGTAATATCTTTTCAGGGAGGTTCTTTGTAAATTTGTGTAATTTTTCTACCATGACAATCCTCACTGTCATCGCTCACAGACTGACCTTTTTGAGTGCTTACAATCATGGGAAGAACTTTAATATGGTTTTACTAACGACCACAGCCGACTAATGAACAAGGCTGTAATTTAGGAAGAAAGCCATTCGGTCGACATGTTTATTGCTGTCATCCGTTCCCGTCCTTATCATTTATGCATGACGTGTCAGCAGTAACACTTCCACGCTGAGCTTTTGTCTTTTTCATGTGACATCTTTGATCCCTTGACTTTTCAAATGAACACTGTGATGAACATGTGACCAGGGACAAAATGCACAACCGTCCATGCAGCAATGCTTTATTTATGTAATCAATTTTTTACATGCAGCACCTAATGCTGTCACCTGGTTCAAAACAACAAGAACAAACTGATCTAAATTTGCCATTTCTTTGCCCTTTTTAGCCAAGTCTTGTCAATGCAGTTTTCCACATTGAGCCCTTGCAAAAATGCAGAAGGACCCTTATGACTGAACACAAACTGTTTTGAATATGACTTTAGAATTTAAGTAATATCCTGTTGGTATCTGTGCTACTGTCTAACAATGCATTGTGATTATTATGAGATGAAGCTTTTTATTTTCCAGATATGATGAATAAAAATTACCCTCACTTGGGTTCCCTTCTCCACGGGAGGTTTAGTCTTTTTCTAGATGTTTTCAAAGAGATTATTCAAATGAATCCAACAACTCTTCATTCTACTGTGCATTTGCATGCTTGTGATGTGAAAATGCATGTAACCCATACTTCAAAGACAACATATTTACGCTATAATCTGTCTCCTGAGCCATGAAACTGAACAAAAAAGATGATTTTGACCCAAGAAAAGACACAAAATATCAACTTTAAACTGACAGTCCCTCCCATTGCATGTTAGTGTTGTTTAATATATTTCTGCAGGCCTTGTACTGGCTTCTCAGTCTTTTACTCTGAGGGGAGCAATTAATTAGAAGATTGAATTGTTCCGGAAATGAACATAAAGCACCTGCCTCTGCAGGATGCTTGTCAGTCTCTGACAGGATCGACTGATCCAAAATGGGGACCAAGAGGTTGAATCACCCATCAACCTTTTTACTGCAAACATCGGCCATTTTAGTGACGACGGAGTCTTTAAAATGTTTTCCAGGAATCACACAAACATTAGCAAGTAAACAAGTCACTGAGTTGTTGTCAGGCGGGTTTCCAGTCATCAGCATCTTTATCTTGGAACAACATGAATCATTTTTTATGTTCCATATTATATCATCACGATATAATATTGCAATGCCATAAATAAATTACTACACTCGGGAGTTATTTGATGTTAAAACTGATCATAAATTCTGTTTAATTGTCTGGTATAATCACAGCAAAAGCCCTTTGATTTGACAGCCAAGCGTCCTCATTGAGGACTTTGCTTTTGAAGAGGAAAAGGTGCCGCTGCTCTGTTGATGAAAACAGTCATTTTTTAAGTTGGTTTGAATTACTGAGATGGATTGTACTGGAGGGATACTTTCAGCTGGAGCCTTTAAGATCAATATTTGTCTTATCCCGGAACAAACTACCTTTGAAAAAGAACACGATCCAATCTCAGCAGATAGATAATAAAGGATTCCTTTGCCCTTGCCACAAATCCACTCATATCAAGGATAGCTGCAGAATCTGAATACTAAGAGAAACCATCTGTGTTTTTATTGCTCTAGTATATTTTCCCTGCATTTTAATCTCCAGCCAGGTTGGCACACTGCTGTTCTGCATTTATAAAAACTGTCACACTGTTTGCTTGCTGACAGTCATGCAAAATGCATTGTGTCTGACATGTTGCCAGTTCTCTGTTAGCATGGAGTGGTTAGCAAGGAGCCACAGTGCTTTCATGTAAACATAACTCCTGTCAGGGAGGCAGAGGAGAAAGGAGCAGATGGCAGAAGCAAGGCACATGCTGGGCGTTATCACAGCCATCTCCAGAACGACAAGGGTTCAAGCCCAGACCCAAAGCTTGTGTGTTTTGTCACGGAGATGCTCTTAGAGGGAGCCAAAAATCTAATCAGACATGGCAGACACTGGCCTGTTAAGTATCACATACACCCGTGCTGTGCCATTTTACAGCAGGGTGTCTTTGGAGACATAAAAAGCTGCTTCTGCCTGCACACAGCTGCTCAAAGGCTTCTTCATCCCCGTGCAGCGTCTGTGAGGCAAATGTAAGGCAATGAGTAACACCACCACGGGCCTGCTCGTCTCCATCAGGAGCAGAGGAACAAAATGTTGAATCCCAGAACGCATGGCAGCAGGTGGCTGTCTGTTTTGTTCCAGTGAGAATTGTACAAAAACAAAACCTGTTCAACAGCTTCTGAGCAAGAGAGGAAGAAGAGACCATGCAGGGGAGGAAGGACACTGTGGATCAATGAGACTCAGTAACATTAGACGAATGCTCTGTGTGTGTGTGTGTGTGCGTGTGTGATAGTGGGTGGGTGTTTGTTTGTTTATGTTGCTGACTGTGCAGCAATTTTGTCACATATTATGCACCTAATTTAGCCCATCCACTCCGGATCAACACAAAGGAGTGTTTTCTGATCTGACGTCTTTATCCGCATCATTTGTCTCAAAATCACTGTTAAAGATAAATGTTTGCTATTTAAAGTGTGTTAAAGTTTAGGCTCAAACATGACTTGGTTATGGAAACATTTATTGGGACTAAAAGGTTAAAGGACCTCTGTCCTTATAGTTACAATAACTTAAAGTAATCTCAAGGATTATAATTTAAATTAATGTCTACAGATTCACTAACATCCTCTGAAGGAGGCAACACAATTGTGAAAATATCAAATTTTAAATGTATATATTTGTTTTAATGTAATCTATCTGTGCTGTATTATTAATTTCTGCTAATACAAAATGCTAATGCTTCATGCAAATGAATTATATGGCAAAACACAAGTAGATATTTATTAAAGAGCCTACGAGGAACTTTTAACTGGTTATGAATCGGTCTACTGAATCTTAATGCTTCACATCTTACCTACACCGGTAAATGAGACCATCGGCGAGGAGATTGGAAATTATCGTCCTGTCTTTTAAGGCCTTTGTCCGGTCCACTCAGTCAGCAGAAACACTACAAAACGATTTACGCCACACAGACCGAAAGAGATGATTTGTTGTATGCAAGCACGATCGATCTACTGTTCTCTTTCTTACTGTTGGAAGCAGGAGCATACTTTTCAATATTTTGTGTTTATGACCAAGCCAGTATTGTGCAAATAAGTGGCGTGTTTCTTTCACTCTCGTCCAAAACAAATGCTCGCGTTAGACAAGATCTTTACGACAGGAAGCAGAACTGCTTTTATCCACATGTGCCGCCACAATCAGCACAAATTGAAATTTACAAGTTTTTCTGAGGGGCTTGAAGAAGTAGTCACAGCAAATACAACGAGTTTGTCGGTGAGTCTTGCTCTCACTGCTGTTTTAATAAAGAAGACAATGATCATTTTTGTCATTTTTAGTTTGAAATATTGCAGAGAGGAATGGAACAAAAAGGAGCAGCCGAACTGTTGAATGAGGAGCTGCAGGTGAAAGGCTGCACATAAGCTTCTCAGAAAGGTAACGGACTCCTTTCAGATTCACTTTGTATTGCAGACTCATGCCGTGTGAGCATCAGATCAGGATTGTCACAGAAGGATGCAAACAGGCCAGTTATTGCCTGACAACAGTTTGTTTTGCTGCTTACAGAATTCTGTGAGGCATAAAATAAACACATTGCATTGCTACAGTGAAGTACATGTGACACCAAATCAACCATGACTGAAATCCTGAAGAAGACTCTTTGACTCTTTGTGAGGGAGCAGTCAGCTGAGAACAGGAAACAACAGCTTCTGTTAAAGTCTGTATTTTGTTGACTCATTCATCCATGCAGAGTGTGTTGCTCTGTAATACGAGCCTGTTCTGGAAGGTCTCATGGAAAAGCTCAGGGACACAGCCGTTTATTAGAGATGGAAAAGTTAACTGGACGTACATTTTTCATAGCAACCAGCTTGTCTTTATCTTGAAGTCTTTTCTCAGCGTTTGCCAATAAAGTATTACTTTGGCATTTGTGATACCTGTGCTGAGTGCAGCATCTCCTCTGCTTCATTGTGATGCACCAAAATGTAATGGGTTCATTACTGCCCCCTAAAAATACCCTCTGCTACTCAGTGCATGATGAGAGCTGCAGTTCTAGGGGATGTTTTTACCCTCATGGCCACATTTTTTAAGTTTTATGCTTTATCTTAAGTGTTTTAAAAAGTATTTTTTGAGTTGTGTAGAAGGGTTAAGATTGTGTTTGGTTTTGCAATTGTGTGTCCAGTTGTCTTTGCTCATCTATTACAGAGTAACACACGGCCACTTCCCTGACCTTTTTGGACCTTCCAGGACTGTTTCCCTCACAGTGGAAAAGACACAAGCAGGGGTATATATCGTATTAACTTTCGCCTTTGCTTTTATCATAATTCATTTTGACATAATTTGTTAACTAATGTTATTTTTTCAGAGTACAGTCTACAGTTACAGCATTTAAAGCTGATGTAGGCCTTTAATATTTGGTGTCATCTGGCAAAATTCAACAATAACTGATTCAGGTGGTCTGAAAGAGCAGTTGTCTCCTGCACCTCTCTTTGGCTCCGTATTCAGACTTCAGAAAATTAAGACTTTGAAACACTTTTGGCCCGTCATGGGTGATTTCAGAGAACATGTGTTCTTATAGGCTGCTACACAAAAGTTGATGCATGTTCACATCCCCTCAGCTAATGGAGGCCTGATAAAATGGCAAAAAAACCAGAAGAGAAAGTTGCTCTTCCAGCTTCAGCAACAACTGCATACAAGGCAAAGCAACTCAGAAAAAGAAATACCATCATATCAAGATGATCATCTAAAAAAGAGAGTGTCAAAAAAACAAATAAAATGCAAGGAGTTGTCTCCTTAGGGGTCTCATGCTAAAGCTAGCTTGATTTCCAGACATCGCCTACACCAGATTTATTGTTCCTATCATTTTGCAGGCAGAGGTGAGACTTGAAGTTAAAGTGACAATTTCAAATGATCCCACTATCAGATCTAACAAGCATAATTTTCCATCTCATACATATCTTATAGCATCGTCTAGGAAAAGATTTGCACACCTGGCAATTTGCAAATGAGCTGCCTTGTGTTTTGCTGCTCAGCAAATCACTCTCAGACAGACGACGCTCTCTCTGTTGGTACAAACAACCAAACTAAACGGCAATCCAACTGCAGGATGCAAATTCATCAGTCTGTGTTTGACTGAAATACTTATACATTATACAACACAACTTCTCCACTCGGCTTAAAGTGAGTGAGGGCTCGTTAGACTAAGTTGTCAAAATTATCACCTGGGGCCACAGCTGTTCCTGTTGAGTGTATGCTGCAGTCCAGACTCCTGAAAAAATAAAAACCCTCTTGACTGCCTGTGAGCACAACTTTACAGCTAACTAATTCATGAGAATCAGGGATTAGTTACCACCATAAAACATTCATGCTTTTATCCCATAAAAACATAATAAGTATGCCCAAATTGTCAGGAAAGAAGTCTGAGATGAAAAAAACCTGCCTCAGGAAATCCATGCGTGCATTTTGTTTGATAATGATATTCAGAAAAGTGAATTCTATCTCTGCGTGTCTTTTCTCCCTGGAACAGTCCCTTGTAGTGAGGCGAAGGCTTCAGATAAATTTATGGTGGTGAAACAACTGAATTCCACAGTGTGGAAGAGTGTTTCAGTCGGCCTCACCACTCATCCCCGCTCTCCTTTTTGTGGCAGTTTATTGAAAAATGAGCCCAAGATGAAATCCTCTGCCCTTTCCACCAACACCTCTCTAACATATCAGTTTGAATTATCTTTTAAAAAACTTTAAATGGTTCTTTAGGTAACAATGTTGTGCAAATCCGAACATGTAATTTAATAACCCTGTCACACAACCCCCCCCCCAAATCAGGCACCAGGGGAGGGTTGCAGGCCGGGTGCACATTCATATCTGTTGTCCCCTGACGTCACCGAAGAGTCACTGCACAGACTAATTATGAAATCAATAACCTTAATGGTGTTCTTTTATGGCACCCACTCTGACACGGTGCTGCTTGTGTCCTTGTGGGCTCTAATTAAATTGTTTCTTGTTTGTTGTGCTCATGTGTGTCACCTGCATTAATGGTTGTAACGGTGAGCTGTGGTTTCACGCTGCATCAGTGCCGCTGACACATGCAATTCACACTGATATCACGCACTTTAACTCAGAGAAACATACAGGTTAGATTTAAAGAGAAAAGTATGAAGGGATGGTAACTTTGTAATGATAACAAGAAAAAGTCAATATTCTGAGAAATGAATATGTTAATTTCCTTCCTGCTTAGAGTTGGATGGAAGATCAATACGAGTAACAAGCTCAACAGGACATGGAGATTCAGGCTCATACAGTCAGCCCAAAGCAGGCAAGGACGAATGCTAAGCAGTAAGAAAGGTTAAAAAACGAGCTGTGGTTAAGAAGAAAGCTGGCAGACAGATTAATAAGCAGGAAAAAATGTATATAACGCTCTATTATGACAACTCTAAGTGAGTATGGTATTTATAGGCCCTCTTACCGACTGATTTAGGGAATGAAGGGCAGTTCTGAAGGCAGATGGAAATCAGGTAGTGACTAAAGTCAAGCATTCTTCCTAATGTAACCCTAATATTAACATTTCAAGGCAGCAAACTAAGGAAATGCAAATTTATGTGCATTTCCAGATTTCATCAAAGATGTCATTGCAGAAGAAGAGGATGCATCAAAATGAAGTAATTAAAAGGTCCCTTTTTCCCCACAGTTAGGTTCAGTGTGTGTTAATAGAAAACGGGAAACAGCAGTGCCTTGGGAACTTAGCCAGCCGCATTAAAACAGTGCAAGTAGAATGTTACAGCTAAAAAAACATGATGGAGATGTGGCATTTCAGTTTGTTTCATGTATTCCTTAAATGTTGCACTACACCTAAAAGTATACACTAAGTTTCTTTTCATTGCACTTCATTGCATTTTGTTTCTATCAATACATCAGGACTTTTTGTTTTGCTCAGGTTTTGTAAGGGGAAATTGCACTTTTTGAGGGGTTTAGCTAATCATCCACAATCCCTATAGAAGACGAGAACATTGATGCCTTTCCCTTCTCTGTGCATTGAGTTGGTCGCTAGATAGCCACCTCGCGAGGCAGTTTTGCACACTCAATGGAAATAGTGTGGATATACCATTACTCCACTCTAAAGCCCCTAAAGCACACCCAAAAAATCTCCAACACGCTTCATCTGTGTGTTGTAACCTGCATACTAATGACACTATAGACACATTATTACTGTTGGAGCAAATACCAAAGAACTACTTTTCTAGGCGTAGTGACACAGCGCCTCAGTTACAGCGTTGTGACCAGTCAGACCATACAGTCGTGAATCTGGTAGTCACCACATGGTCACAGCATGTAGACGGAGCATTTTGGAGATTTTCGGATGTGCTTAAGGAGCTTTAGAGGGCAGTAATAGCATATACCCAGTACTTCCACTGAATGTGTAAAACTGCCAGCATGAGGCAGCTATCCGCGACCTGCGAAGCGCAGCCAAATAGCGCTTTCACACCGACACCACTCCGGCACAGTGCCAGTTCCATTTGGAACCTTGGTGCTTGCTGGTGAGCCAGACCGGTTTAAGTGGAACCAAGTTCCCGCCCCTCCCGCCATCAACAGAGGGCGTTACTCAAAGCACATGGCAGGCGAAAGTAAACGGAACAGCGACAACATGGCGGAGCGCACTGATTATCGACAAGCAGTCCTTCTGTTAATTCAGCTATTTATTTTTAACCAACAATCCTGCTCACCAGCTGTTGGCGATCAGAAGACGAAGACGACAGTTAAGCTTCAGGCAAATGGTATGTTTTCGTCTTTTTTCCGTCTTCATTTAGCGTTAGTCTCTTCCTCACTGCTGATAAGATACATCCACTGTAGACGTCACTGAATACATCACTGAATACGTCACAGTTTGCATGGAAACGCTCTGGCCGGTTCAAAGTTAGGTTCAGGAACTGCCGGAGCCATGTCGGTGTGAAAGTGCTATAAACACACAGAGAAGGTAAAGGCATCTATGTTCATGTCTTACATAGGGATTGTGGATGATAGGCTAACCCCACCCCCCAAAAAGTGCAGTTGTCCTTCAAGTGCAATTTGAAAATGGACAGAACAGAACGGATTAACTTGGTTAGAGGTTACATTGATTTACAGAAGCTAGAAAGGAGAAAAGCAGGGACATGAAATCAGGAGATACGATTAGCTTAGCTTAGCATAAACACTGAAAACAGATGGAAACAGCTAGCTGACTCTGCACAAGCTAAAAAATAAGTATTAAAACAGGTTCATGCCTTGATAATCCATCGTAAAACCACTAAATATTGTTTTTACTTTGTTTTTTGTTTATATATGAAAAAAGAATTCATGTAACTCTTGGCAAGAAAGTGAATAAAATCTAACTGTTTTAACAATAATGAGACACAATCGCATTGAGATCAGCACCAGACTAGAGCTCATCTTTCAAGTAGGCCTACAGCAGCGTGTAGCATTTCTCAAATGTCTTTCCATTCACCTTCCCCCCTTTTATTGTAGCTTTTTTAGATTAATATCTTAGATAAATCACATCCCCTGGGTTGCAATAAAGATAATGTACCCTTTAGATGTCTTCTTTGTCTTTGTTTTAAACCTCTGCTGCAGATGGAGAGACAAATAATATTACAGGCTTGTCATTTGCCTCCTTGCACAGGGCTCTGTCTGCTGAAACACCAGAGGGAAACAGGAAAGTAATTGGCTGCAATTATCATCACATTTGCTGCTATTTGCAGTAACAGTGGAGGTGTACTTGTCATTATACCTGTGGGTCTCCTGGTTCAGTCTGATGCAGCATTTTTAGCTCTTTGATCTCTTTGCAAAATGCATGACTAATATGACAAAACGGAAGCACTCGAAGAAAGTTTTGTGAAGTTGGAAAAAACAAACAAACAAGGCCTCTTCGAAAAAGAAGCAAAAAAAATAAATTTGCCCTGTTTACCCCTCAAGCATTTTGTTGGACAGCAAAGCGGCAATCAGTCCAGCATCCGTTTGTTTCCAAGTTTCCTATTACCTTGGGAACGCTGAAACAAGGAGAGCAGAGAGCAATCACTTAGGCACACACTCGCGCACACACACACACACACACACACACACACACACACACGCGCGCACACACAAAGAACCAAAGAGTCATAAAAGAAACTGGGACAAACACACACACACACACATGTATGCACAAAGCTAGGGGCATTTTCATTTAGGTAGACAGTGTTTGAAGACAAGATAAGGCTTTTTTCTGTCGTTGATGAGCTATAGAGAGTGGCAGGTGGATAAAGGGGGCAGAGCGAGTGGTTGGACTTGGCCGGCATGTGAGTGGGTTGGCACATGCCACAGAGGAGGCTGTGTATGGACACAAGCCATGGCAAAAGTATCCCGAATAAACAAGGATGCACAAAAACAAACAGGGCTGGACCTCTGCAGCCTATTTAAGGACGCACGCCAGGGTTCATTTCCAGCTACGACGGCTTTATTTCACTCTATGCTCTGCTGACCATCAGCGCCTTTAATTTATAGTTGATTTGACCCCAGATTTTATTGTTTTTTTTAATTCTTTCAAGTGTAACTACATCGCAATGCAATGGCAGTGTCAACTAGTAGATGGTAGTCACTACATACATTTATAACAGAATAAGGAAAAGTCAGATCATTTGCACTAAAATGTTAAGATTAAGACCTGAATCAATAAAAAAACACTGCTAAATACTTCTTAGCCTCAATTTTCAGCTGAAAAACTGGTTTAGGGGTTAAGTTACTCTTTAAACAGCACTGAGACAGTAGAATATAACCTCTCTATATAAATATTAAGGTTGCAATACTGCAGCCTTCACATGTTCAGAATAAAAGTGTAACATAAAGCTAACTTATGCATTTTACTGCCAGAGTATTTCCATCATTTTCCAACAGCCTTGTTATTCAGGGTTTGGTTAGTCTTGCTTAGCCAGACCTCTTTCCACACTATGTTAGCGCTGTGCAAGTGCTGGAGAAAAGTCTGGCTCAACCTGTTATCATTCTGGAATAGGAAAAAAAAGCCCACCCTGACTTGTTTGTACTTTTTTAAACCAATCACAGTCATCTTGGGCAGTGTTAATCAAAGAATATAGTAAACTAATCTCGGATGGGAATAATGCTACTATATTTTGCTCTTACCAGTGGATCACTGTGTGTACTTTGATGACAAAACGTGTCCGTTTGCAGCATGGCTCTCCATGGATCTTTGCCCATGAGTGTTTCTGGAGATCAGTACACAGTGGAGTACTTGCCAGCAGCTATTTTTTCATCTGTGTCCGGATCTTGCCTGGCAAATGCTGCAGCTACTCTCACTCAGGATGCTTTCATGCAAGCTCAATAAGGCCATTTAGTTGGACTGCTGTCCTTGTCCCAGTATGCATGCGCTGAAGGAGAATTGATTTATTTTCGGACTCTGCTGTGGTAGGCTGTGATATGCCCTGTTTAGCTGGTTTCTATTAGACCGTCTTCTGGTTAGCCAACCAAGCTACAAGTTAGCAAGCAGTCAGCGAAATCCATGTTGAAAGGTGAAAAACTGAACAACTTAACAGTGCTGTACACTTTGTATCTATGCTTTACTTTTGGAACAAATTCGATGCCCCTCGTGCTCATGGGATTTTTGTTTTCTTACTTGCTTTCTTCTACAAATTTATGCTGCTCGAGTTCTGGGTCAAAGACCACCGCAGAGACCATTGATCATGCGCAGATTTGCAAAGGCCAGTCCGGGTCTGGTTAAAGTGTACACATGCAGGAGTATGTCAACTTCCAATCACATTATTTGGATGTATTAGCTTGACTTTGAGAAATGTGATTTAGTACGATTTCAGTTTGCCTGACTAAAAGTTTGGTTTTAGCTCGACTAACACAATAAATCACTTTTCTCTAACGTCATGTAAACCCACTGACATAAAGAAATACAACCAAAGCCATGGCTTTCTCACACTGTGTCTTTGTTTACCCTCGCTAGCTCATGACAGATAATAGGCCATGCTTGATATATGAAACTTTTCCCATAACTGGTGGACAAACTTGTAAGAACATCTCTGTTCGACAGCAAATGTTCTAAGCATATTCTTGGTACTTCTGCACAGAAAGAACCAAGCAGGGCTGCCTTATTGCGCAAAATAAAATCTTCATCAAGACTTACTGTTTTCCACATGTAGATTACTTGCCCACATATGGTTGTTGTGTTGTTTCTCATAGGGACAAGCAGATGACTGAAACAGTTTGCCCATTGGAGGCTTAACCAACTTCTATTTTCTGTGACTCAGACTAGGGTTTGGGAGTTTTTATTTTAAGTATAAATCGCTGACACACACAAAACATAAAGCTTAAAGTACCTGTTAAATATTACATCAGGAGAGGATAACTTGTATGAAAGGAAAACAGATTACATTTTATTTTTTAATGCTCCACTTAAACTCAACCTCACTTCCTCCATTTGAAGACACATCATGGCCTTTTTAATCCGGTGCACAAAGGGGAGCGGGGCCAAGCAGCCCTATTGAGAAATAACTCTTAAGCTAATAATGGTGCAAATTCCACACAAGTAGGCCGATAAGGTGATCCTATGCTGTGTGATTACTGCCATAAATTGACTAGGGCCTTAGTGAAATATGAGAACACTTCAAATACTTTGTGTAAGGATTGTTTCATGACCAGAACATTTTGTATCTGGGACAGCTGGCATCAGAATTGGAATAAATTAGTTAAAAGTTAACAGCTGGAGAGAGAATGTCATCAATAATGAGATCCCAGGTGGTTTCACAGAGTCACATCAAGATCTTGTTTCCATGCATCTTTAATATGTGCTGATACCAGATGATTCCTTTGTTGAATAATGTTACATAACCTTGTCATGTAACCATATATTAAAATACCCAACTGTCTACCTAATAATCACCTAAGTTATTGCAATTTATCCAGTGGTTGTTCATGCATTTGACCCAAAACCACAAATGTGAACCTTGTCGTGAATTGAAGAAAGGAGGTTGTGCTATAACAATGGGATTTCTAGTGGAGTGCCAAACCCAAAACACCACCTATATCCAAAAAAAAATGTGGAAGGCTAGCACATCCCAAAATATCCAAATCAAGGAGGGAGGGGCCTAATCAGTGAGGAATGTATCTCTTGTTCTAGACACTGTAACCAATCAAAGTTATATTCAAACTCTAGTCCATACAGAGTAAACACTTCACAGAACATTGCTTACGCCCATCATTGTTTTACTAATAACGCACGCAGTGGAAGGTAAAAAAAAATACTAGACACAGCCTTATTTAAAAAGGATTACAAGCTTATTTCAATCCCACATAATTTAAATGAAGAGGGTGAACCATGATTTGCCTCACTGAATGTTTGGCAATCTCATAAATCACATTATGAGAACTTCATGGTATTGGAAAAGCCAGGAGATCAGTCAGTAGGCATCACCCACTGAGGACCAGGAATGTATGTCTGAAAAAAATGTGGCAGTTGATGAGATAAACCGAAGAACCACCAGGCATGGCTAAAGCACTAGCACAACCAAAAGGTCAAACAAGGCTTAACACTGTGATGATTCGGAGTCAGAATCAGAACCAGACATTGGGGATAACGGCGTTAACACGTTAAAGGCTGCATATTTAAAAACAGCAATCACATGTTGCTGTTTTGTCCTTTCAACGCACCCTCAATCAAACCATTGCAGTGGTTTCTACCAGCAGTCATTGCCAAGAACAACAACAGTACTCTTTTAAATGGCTAGTTTTTTCATTTTGTTATTTGCCTCTCTCCAGAGTTCCAGACAAGAGGATAGATACTATTCTTTCAACTATGTAACAAGAAGAGCTCGTCCCTTGCTAATTAACTTAGCTCAAACACTAGCAGTCATTTGGAAGTGGTAATAAATTTCCCGATAACTAAGTGGTCCTGTGTGCTCGTTGTGACTTGTTTATTTACCATGTTATGTTATTTTTAGACTCGGATTAACACTTTATGTAATTTAAGAATCATATACGTACTGGAAGTAAACCGCAGGGTGTGTGCACAAACCACCGTGGATTGTGCTACTAAATAGGTCAACAAAACAAAACGTCTGTTAAAAAAATTTAAATGAGTCTAAAAATAACAATAACTAACCTGGAAAATAAACAAGTCACAACAAGCACACGGGACCATTTAGAGTTGTTGGAAAGTTTATCTCATGGCTTTAAGAAGAGGCAGGCTAGCACTTCCCATTGACTACCAGTATTTGAGCTAAGCTAATTAGTGGGGGGCGAGCTTTGTTCGTCCTCCTTGTTACTGCACTAGACGTACACAAGAGAAGTGCTTTGGCTGGCATTTGATTCAAGTTACACCTGTGAGAATTACTTACTTAACATTGTTAATATGGACTTAAAAACTGTTGTGAAATGCAAAATAAGAAAACTTTAAACGTGATAAAAAAATTTGCATAATCATGATTAACTAATGAAGCTCAGCGACTGTGATTTTCAAAAAAAAAATCATTTGACCGCCCTATCAGAATCGTTCCCCTTCTCAAACACAAATATAAGCATAGGAATTAAGAATAAGAGAAAGGATAAAGGCTATATAACATGTAATGTATGCTGTATATCAGCCTCAAAGTATAAGTTCTGCAAATCAGTACAAGAATTCAATTAAACCTTTAAAATAAACTGATATTTAATAACATCCACCCATGAGAGAAATTAGGAACTTTCTGTATTTCTGGAGCCAATTAATCGCTCTAATGTTCCTCTAACCAAATGTATTGCTTTTCACTTGGATTACCCCATTTTGTGATTTGCATGCATGACAAATCCCTTCTGCTCTCACAGACTGTGATCACTTTCTTTCGACATCAGCAGGAAGTCGTTTATAAACTTGAAGCTGAGGTTACGCCTTCAGTAAAGGATAAGATAAATCAAAGATGCAATGTGTTATGTAACATGAAGATTTATGTCAGGCAACATTAGCTTTGTGTATTTTCATACAGACATCACCGATTAAACTTTTAGGTTTTCAGGTAAATTTAGCGTGTCGACATTCAGCCTGCAGCTCAGATGCTCATTTATTCAGTTTCCTTCATAATTTCAGTTGAGTTGAGTGTTCTGGTTGCCATGTTGTCCCTCATCTTCCCACCATTGAATGACAATGCCAATTCTGAAAATGTTGACAGGAGCTGGAGGGGACTGATGTGGACCAACCCACAAACATGCACAAACACACGCACACACACACACACATACACACACACACACACACACACACACACACACACACACACACACAAACTGTAATGCTAATTAATTTTCAAACTCATCATGTGTCTAGGTTAGGAAAACAGACAGCCGTCGCAGCACATCACTCAAAAAATGTTCCCTGAAAATCCTCCTGCTTCCTGCACACGCTGTGCTTGATTTCCTTCATCAAGACTTTTCATTACCTTTCACAGGTAGAGCCTGAATGTGTGTCATTGGCTCCAGCTGTTACCCTGATAAGTATCGAACTTAAGTTGAACTGATGTTCAAATTCCCCTTACTTTTTGTGAGAGGCAAAACTGTGATGACACTGCAGTGTGTCTGCTGTGCTTCTTTTTTCACATTTAACAACAGGATAGAACCATTTTTGAACATAGCAAACAGCTTATCTGAAGGGAGAGCATCTTACTGTGCTCAGACCAAATACTGCATACACAGACGGTAAAAAGAGATGTTTATTTGAAATGATGGAAAAATGTAATTTGAGCGAAAGATGTGAATGTACAAAGACACAATGAGAGGCGAGAGAAACGGAGGGTTGCGGGTTAATAGTGAGTTGTGAGTTCAGTCAGAGACCGAGCTGCCGCACAGATACACACATAGTACAGTCACACTCACACATACACACACATACAGAGTGGACATCTTTGTGGCCAGCTAACGCCATGTCCACATGTACACAGGTATTTTTTAAAAACATTCTTTTTTCTCTGTTTGAAAACAAACAAACAAAAAAATTAAAATGTTTAAAAATCCTGTCCCCACCAGAGGTGTTTATAAATACTACTCTGTTCCCACAACAACGCTGAAACAGTTGAACTCACACTCACATAAGCATGTCAGTGGGTGGTGATAATGTGTAATCAGTCTGTCACATCAAACACCACAGAAGAATTTGTGCACATGCATATCGAGCGTCTTCTTGAGCGAGTGGCAATTGCAAACAGGACTGGAATGGCAAAATCAAAAAAAGAAAAGAGATTTATATGTATGGACGGACGACAACGTTGCTTTGTGATACACTGGAACATAAAGTCATCAAGTGCAAAGAGAATAATGACTTAGAGTTGTGCCAAAGCAAGTATAGCAACATTTAAATACATATAAACAACAATTGCCATGTCATTAGCAGTTTCCAAAACCTCCATTTTGGCCATTCACACAAATACAGTCGAAACTGAGTAACTTAAAACTCCATTCGTGTGTGGAAAGGAGGCCAAAATGCAGAGAAAAAACTATGTTTCCAAAAATATTAACATTTATGTGGATGGGGCCTTAGACTTTCTGTCTGAATACTTTAAGATTACTTTTAGATTTTTAAAGTATGATACAATTTGGCTTCTTTTTGGCTATTTAACTTTTGACTAAGCAGCTACATGTCAAAACAAAAACAGATTATGCTGATCATCTTAATGTCAGGTAAACTACAACCGTCTCTGTTGAACTTTTCAGCACGTTAACATTAGAGAGCATCAGTATGGCAGAAACGTGCTCAAATAGATTTCCTGATGTTTGAATGTGTAAATGGAGCTGCTGCTTTCTTGGGAGGGGATGGTCTAAGTGGAGCCTCAAAACCTCAAAGTAAACGTCTGTGAAGAGGTTTCACCTTCTTCACAGGTGATGGATGCATCAAAATAACAACTTAAAAGGCCAGACCTGAAGTTTGCTTTGAAAAATGATAAATGAGGGGAATGAATATGACTTCTTGACAATTCAGAGCCGCTCTGCACATTTGAAACACAGCAAAGGGCTTGGGGGTGCAAAAAAGTGCACCATTAAATAATATAAAAAACCAACTGAAACACAATCAAAGAGATCCAAAAAGGTAAACCGTCTTGTTTATCACAGTACTGACACAGGTTACAGTGTTTTTCTGGAGAAATTTTCTGTAAAATTTGTTGTTTGCACAAAATATCAAGTGATAAGAGTGTTGTGTACCGTAATGTTTTGAGACTTTGTGTAATTGTGTTTGTTGGATGTTGACAAAGATGCAAATAGAGCATCCTCGCCTGTAGTGGGCATACTGTCCTCCCACTGGTCTATTTATAAACTACACGAATGCAATAAAAACAGGCAATGCAGTCACACTGTAGCTGTTATTTTAAATGCAAATATCATTATTATGCAAAAAA
>JAQLOL010000002.1:25015459-25041008 GCA_029783665.1 Naso thynnoides | reverse complement strand
AATATATGTATTTAGGTTTCAGTGTACAACACTAACATTAATCATTGGTAATTCAGTTGTTTTTATGGACCTTTTTCATGGAAAACAGCTGCTTGCTGTCGGTAATAACTCTCTCTGGGTTTGTTAGTGAAGCCTAAAAAACAAGTAAAATATCTATTGTAGTCCCTGTTCTTTGCGTGATAATAGCTTCCCTAATTAATATAATTTGAAAAAAAGTGCTTCTTCAGTTCTTATTTAGAAGTGAGGGAAATGTAAAACCATTTTCTTGAACGTCTGCTTAACCGATCAATCTGGAACAGTCTTTTCTGCCCAGCTTCCAAATGGATATGGATGAAATGCCATCTGTACACATCAGGCAGTCAGGAAACCCTGCAGGAGCAGCAGGTTCATGAGGAACATTAGCACGGCCAAGGATCATCTCCATTTAGCCATGAACCAGCCTTTGCTCTGCAGTGTCCTTTTAGTTTTCCAGGGACTCTGCAGGCAGAGACAGCGGCCGCTCTGAGTCAGTGGCCACAGAACTGCGGCCCCGAGCCCCACAACAAAGATCACTTCCTCACAACCAGACCAAAATAGCATCTAATAGCAAAACAACATATAATATAGAGAGTCTCATTTAAAAGGGAATGTAAACATGTAAAAGTAAAAGAACAAGTTATTTTACTTACTATACTGTACTATATTACTATACTACTTACAGTACCTTTGCATGAGAGACAGCAGCTCTGTGGGGCTAAATGAAAGTACAGTGAGACTTTTAGATAACGCTAACATTTGCATGCTAACAGGCTGAAAATGACAATGTGTACTGATATTTACAGGTTAAGGTCAGGGTTAACTAGCGCTAAATTTAAAAAAAAAACAGCTAAGGCTCAAAGAAATGTTAGTTTTGACCTGATGATGGCGCTGTATGAGAACTATTGAATAGATTACTACTGTATTGCATTTGGTACCTACATCTGGTAAACCATAGAAAATTTAAAATGTTTTTGTCAACATATATTTCATTGAATAACATAGATGTCAGTAGCTCATTAACATATCAGGATTCATCCTCTTGGAACCATGATCTTTTTTTTTTTTCTTTTAAAACCAATCCAGATATTACATGAGATGTTTCATTGAAACTTTGACATGCTGTGGGCTCCACATGAAAAACCAATGGATCATCAAAGTACTAAGGATTCATCATTAGGATGTTATGAATATTTTCATCAAATCTTAAAAAAAAGGGAAAAAAAATGGTGCTAGAGGAAGGGTCAGGGGATCACCAAAGTAATTAGGGTTTATCCTCTGAGAACCATGAATGTCTGTTTAAAACTTATGCTGATCATTTAAGGGTTTATGAGAGATTTTAGTCTGGATCAAAGTGTTGCGCTAACTGACCTACTGACTGAAATATCTATTCCAAGAGATTCCTAGTCTTAGCACCATTCAACATAGATGCTTATCTTTCCTGAGTAAGAAGAAAACAGGGTGAAATGAAGAGCAGGTATTTAAAAAAAAAATACAATAGTACTATGCAGGGAGTTTTTTGTGGAAGATTTTTTAGAATTGTTATTTAAGTGACCATCAGGACATCTCCAGCCGTTTTACGGTGATCAAATCCGGATGTTTTTTGTTTTTTTTTAAATCCTCCTGCTTCCTGCTCCAGTGTGCTTGATTTCATTCATCAAGACTCTTCATTGCCTTTTACAGTGTGACAACGGGCGGTGGTGATTTTCGGCACCAAGGAACAGACTCAGAGCAGAAGCAAGTTTAACAGTTTATTTGTGGGAGGAAAATTCAGATGAATGGGAAAATGGTGGGGTGAGGGGGGTGGGGGGGCACGAGGACTGAGGCAGGGAGAGGATTAGTGGCAGGTGGAGGGTGGCGGAGAGGAGGATCGTGGCTGGAGTGGAGGCAGCTGTCTGTGCAGGAGAGCAGGTGGGTAACCTGAGACAAAGACACTGGTTAGAACGAGGAGTCACGAGGGGAAAAAACTCAGAAAATACAAAAGAGATTTAGGCAACGTCTAAGGTCGACCAAACACTGTAACTGTAACGCTGGAAAACCGGGGGAAAAGAGCAGAGAGTGATGAGATGATTGGCAACAGGTGTGACACCTCCCGCAGCTGCCTGCACCTGGAACCCGCCCCTAGGGAGAGAGAGGGAAAGACACAAGGGAAGGAGGGAAAACACAAGGAGAGGGCAGACTGCACTGCTGAGGATATGACAGGTAGAGCCTAAATGTGTGTCCTTGGCTCCGGCTATTACCTTGATAATTATCTAACTTCAGTTGAACTCATGTACAAATTCTCCTTACTTTTTGTGAGAGGCAAAACTGAGATGAGACTGCAGTGTGTCTGCTGTGCTTCTTTTTTCATGTTTGACAACAGGTTAAAACCATTTTTGAACATCAATTTATTTGCAGAAACAGCATCTGACTGTGCTCAGATGAAATACTGTATGCAAAGACAGCGAAAAGAGACGTTTATTTAAAATGATGAAAAACTGTCATTTGAGCAAAAGATGTGAATGTACAAAGATACAATGAAAGGCGAGAGAAACAGAGGGTTTCATGTTTCAGATAAGTTGTTCATTCAGTCAGAGACTGAGCTGCCACACAAACACACACATAGTACAGTCACACTCACACACACACACAGTTGACATCTCTGTGGCTGGCTAACTTATAGTTCTGTATGTAGGGATATTTGCTGTTTGTAGAAAAGACTTTCTGTCTGAACAGGTAAGCTAGATTTTTTTGTAGACAACATAAGGACTAACAAGTAAAGCAGACATAGACAGGCAGAGTTGTCAGGAGAGTTTTCACCTGCGTTTCTAGTGACAAAACCAAGCATCTTAAGCCATAACATAATCTTTTCTTTCCACTAACCAAGTGTTTTTTGTGACTACACCAAACCCCAAGCAGACCTGAAGCACAGAAATGTAAAGTTTCAATGTAAAACAGGGAGAAAACAAAATTACATTTAGAGTTTTTTGTGGAAAAGGTTCACAAAACATGTAATGACAAAAACACCCCAGTGACCTCAATATGCAACTGGAAGCTTCTCATTTGGAAAAAAAAGCTATGTAGTAACATCTGTTCATGCTGCATTCAATAGCAGCTCTGCCTGGAGGTAAATCTAAATTGATGCTCAAATATCTCCTCATACTTCTTTGACTGATACCGGCATGGTTGTCGGTCACATTAAAATGTCTCCTCATAATATATAACGTAAGACAAAAAAAATCAGTGATAACGACCCGGCTAATCGTTGGGAAACAACAAATCTGACTGAGTGAGATAGGCTGAGACGCTGTCGTGCTGCAGTGTTTTTCCGGCACTTTATTGCTTTCTGGGAGTATTTCAGTGATGCATACTGAAAACAATTACTTCCAATCATGCTAGAGAGTGAGAGAGTCACAGGATGTGCTGCTAACAAGGCTGTTAACAGCGGAAAATGAATGCGGCGCACTCAGCGAGCCACCTCAGGTCTTCATTACTCATTCAGGTGCACTATTTGTCAGAAAATGGAACGAACAGCGTGGTGCATCCTCCATAATGACCTGAGAGATACTCATCCAGACCCCTGTGAATAAGTGTGAGCTATACTCATGACACTAAGATACATAAATTTACATTTATACATTTCGCCTACAGTGTTGGACCAAGGCACAAATCGTTTTTAAAATCTAAAAGTGCTGGAAACAAGAAAAGCTGAAATCATCAAGATTTCAGCATCCGTGAAATCACCAAGAGACCAAAACTTGGAGCTACTCCACTGATAATTAATGGTGAGAAGGATTTTTTGGGGACTCTGAGTTTAACTGAGTCTCCTACATCCAAATTAGCTTCTATTTAATTATTTTATATTTTTAACTGTGGTGCTGGAGGCTTTAAACTCAGATAAAAAAAACACCAGATTTTCATTCGTTCACAGTGAGGCAGCTATAGATTTGACTGTGTCTTATCTTCGTGGCACTGTGGACTCCCTGTCTCGTTCTTGGAAGACCTTTTTATATTCAAAAACCACAGTTCTTTCACCCTCAGAAACAGTTTAAATCCACATAAACAATAATCAGATACAACAAAATCCACATGAGATATAGTCATTAGTTTAAGCTGGTTTTGCAGTGCATAAAATACACGCTTGGCATAGGTCTTTACTTTCATTCTGCTTTTGTCCATGCTAAAAAAGACTTGAGGCTTCACTCATCAGTCAGGCGACGCGCCTCTGAGCCACAGCCCTCAACACTCTGAGCTCTCTGAGCAAATGCTGTGAAAATTTAAGGGCTTCTACTTTAAGAGGATTGGCCTTTCTCACAAGGACAAAGCAACGAAGGCAGTCTGTCCCTGAACTTGACTGGCTGTAAAATATGTAGAGAAAAGTTGGAGAGAGTTGCTTATAATCAAGAAAGTGCCTTAGGTTGACCATTAGTCCGGACACTAATGTCATTTAAGGGAACAGACATAAACACGTAGAGCACTAAACGGTGGATCTCTGCAGATGTAAGCCTATAAAACTGATCATTTAAAAAGAGCTGAGCCATTTTAGGCCTATTTTAAGTTTTACTGGTTTTAGCACTGCAGGGGATACTGGTAGTAAAAAATATAATGAAGCTTTTAAAATACAACAAAAAATGTAACATAGTCCTTTAGTGGAAATTTCAAATATTAATTAACTGTCAGGATAATGAATTTGACACCCAGTTAATATTATTTAATTTGATTACCGATTCATGTTCCTTTGTCAGCTATTGTAATCAGTGGATTAGCCCTGTGTGTGCTTGTCTGAGGTTGAAAGTCCTGGAAAGCTATTAGCACTCCGTGTCAGCCCACTCCAGGATAAATTGGATCCGAAGGATTTACGGCATACCTGATTGCAGTGGCTTGGGGGTAATGAGAGCCTTTTAAAATGAGATTGCCTTTGGGTGGGGGGGGGCATCGCCAGAGGGCCCTTTAACTCTGCCCCTATTCCCCATGCAGCTCCAACAATACAGGCAGATGTTTTCAGTCACCGCCTCTGCTCACACCTGCCTGTCATGGCCACCAGACCCAGACCCAACTTCCATTCAGCAGCTGTGTTGTAAATTCAGCAGCAGTCATATCAGCGACTGGCAGCAGCTGAGGCTCAGCTAATCTCCTGAAGCTTTAAACAATGTGGCTGTCAGAGGAAGGGACTGCCAAGCCCCTCAGCTAAGCCAGGTCTCAGAGTGGCAAACGATCCCCCAGCAGCACTCGTCTTGCTGCTGTGCTGTGCTGCAGCCAGATGTGGAGTGCTTGAAGCAAGTGGGCGACTACAAAGGAAACTTATTCCTTCATCTTTAAGCTACCCTAACTGTGGAGCTGCAGGAATGGCAATGCTGCTCAGGCCAGCATTTTGCTCCTGAATGACAAAGCTAAAACAACTAGTAATTTTGCTAAGACATCCATGGTCCCCAGGTAATGAATCTGGCCCAAATATTGACCTGACTTCTCTTCCAGCACTGCGGTTGACATTTATGGTTTTGACCAAAGTGCCTCCAAAACCACTGAAGGGATTGCTTTGACGTTTTGCACAGTTATTCATGAACCCCAGTGGATGAACGCTAGCAACTTCAGAGATCAGCTGGTATGTCATGTAGTACCATCATTAAATCAAAGTTCTGAGTTATTCAGTTAAATATCCAACGATTTCTGAAATAATCGGTACAATATTTTGTGCAGATATTCATGGTTACAAGAGGATGTCTCTGTATTTACTAATCAATTTTAGTCCAGTCTTCGCTCTCCTTTTCACTGTATTTTAGCCGCCACTTTTTACGGTAACGCCGGTCATGTTTGCAGCTAAATGTTGATTGATAACTGTTGTCTGGTGCTGAGCAGGTTATGTACGAGATGATGCACCTTTTATTTTGGTGAACGGTACCATCAGGTTTATGTTATATATATTTGTAATAACTTGATTGCTTAACCTTTTCTTTAGCAGCATTGTCGGGGCAAAAATTTTCATGTCTCTTGTACTTTTGTTAATGATTAAATATATGTAAAACTTGTGATTTTCACTATCAGCTTTACTTTTTATGTTTTTTTCTTTAGCTAATTATCAAATAATAGCATTTTAACACACCAAGCCAAGGTTAATATGGCACACATAAGCATATATGTTTTTGTGAGCTTATTAGCATGCTGACATTAGCATTTAGCTCAAAGCACCACTGCCTGTAGACTCAGTTGTGCTTTTAAAATTTCTGCACGTGTTTATCAGGCCACATTGTAATTTGTGTTTTCCCTCCTTGAATATGAAGCATATGCTTTGTTCCCCACCTCATATATTATATTAACACAGTGAAGGGCACCGGGGAGGCAGGCTGCAGATGAGATACCAAAGCCATTAGATAAATCAAATGGGCAGAAACAGTGGAGAGGAAGGGCATGGTGTAAATTTCCCAATGTGTGAAAGCATTGCCTCCCACACTTTACACAGTTAATCATGAAGCTCTCACTGACGTCCATAAATAGCCCCACATTAGTCAGCTCACACCGCCTCAACATTCTGCGTGAGACGCGTGGATGACACGACTGTGACTCCATAACAAGTAACAGTTTCCGTGTCCACACACTGAATCCAGACACAAAGTCTACTTCACTGAGGCTATTAGACGTGCAATTTATGAATGCTGCAATTGAGGACTAGCTCACATCCTGACCCTTCGTGAGGGAAATGAAAACTGGCTAATGGGATTAGAGTTAGGCTCTGGGCGAATATTCCTCAGGGAGAAATCGGTGAGGGAGAATATTCAGAGCTGATTAAGATCATAACAATCTTTCAGCGACTCCTAACTTTGAGAAAACACTCACAACAAGATGCAGACATTTTTAAAATTTTTTTTAAAATAGATTCAACCAAACTTTAATCTACAATATGTGACATTTATTATGTTCTCCAATATGCAACGATATTCAAACTGTTTTTAAGGCTGGAAAAATGTTTGGACGAGTGACTTAAAATGGTGTAATTGTATAGTTTGTCCAGTAGAGGATGGTTTATTATCCAATAACTAATAACTGAATTATCTGATTATGTCATACTAATGTCATGCAGTTTCGTCTGTGCAGGACAGTTGTACACAAAGGGCCATGAGTGGGAAACGTCATGTTGTGCAGTGGAATGCCAGAACTGTTAAACTGTTTTTGTTTTGTTTTTTAAAAGAGAGAAAGACAGAAAAAAACACTTAAATTTCACATAATACCATCAGTTACTGACTACTTTGTTTAAAAGCCCTCAGAAGAGATGACTGGAACGAGAACCAGATGTAAAATGCCTGACTTTTCAGTGCTCATCTCATATCAGGTGATGTAATGTTTAATCAGCCAGTCTGTTGTGATGTAGTGAGAACATTTAAAAACTAAAATCTAACTGTATAATGGAGGAGTAGGTCAATGGCCATCTTCATCTCTTTGTGGTTCCTGCAACCAAAATGCATGTGCATCGGCAATGTTTACTAAAATACAGTTGCCTATAAGTGAATTGCTTACTTTTACAGTGCACTGACGTTTGGAATGAAGTTTGTTTATGTGTAAGATATTCTGCCTCCAATGTGTATCTTTGTCACAAGTATTTGAGAACAACATTCAGCCGAGTCGATAGATCTGATATGTGAATGTTTTGCTGCCAAACATTTCACATGCTAAAGTGTCCAAAAAATATAAATGCATATTTATATTAGTCCAGATGTTTCAAAATGTTCAAACCAGAATTTTATTCAAGGTAAAAGTGAGTTTAATTTGGTCACATGTCCCCAAATCCTGGCATAACACCAGGCAGAGAGTGAGGAAGGAAGTTGGCAAACGTGACTAAATGTAATGGAAGTGAACCTTTAAGATGATACTCC
The DNA here is from genome assembly GCA_029783665.1 of Naso thynnoides. Classification (NCBI taxonomy): domain Eukaryota; kingdom Metazoa; phylum Chordata; class Actinopteri; order Acanthuriformes; family Acanthuridae; genus Naso; species Naso thynnoides. Next base: position 25,033,149 of record JAQLOL010000002.1, on the reverse strand, counting down.
GTCCATGGATTTTTCAGCCTGAGTCAGAAAGATTCTAATCTGCAATTGTAGTTGTTTAACACGTGATAAACAAATCCCACAAAAATCCCACAAAATTTTAACCAATCGCATCGGATTACAAGGTAGCTGGTGTGGAGGTGTAGAATTTTCTCGATTATAAGATTCATTGCGATGGGGACATGGAAGATTTTGCAATAATGCGGAGACACGACTTAATCGAGAGTTTGTTTCCTGCACAAAACAATAGACTTACAAAATACTTTCCAATACTTACTGAGCTGATGAAGCAAACATTAAGTGTCAAGAGTGTGAAACTAACCGCAACGCTTTTCCACTAACATGAACAGTCAATATTGACAACATCTAAGTGGCCTAAAAGAGCTCGTGCTATTAGCCATGCTACAATGACACTGTTAAATCTTCAGATTTTAAAAACACAGTTAGATTAACAGCTGTTGTGTTGAGCTGCTGCTACTAACTCATTATCTGCACACATGCACACGCACGTTCACATTCTCCTTTATTGCTACTCTCCTAAATTTAGCAGACAGCAATACTTTAGGCTACATTCGAGTCCCATTACCTTCTAAGACAACAGGATGCTCATCTTCTTCGTTGGACAGACTAACAGCCACATTGCCCCCACTGTGTCGGCGTATATAATGTCATTCTGGGGGTGAGACAAATCTGACACTAGCCCTCGTTACATAATGAAAGGAAGTGAAGATGCTTTGCCCATCTTTTTACACTCATTTGACCTCACACTTGATGTACTGGAGAGGAGTTGTCCAATGCACTCTGGGCAATTTTCACACATACATTCACACATATTACGTATTTTGTGTGATCACAACTGTCCTTCTTAGAACAGTTTGAACTAACAGGAACAATTCTGAGGCTCACATTAAACCATTTGAAAGCAGCATCATTTGCTGCAACCAAGAACTCCATATTTTACCTTTATCCGTGGAGGACGAGCTTTACAACCACTACTGATGTCAAAATCAAATAATGTGTCGTTAGTAATACTAAAATGTCAGTAAGTTTCCGCTGGGCATTAATGGGATTCACATTTCAGAGCTGAGGTACTGTAATCACCTGAGAGAGCACAAAGAGTGCCTGTGCAAATGTCAATTAGATATTTCCTGTCAGAGCTGAGTGTGAAAACTCTCCAGCCCCGCTTGCCTCACAGAGGAGTCCTCATGGAGAAGTCTAGACCGGAAAATAATAAGTAAGCAAAGCTCTAATTGTTTCATGCACACTCAGGTTTTATGAACCCTTTCTACCTCCGAGCCGCTCATACCCCAAAGTGTGCCATTCATTAAAGAACTGCCTCTACAAAATGCATCCTAAACCTCTGTGAGTAGAGATCAGACGCATAGCTTTAGTCCAGGCACGCAGGCAGAGTTTCTTATCCATTGAGAGCACCAGGGCTCTGAATAATATATGGCAGAATGTTTCTTGACTTCATATATTAAAATAAAGCTTTGTACACTTCACCACTTAACTCTAAAACTTACATACAGCCTCTGCAGTACTTAAAGAGGCTGAAAGCCTATTTTCATGGTTGGCCTCTCATTGAGAGGAATGGGATCCTACATGGGGTGATTGTTAAATTTGTGGCTGAAAGCAGAGGGAGATGGGTTGCACAGCTCTTCTTAAATGCACATGCAGTTTAACTCCTTGAGTGATTATGCATAACATTTTAAATGAACAACTTTTGTGATATTTCTGTTTTGGGTGATTGAAAACTGTAAGTCAGCACTGCCTGAAAAGGTGAACAATATTGACCTTCATGCTTTTCTTTTCATGAATGTGGATTTAAATTCATCCATCACCCGATCTGGCACTTTCAGACTGCTAGCTAGGTGTGTACATGTAGGAGGGGACTATGCTCCCTCCATGCCTTATCTTGCACTGCTTATCCTTGGCAGGGTCACAATGGAAGTGGAGCCAGTCCCAGCTGGCATTAGACAAGGGCAGAGTAAACCCTGGACAGGTGTTTTTTATGTAGGGCCGACTGACACATAGAGACAAACTACCATTCACAGTCAAATTCTCTCTGGTTCGTGCACCTAATTTTTAAAAAATCTGAGCATTTCGATCAAAATTAGTCAGTTCCCAGCTGGAACCTAAAAATAGCAGGTGTTCTCTAGAAACTGATACAGGCATGTCAAGCTCCACAGGTGCCTGTGTTCTGAGCAACACCCTTTGTTGATGGTGTCCTTGATCCACATAATTCAGCTCATAACTACAGATTTGTTTGGTAGCACCAATGTTCCAAGGATCCTGAACAGAACCAGCTCAAGCACCTGAGCAAGTTTGATGGTAAAACAACCACAGAAAGGTCGGGTTTGAAACCCAGAACCTTCTTGTAGTGAGGTGACAGTGCTACCCATTGTTCCACTGATCCATCATGCCTCCCAGGAACATGTCAGAAAAATGAATTTGGTAAGTTTTCTCCTTCTACAATAGGCCGTACACTTATCAATCATCCCTCTTTCATGAACATGAGATGTTCTTCCAGAGTTTAAACATTTTTTGGTTATTTTGATTGAGAGATTTTCATAGAAAGCTTAGTATAGTTAGCTCTAGCGCCAGTATAGCTCTCGGGAGTCACAGCGACACACAAGATTCCCACCACAAGGTACCAACACAGGAAAAGACAAACAGAATGGACCAGGACAGGATGCATTAGAAAGGACACCATCTGGAAAACGAAAGCCTGGATGGTCAGAAAACACCTGGCACGGAGCAGTTGAAGGCGAGCTGAGAGAAATGAAACTTACATGGGAGGTTCAAATGATAGCAAAAGACTGAGATGAATGGCGCTGGATCATAGAAGGCTCATTTCCCACCTAGGAAGAAGAGGACTGAATAAAGTAAGTACAGGTCTTGATGTTGTAACGAACTTGGTGACGTTATGCTGGGGTCAGACTATAAGATATTTTTGTCTGTTAAAATATTCACTGTGTCAGATTAGTCGATAAAAGAGTCATAAATTTTTGCCTTGTCTTGGCCAAGAGACATGACAGACTGCTCCCAAATCAGTTCACAACATGCGCTCGCCATTGACTACCACTAGTACCGACAAGCCGACGTGGAAGGGAAACATCAAGCATGCTAGTCTTTCTGTTGTGAGGTCATAAGGTAACTTAGATATGGCATTGGTTCTCGTCCATTATGACACACTATGGGAGATGAAACGATCGATTTTTGCGCCCAATGCTCACTGATTGTTTCCAAGCCCACCCGACACCCTATGTCTTCCTGGTCGCACTACTATCGGGCTGATATTGTCTGACCTCAGCATTAGTGTCTGTGTTTTGATTTAATGTCCAAGTGTTCTGTCAGACAAACTAAAAAGCCCCTTGTGTCTCTCTCCTAAATTACGCACATCAATTTGAGTGTTTTTTAACAGCATTTTGATAATAAGGGCTATTATTTTTGTAAAATGCAATTAACCACTTGGGGCTGACAGTGTAATATACTGTAACCTTCCCCTGTTATTATGAATGTGTGAGTCATGACTATTAAAAAGAGTGAAGTCTTTGATTCTTCCACTTCAAGGGGAGAATGTTTCATCGCTACTGTGTCGTAACAGTCCAGCTCATGATGAAAGCTGCTCTGAAAATGATTGAATGACCTTAACTCAACACAGCACTCTGCAGAAAAATCTCTGCTGACTCGACTACTCTGTTAAATTTTCAACCACCAAATATTTATACAACAACCAAGATGCATGAATCAGAGATCTCTGAGAAAAGCTCCCCTGACTGAGGCGGGAATAATGAAAGAGCAGAAAGCGTTTTGGGGATAAGCTTCCCTCCTTTCCTTTACATTTTGACTGAATGGGGTCTAAATCTCACCGATGGTATGAAGGAAACAATTATAGCACTCATCTGCAGAATAATGGCAATGGTGGAGAAGGACAGGATGAAACCAGCAAAACAACAGCAGATTTAGAAATCTGCTTAAGCAGCCACAATGTTGCATAAAGAGGAAATAGGTTGGGAAAAGTGGAATCACTGATGAGTATCTCTCTGCAGAGCATGCATGCAGAAATATCAAAAAGAAGATTCCCAAAGCAGAATTATGAATTTATGAACCTTGTGGTTGTTTGGACGAAGCAGAACACTGAGTGACTGAAATATTCTGCAGCCTAATGATGCCACATTAACAGCTAATAACGGTGAGCACAGCGAGAACAGAGCCAGAAGCACAGAGCAGGTTTTTAATTGCATTAAATATTCAAATGTAGTCACATCTGCCTCCTTAGACCAAACTACAACAGAAGATATTTAATAATCTCACACAATCTGTTTTGCTTCTTTCACCGAACATTGTGTGCTAATAAATATTATCAGACTTATAGTAGATGAATACAAGCATCTTGTTACATTGCCATGATTCATGTTTTGTGTTCTGCTCCCATGTGAATGTGCTCTGAATCTCACATTACACCCTTGAAGTTGGTTTGTCTTGCGCCTGTGTGCAAACTGCTGGAGTGCTCGGCCTCAGTAGGAGAAGAAAGAACAAATTTACATTTCAATTTAGCAGCTGGTAATTAAGCTAAACACCAAAGCTCCTCCGTAAAGACTGACTCAAGTTAATTGTAGATTAAAAATAAAAGCGCTCGCATTAATGGATCCGTAAAGTCCCCGCGTATGAGTTGTTGCACACTGAAAGAGAGGAAAGCTGATGTTTAAATATTAATGTCGGCACTGATTTAATGTTCAGAGAGCAGCGTCCTCCTTGTGGTGCTTTGGTTTTAGTTTGTTCAGTAAGCTGCTGCGTCCCTGAAGTCAAGAAGTGACATCAGCTGCATGATGAAGGCAAGTTCGAGCGAGCTGCAGATTGTCTTTAATGAATCCTGTTCACCTAATCATTATCCTGATGAACGCTGTGCTGCACGCTGGTTCATGATAGTTTATTTATTTATATGTCACATAAAGTAATTGTGATAATCATCCCTCCTCTAAACACAGTATGACATGTTAATAAACAAAAACTTTTCTAGTCTGTTTTTCTATTTATTCATGTTTATCATGCATACACTTTATAGATGCTTTAATGAGGTCAGACTTTCATGTTGTGTTGATTGTAGCGCCACATGTGGACAAAAGCGATACTGCTCACAATCGTAAAGATCTTGTCTAGCATGAGCATTTGTTTTAGAGGAGAGTGAAGATTACTACACACACAGGCAGGAGTAGGAGCCTTTAATCAGAGTCTCTCTGTGGACATGAGACTCACGCAGCCTCAGGTACAACACAACATGTTAAAAAAACAAACACTGTAAAAAAAAACAACAACAATAAAACTGGTGAAAATAGCCAATATCACAACACAATATGTCAGCATCTATGTTGTTAATTTACAACTTGTGGAAAACTAATGTTAGCCACCACTAGTCTTGTCTTTAGCCTGCCAGCTACAGATGTTTGAAGCACTGTCCGAAGTGCTGGCTTCTGCTGTTAGTGGTTAGCTACAGCCCATAGCTGCATCTGCTGAGTGATAATGTGATTTTATTTCAAACAAAAAAATGTCTAATTGTCTCTTTCTGTGATGCATGGTGGGTCAGAATCTTAATCACGGCACAATACAGCAGCATTTATGTGACTGGACAGATCAGAGTTAGCTTTCCCACAATTGTCTGTTTAGCCGAATAGCCGGGCCCACAGCATACGTCATACTGTACATTCAATGTCAGTGCTGACTGGTTCAAGGCTGCTTCAGTAGTTTTACCCTTAACCTGAAACTACGCCTACTAGGATTCAAATTCTGCAAAGAATCTTCAGTGATAGTTTACCAAGTTAAAACAAATCTAGTTTTATCACCAGAAAAAGAACTGCTTAATGTCCCATTATCTCATCCTTAAAAAGCACCTGCTTTTTGACTTCTGTGGCAAGAAACAGCTGGAAAATTTGCCATACTTCTAAACACCTAGTTTTCATCACAAGAACAGCTGTAAAATATCCACCAGGTTGAACCCATCGACCTCGGCTTATCTCAAAAACTGCTCTGCTGCTCGGCAGCCGTCTCGCTCAGTCGTCACAACAACACCATCCCCTCCAACTTCCTGATGAGAAGAATCAGCCCATGTCAGCCTTCATTCAATCACCACTAGTCACACTGATGTGCACCACTGAAATGTTGATATGTTACATGAAATGTGCAAATTGCGCGTTTCAATTATTTGCAGAAACAAACTGTAAGCATTTGTTTGTGGTAATCAGGCTGCACTGCAATAACAGGTTATTAAAGCACTGACGTATGTAGCACCCTCTCACTTTCATGTTGTACAGGCCTAAATGGAGCATTAATTCTTCTTTAATGACCCTCTTTGGGTTTGCACCAATTGTCCAGTTTCACAGAATAGACTTCCTATTAAAACGCAGCAGCTGGAAAATGAGCGTTCTGAGCCCAAGTGAGACGTTAATGTGCATGTTGGGAAAGAGGAATGGTTTGCAATTATCTTTTCCTACCTTCAACACACACAAAGACAAACAAACACACATCAGTCTCTCCATGAACCAGTAATGTTTAAAATCGACAATGGTGGAACAGCAGAGACGCAACATAATACAACTGATCCATCGATATTCAGCATCCAAAATGATTTAAAAAAGGTTACTCCACTAATTCTCTGACATGTTTGTTTCATTAGTTATTTCACTGACAAGCTATAAAACAGCTGCATTGTTATTAGCAGAATGCCATTAAAGCCCCTTCAAGGAAATTTCTTTTTGTGTTGATTAGACAGCGAGCATTTGTTTTGGAGGAGAGTAAAAGAAACTCGTTACTTATTTGCACAAAACAAAACAAGTTCAACCATGAAGAGAACAGCAAATTCATCATACCTGTAAACAACAAATTAACTCTTCTAGTCTGTGTGTTATTAAGTGTTTTGAAGCATTTCCACAGACTGAACGGATCGGGTAAGGCTCTGTAAAAAATATAACAATAATCTCTGACTTCCTTGCCGATGGTCTTGGTCTTGTCGGGACTTTAAGTAAGGTATATTTAAATTTACCCTCTGTTCAGTTGTCATGAATTGAGTCATTAGCTTATGACAAAAACAGCTTTTGTTTGTTTCTCCTGTAATGTTAGGCATTTTAATGTTTCACTCTGCGAGGATTGACTCGCTTTTGGACCCAGCCACAAGTGGCCAACAAAGGAACTGCAATTGTTGACCATTCTGCTTCGGCCACCTTTTAAAGCCCCGCAGGTTGCCAGCTGATAGCAACTTTATTGAGGAAAAAAAGACATTCAGGTATCAGGTATCACCTCTCTAATACATGTAACAACCTACACATTAACTTAATGACGGGTCATGCCTTGAGAAAGTCGAGGTCTACAGGTATTTGAGTGTTTGGCTCGATCCTGAACTCTCCTTTGGAACCTATATTGACTCTGTCGCCAAAAACATAAACTGCAGCCTGAACATACTCCATCGCTCAATAAACCTCTTCATTTTTCAGGTAAGATTAAGAATTGTTTAACAATAAGTTTTACTCAGACGGGATTATTATCTATCAGAACACCACTGAATCTCATCTCTCTCCTTTAAATGTAGCTTACAACAGTCTTTGCAGATTCACGTTGAGATTTCCGTCTAGAACTCACCACCACTGAGCATTTCCATTGGCTGCAATTTTATTTTAATGTATTTATCTTACCCACCACTCTTATCTAAAACAACACCTAACCTTTTATAGCAGTGGTCTTGAAACAGGGGGTCGTGACCCTTAGGGGTTCATGGAGGTGCTGCAGGGGGTCCCCAAAAAAGATAAAATTCTTCATCATCGACTCTGTTTCTCTATAAATCAAGGGGTCACTGAACTGAAAAAGGTTGAAGACCCCCGGTTTATAGTTCCTCATATACACTTACACATAGGCTACTCAACACTTCATACATAGTTACACATACTTAATATCCCATTTTTTTTGTTTCTATAACATCAAAGGAATTTGGGCAGTGGGCCTTTAAATCCAAAGCCCTATCTGATTGAAATAACATGGTCAACTCTCTGCGATCCATCCATTCGTTCCATATTTTTTGGAAATTCTTGTTTGCTCATTTGAAAACAACTTGGTCCTGTTTCTGTTTGCGGGGTCTGCGGGTGTAGGAGGACTGAGGTTCCTAAATGTGTCTGTATGGGTATTATATCTGTGTATGTTCTCGTGTACCTGTAATCATCTTTTGTTCGTTTATTGTCTTTGTATTTGTTGTTGAAAATGAGATGATTCTTCTCGAGGGGTGTATCCCACAGAAATAAAGTTAAAGTTAGCTCTAAAACATGTAATGTATGGAAGATTATATAGTACATTCAACCAATGGTGTCTCTGACTCAAATGATAAAGGATAATTACAATGGTGTGCGGACGGACTAGACCCCTGGCTTCATCATTCTGAGGGTGATATTTCGGTGGATTTTTCTGAAATGTGAGGAAGGTCATGCAGACAAAAAGAAACTTTGCAAAGAATTGAGAGAGCAGAGAGAGATAAAAGAGAAGGTTACGGAATGATAATGGAGTAGAAAACCAGCAATCTTAAGTCAGTATGGAGGACAGGAATTGTTGTTACTGCCAGAAAACATCCATCCAATTAAATGAAACACATCGATCTGGAAGATTTGGAAGAATAGACCTTTTTTCATGAATAAAAATCAGGGTAAATGTCCAGGTAGTGTAAATGTGTATGTGTGGAGGACTCAGGGTGGGAAACAAGTTTTTTGTGGGGATCAACTGCCAAAAAGAATCATTGTCTGTTTCTATAAAGAAGATATTTTCTGGAAGAGTAAGCTCTTCTATTTAATTTTCACTTGATCAATACCATTACTTCTGTCACTACAACAGCAGATTAAGAGAGTATCAAGGCTTTGGAGAGTATTCATTGGGGATTTTAAGCTGCCAGCAATATATATTAACCAGCAATATTCCACAAAATTCTAAGATCAGCACAGTGTGCAGCAATTCCGGAGGTGACTGTGACTGTGGTCCATGGATTTGAAAAAACTGGAGCTCAAGGCTTAGAGAAATGAAGTTGTGAGTGGCCACTCTGTGTGATTCATAGGTTTACAGGTTGTTTATTTGTAGTTAATAGATGTAGCTTCTCTCCCAGGACTCTCACACATGACATGAGAAGAGAGAGCTTGTAATAAACACAGCATCTTCACAGCTACCACAGAGTATGATAAAAGGATATGATGCATTCATGGATGCTCCCCAAGGTGGCTACAGTTTTCGGCTTAATGTGGGCATTATAGCAGCTGCTGGTAAAGCCTTGGCACGAATTACAGTATCAGCAGCGGATAAAACAGACACCATATTGTATCTGAAGTCTAGACCCTAAAAATGTTGAAATATTTCAGGCAAAGCTCACAGTGTCATCCTTCCCTAGCTGTGACCAAAGCGCTTTTGTTTTTGAAACTGAACCAAGCGGGACACATTCAAACCAAACCACCCTCTTCAACTCATTTAATGGTCAATGGTCAGTAAATGCAGTCAAAAAAACATAGTACAGGCATGAAATAGTCTGAGCTGAGTGTCATGAAAAACAGATGAAATTTATGTCTTTATGTCTGTATATATTATACAGATAAATGTGATGTATTTTTAAAAGACAGTTCAACATTTTAAAAATACATCACATTAATCTGTATAATAATATAAAACTGTAGCCAGCAGCCAGGTAGCTTAGCTTAGCTTAGCTTAGCTTAGCTTAGCTTAGCATAAAGACCAGGGGACCAAGCTAGCAAGAATGGAGTCAAAAGGTCAAAAAAGTGTATTTGTAAATAGAAGTGCATGTGGCCATCACAACTAGAAACAGGACTTCAAGACATTCAAGAGTGTTTCGGGTTTCAGGTGCCTTTACATTTTCACTGGTTGCCTGGCAATGTCACCGTGACAACAGGCTGACAGGAAGTCATTGCACTCTTTGGACAGAGGAGTGAGGTTAGGTTAAAATAACAGTAACACTTTCAATGAGGCCTGTCTCTATGATTCATTATAACACATTATGAACATACTTATAATGTATTATAAGTGGTTATGGTTAAGGTAAGGGTTAACCTACTCCTGCTTATAATTATGATAATACAGCGCTATAGATGCATTATAATGCATTATAAGTATGTTCATACTGCATTATAGAATCATTCTTTTGGTACATTGTTACCAAATGAACTAGCTTAAATCAAATGAGCATAATTTAGCTTCATCCACTCCACTAGACTACTTCTAAATGCATGAAGCAACTTTCAAATACTTTAATTGAATGCGACTTCATAAAGATTTAACTAAATTCACTTTCACCACATCTGAAATCAGTCTTATGCACCAGCCTTCATCGAGGGTATCATGTAAAGTTCACTTACTGCAAGCCGACACAGATGGAGGTTTAAGTGCACGAGTGTCAGCTTGTTGTAGTGAAGGCTCGTTAATTCTAACTAGTGCCCTTCACTAATGAAGCCATTAGCCCCACTGTGCAGCTGGCGGCATGATGGCTGTGCTGCTGCTGCTGCAGATGCACTTGTTTTCATCTTGTCTGTTTTACCTTCACAAGTGGACACTAATAGAGAATAAATCTCAGTCCAAAGTACTTTAATTTGGCAAATAAGGCTTGTTTATTAACAACTGCTACGGCTTATAGGCTGCATTTAGCTTTATTTCGATCACGAGGGATGAACCTTTTTACACTGCAGCACTTCAACTGATTGAATTTCACATGCAACCAGTACAGTCTGCACATCTTTTTAAAATTGCATCCCAAAGCCACAAATTGATTCTTGTATTAGGCCATACATCTGAAAAGCAAGGCTTGCAGCTGAGGCTTGCAAGGACATTTGTTTGTACTTGTGAGGAGGCCGAGAGTTTGGCCTGAAGGCTGAATACTTACTAATCTATGGGAAACCTAAAACACTAATGAATAAAAGGATCAGCTCGGCTGTGATTCTGACTTTACTGCATGAAGCTGAAAGTCCCTAATGAATTATTGGGTAATCAAGCATCATCATGAAGTAGCAGAGAGTGCATTTGAATCAAATGGAAACCACAGCACAACACAAAGTTAAATATTCAGCAGGAAATGATCAAATGTTACCGTGTCAGTTATGATTTACGGTAAGACTTTTCTTAAAGCATGCATCTATGATGCATTATAACATATTATGAATGAATTACATTATAATGCACCATTGGTGCATTATAACATATTGTAAGTATGTCCATAATGCATAATAGATGCATGCTTTAAGTAAAGTGTTACCTGATGCTCCTCAATAAAAAACTTCTTCTTTGTAACAAAAGAAGGATTACTTCTATCTGTGTCTAAAAAAAAAACTGCTACGGCAAACACAGAAAGCAAAATAAATCTTAAAGATAACAAAAAAAGCAGAAATATTCTGTTTAGTGTTACCAAATTTAAAAAAAAGTTTCCAGGGGAGTATACCAATAGATTAACACAAAATGTACATTATTTATAGATTTACCACTTTTGATACAGGCTACAGTATCTCAGCGGGATTACTATGTGTCTACAATTTTGTCTGTTGTCAGTTCATCTGATGTTGGAGGCTCGGAGGTAACACTTGGTTTGTGCAGCAAATACCTACAATAATGTCCACAATGGACATTGTTAGCTCATTTTCCAACCATTACCTACCTACTGCACAGGCAGTGAACTCCATGAGCCATAGAGCGTGGCAACGACATGTCTGGATTAGTCATAGTTTTGGTTGTGATTCATGTCTTTAAAAGTAAAATGTATAATTTCTGTTGATGGACATCTATCCATGAAAACACTGAAACCAAAACATTACAATTAGTAACGTTTTCCAACTTCCTTCCTTACTCTCTGACTGGTGTTACCCCGGGAGTTAGTGACAGAAGACAAAATGCAACGCAACGGAAATGTTATTATGGGATTTGCAGTATAGTTTTCTGACAGCTTTTGGTTCTGTCAATGTATTTGAAGCACATTTTTGTGGTTTTATTGTGTGTGTGTTTGGTTTTTGTTGCCCATGTCTGTATTTGATATACATTTCATTTTGTTGTATGAAGTATCTGTTGTCATGTTTATGAAAATGTTTTCCTCATTTACTTGTCTTTTGTCTGTTTTCATGCTTGTTTTAAGCTGCAGTGTGTCGAGCTTCTAGAGCTACTTTAAAAAATATTTCAACCATTTCTTCACTTGTTTAAAGCATTTCAGACCAAAATCCACTTTGACAACTCCTCTCAACTATTTTGATGCTCAGGTCTCACAAGGAGTATCATGACTTCAGCTTCTGTCTTGCACTGATTGCTCTCCTGCTCTGCTGCTCCAATAGAAACTCCATCAAGTAAGAGCTCGCCGCCCGGGGCTGTGCAGCTTCATAACACCTGTCTCTGTTTGGAATTGAACAGGCAGTAATGTGAATCTCTTTAGATCAGGACGGTGTACTCCAACATCCCATCAGTCTCTCTTTCTCCTTATTGATCGCCCACCCCCCCACCCCCTACTCTTCTGCAAGTAATCACTGGCTGGTAGCGAAGGCAGGGATGACAGCGGCGCTTGCATTCTGCATATGGATGAGATGTAATCTGTCTGCCATCTCCAGCTGGAAGTGTTATCTGTGGTCCGCGGGGCACGGGAGCGGAAATGACTCTGTTCTGTTCAATCATTGTTCTCTCTTGAATGTGGTCGCTTGGACGTAGCTGAGAGCTAAAAGATTTTGCTTTCACACACACAAGAAGGAGGCTGTCTCTTTCATGAGCATTACCCACTTAGAGTTTATAGTTTTAAGGCGACAGTCTCTGCGAACGCTGACCTCTTGGTGTCCATCTCCTGCCCTGCTTTATTGCCTGAGTGACAGAGGTAATTTCTTAAAAGTTCAGGTTGCCACTTTGCCCCCTGACATCGCAGTTCTGCAGAAAGTGAGCTAGACATCTTCTCACAGGTTGGTAATCTGCAGAGAGCCGTGTGATGAAAGCAGCTCAGACTCAGATGTGACATCCTGTGTGCTCTCTGACACGGGATCGAATGTGTTTCTTTCCAAAGAGACTAAAGAAGCTTGTTAAAGCAGCTTTTCTTTTGGAGGGATCTATTGAAGTTTCAGACTGTTTGCCAAGTGCATTTAAGATTCTGTCTGAGCGATTCAACTTCAAAAAGAAACACAGGTCCAATCCACAGCACATAAACCAATCACTGTCTGTCAAAGCCTCCCTTGCCTCTCTTTGTGCGACAGCTTTGGAGATCTCCTCTCTGTCTCCTTCCTAGATTTGGAAAGAAGTGTGATTATGGGCTCTTCTGAGTGGCAGCATCAATTTTCCAGAGAAGAGCTTCAGCACACAGGAAGATTAATTGCTCCAGCTTGCCCTCTTGCTACCTTTGCCTTAAGCAATTTCAACTTTATGTGTCAAAACAAGCTTTTCTTCTTACTTTTGCCACTGGTTTAAACACTGTTATCTGATCAAAAAAAATTCCAGAATCTGTCTGAACACTTAACTGTTGTGCATTATTCAGTGTTGACGGCTGCTCTCATCTTCCGTGAAATGTGGCATGTACACTGGAGGCATGCAAAGAACACGCTGAGAGCAAGATGTACAAGGAAGTTGCCTCTGTAGTTTGTTCTTACATAAAACTGCGTCTTATTACATGATTTGGCAGGAGACAGTGGATGCGCATCATTAAAAGGAGCGGGAATGACAGTAGTTCACATCCAAACACAACAAGCCTCATGGCTAGTTGGAAACATTCTGTCAACTCTGATGGGATCAGATATTTCGGTTAATCCCCTCACATCGCCCCCTCTGTCACTAACTCCCATAGTCTTCCTCACACATCCTCCACTCACAACCCGAATGTTCTCTCACCATCTGACTTGATACGCGAGCAAGACATGAGTGTCACTTCTGCTTCCCAAAGACTTAAATTAGTGCACTCGCCTACTCATAATTATCTTCCACTGTCTGGACCAACAAACAGATTAGCTGCACATTGGTTAGTGCAAATTTGTAAAAGGAAGTTCTCAGATCCTTTACTGAAGTATAAGGAACAATACAATTGTGCAGATACCAGTAAAAGTGTTACAGTATTATTAGCAAAATGTTCTTTACACCTGCAGTTGGTAACTTTGGGGTAAACGTTAGTAATTTTTTTGTGCTCTGTTTGGAAAAAATGTCGTAATACCCATAGACAGCTGTTAGTAATGACATGGTCTGAGAGTATAGCAAGATCTCAGTGCTTTCCCATCATGCCTCTGTATTAAGGATTGGTAAAAATCTGTTCTATTTGCCCTATCAGTGATGCTCTCTGTACGCTCTCTGCCCTAATTGGCTAATCTATGCTGCACTTCTTAGTGACAGGTGACGTTTGCATGAGCCAATTAACTGTTCATGCCTTACGCTCTGACTCGCCTCTGCTGAAAACAGAGTGTCTGCTAGCGGCGCTGTCATTTGGCTCAAGCTTGAGCTGAGACGGACCACTTAACACCGCCGCAACTTTCCCTGCAACAGTTCTGTCTCGCTTTCCAACTGGACTTAAAAGAGAGAACAACAACAAACGCAATAAAACACAAGTTGGAGGCAGGGAAGTTACTATTCAATGAGTCTAATACTACAGCTAACGTTAGCTTGCTAGCTCATTAGCGGAAGTTACCTACTGCAGCTTTAATTATGAAAGCTAAAAATACCCTATCAGCCCAAATTAAAGTTGAGGTAGGCAGTTTATTTATTTTTTTGTCACTGGGCAAAAATCCCATAAAAACATTTCCGCATTTTGTCATTCGGGTGGTCTGAGAGAACACTAGAGATCTACACCCCTCCTTGGCTCCTTATTCAGACTGGGGCATGTTCGACCAGTCATAGGTCATTTCAGGGAGTACTTGTTCCTATTGGCTGCATTACGCTTCTTAGGTTAGACAGGTGACATTGCTACAAGCTGATTGGCTGTTGAAAGTAATGTGCCTTATATTCCTAAACTGGCCTCTGGCAACTTGACAAGCTGAGCTGCAGGCAACACTGTCAGCCAGCTTGAGTCGAGTTGAGACGGACCAGTTTACACCGCTGCAACTTTACCTGCAACAGTTTCATCTCGTTATGAATCTATGATGTGAACTGGCCTTAAAAGAGAGAGTGACAACAAATAAAATACAAGGAGAGCCAGTGTATATTACTGGATTATTTTTGCAGATGCTTTTAAGGGCCATTGCATTTAATAGTGAGGTTGCAGATTAACAAACTGAAAATCCCTCTCTTCACAATATTCTTCCAGGCACGTAAGAGAGTCTATGGTGGCAGCTAAAAATGCAAAAATGTGAAAGGCCCCAAGCTAGCTAGTTTGTCCATTTAGGTCTACTGTAATAGCATGATGGTGCAAGATGGCAAACTCAGTGCAGGAGCACTGTTCCTTCTGTGGATATGAAAGGTTCTCTCTAAGGTCATTTAAACACCTTTTTTAGGAACTTATATGGCAATGAAAACATACTTTAAACATTATATTTATTTTCTGGCAATAGATTCCCCTAAGTCCTGCACAATGGACCTTTAAAATGTAAGCGACATTTCACTGTTATCATTGGCTGAGTCAGAGCAAATTCAGATTACTTCATATGGTAACGTACACAGAATACATATTAGGGCTCAACCAATATATGAGTTTGCCAATATTATTGGTCAAAATGCCTGGACTGGTGATTCAAAATGATATAATTATGAAGTTTGTCCAGCAGAGGGCGGTCTGTTATTTTATGTCTAATAAGTGAAATCTTTCAGTGCACTGATGTTTGGAACAAAGGTTATTAAAATGTAAGATATCCTGTTTCCATTTCAGATCTTGTCAAAAGTATTTGATAACCACATTCAGATGATATTACACAAATATATAATATGGGCCAATATATTGGTTATTGGAATTTTCTTGCTCCCTAATATTAGTATCAGCTTTGGCCCCAAAAATCCCATATTTGTCTGACCGTAGTAAAAATCATTATGCTTTATAAGATGATTAAAACTTTTGTTTTTAATCAGCATAATAATTTCTTACCGGTGTTAGACTAGCATAGCTAATGCTAGATGTGTCACAAATATCTAATATATCTATTTATGCTTGCTTACATTTGGTTGTATTTCCTACCATTGCAAGAAGGTTCTGTATGCTGTATTTTCTGTTTTTCTACTGAATTTCAGTTTCATTTTATTTCATAAATTCGAAGCACTCAAGTTCAAGTACCTCAAAATTTTTCCCAATTACAGTACTTCACCACCTTCCATCACTGAACTTTTAGAAAATGTAAACAATTAAATCAACAGTGACAACACACAAGTTAGGCTGTGCTCACAAGTGAGTCTGTCTTGTTTTTCAGTGGGTAAAGAGGTGGGGGAATAATGTCAGTGGGCTCTGATCTGAGGCTTCGGGGGTTATCATTAATATCTTCTCAACAGAACAAAGCGCTGCCTCCCTTTGATGGCAGCCCTAAGTTAGGAAACATGATTAAAGTGCTCTACTTTCTGCTAATCCTCTGAGGGGAAACTTGAATCTACTGAGCAGCAAAAAGGACATGTAGGGGAGCAGAGGCATAAAGAGGGTGGGATGGGAGGTGGGAGCAGTATTTCAAAATGTGTCTTGTCATTCAGGTTTTACAAACACAGCAGATGCCTTTTCTTCCCTGCAATTATGTTTAATGAACAAATAAGCTCAGTTAAATGTTTTCGACTGGGAACCCAAAGACTGTTCCTGCAGAGCGTCTCCCTTCACTGCTACGGGGATGAAAAGAGAGATGACACACTTCACATCTCTCTCATCCTCCGTGCTAAATGTCTTTCATGGAAACTCAAGAGCTGTTACTTGGAATTATAATTCCCTTCCTTCTTCTCAGTACTAATCATTCTCTACTTTTTGTACCTCAAACCATTCCAGGCTGTCCCAGTCTGACATTTTACATTGTGCTTAAGCCTCAAACTCTTTTTTTCTGGCTGTCATTTAGCACTTACACTTGTTTTGCAGCTCAGCAGATTCAACCAGAGTAACATGTTCTGGAGCAAATATAACCTCCCACATCTGGTTGATGGACATACACCCATAATTAAGAGTCAACTGATACGAATTTTGGGACCAATACCGATTTTTAGGGGGCAAAAAAAATTTGATATCAATTACATCAACTATCATTTGGGTATCAAATACATGTGACATAAATATGTAATGGAGACAGGATATTTTACATTTAAACAAGCTTTATTTCAAACATCAGTGCACTGAACAGTAAACACTTCACTTATTACTAGGTATTAAATAACAAACCACCCTCTGCTGGACAAAATACGTAATTACATTTCTTTAAATCTGTAACCCAAGCATTTTTTCTAGCCTTAAAAACAGTTTTGATATCAACACATATGGAAGAACATATGTGCCGATACTGATAGATCTTTGATAGTATCGTCCAATAGTACGGGCAAACGGATATATCGGTCTTGCCTTTCCCTTAATCACAAGAGCCCTGTGCTGCATGATTTAAAGCTATAGTGCATAACTTCTACGTGTCTGTAAATATCCGTTTCACCCAAGCCACTACAAGAGGAGATGACACAACGCTGATTAAGCCGTTCGGCTCCTCTAACACCTCGCGGTATTTTTCTGTATTTGTTCTTTTTGTATTTGGTGTCATATGGTGACATTCCCGCTCTGGCCCACAGGAAATGACGCG
>JAQLOL010000002.1:24986967-25013492 GCA_029783665.1 Naso thynnoides | reverse complement strand
AACAGCAGATTCAGCCAAAGCTATGGTAGATGCTTTAATGCAGTAGTGCAAAATAATGTACATTTATAGTAGTCTGAGGTACTCTGATTTGCTCAACTTGAGTATTTACAGCTGGTTTTACTTATCTGTTTTCTTGTTAAATATTGTATATCTTACTCCACTATATTTAGGTACATTTCAGATCAAGATTTGAGATAAAACATAATTTAAGCTTTAAAATATAGATATTTATCTATATCTATCTATATCTATATATATCTTATCTATAAACTGTTTGCCCCTCACCTTTCCCCTCACACTCTAGGCGAGCCAGCACCATGTTTGTTTTGTTTCATTTTCTGGCTCTGGAGGGTTGGAGTAACAACCTTGGACACTCGGCATGTAAAGTTCTTGTGATGCAGTGCATCCTTGTACTTGAAGGTACTGCAAGAACGGCTGTGTGAGCAGGACAACTCAGGAAACTCAGCTTTCCTTGTCAGTATAGCACAAACTGACAGTTTGTTCCAATTGCCTGCAATTACCGTCAACATTGATTGGACATCCAGACGAAAAGTGGTGGATTTTCCCTTCAGGACTCAAAAAGTTAAATTTATCCAACATTTTACAAAAGGCAAATGTGCTCCCAAAAAAAAGTTTGTGTGGCAGAAAGTCGTCTCACAACCACTCAGATTTAACTTGTGACAGCTTTGGGAGTTTTGGGATCTATAAGAAAGGAACAACTAGACTATAACTAGACTATAACTGACTTCACTTGAACAAGCCACAACAGGTCAAAAGATACATCAATCTGTAAGTAGCATTTCCCAGCAAAACCAGTACTTTTACTTTGACAATGTTTTGCTTTCAGTGTTTCTGTTTCTTTACTTAAGCAGGATTTTGAATTGTCTTGCAGTCATCTGAGAACCTCTTCCCACCACTGCTTAAATGTTTCAACAGATACATCAAGCTGACCCACCCCAATGCTCCAAATGTCTTCTTAATGCATGAATGAATAACACATATTGGAAAATAATGGATTCTGGTGTCCTAGTTTGGGGCGGAGAAGCCATTATAGGACTGTAAAACATGTTTTGTCTTCCCAGCTGTCCAAAAGACGAGTCCGTTGGGAGAGGCTGTTCAGGGAACGGTCACAGTCTGTGTGCCTCGATCAATACTTTTCCACATGAAACACACAAACCCTGCAAGGGACATTTCCTTTTGTAAGGCAGTGAGCATATAGGGGAATCTGGATCGAGCGTGTCAGGCGATATACTTTAAAATTCCCTGGAGAGGCCTTCTCATGCCAGAACAAAAGCAATCAGCCTTTATGTAACCAAGCCTGTAAAATCAGAGGCATAAAAGCTTTGAAACCCATCAATCACATGGGTCGCTAACACACCCATCACCACAGAGCAAACAGGGCTGAGCGGTGAAACCAGAGATGCCTCTAAAGTAGGACATCAACTATTCATCCAGTTGGGATACACCTGCACCTCTCAGGTGTGACGCGGCCTGTGCTGATTTCACCTGGCGCAGCCTCAGTTCGTCTCTGCAAAAAATCACTGCTGGCTGAAGCGGCGACACCTCACAGCCATTACACAGATTGTTCAGAGGGACGACTGGCTCCATGAATATTTCATATATGTAGTTTAGGAAATTCATCAGCTGCTCTAGGGAGGCTGGAGGCAGAAAACCAAAAGTCACACTCTACACCAGAAGGGATCTCTGTAGTTTTTAAAACTTTATCAGGGCACTAATTTATTAATTGCCCCCCTGTAATGGCTTCTCTGACTTGTTGTACAAATGACACAGCATTTGTGCGGAATCTATCCGAACAGCTTGTGTAATCCTTCGTTAAGAGCCTGGAAGACAGCCAGAGAGTGGGGTGATCAGTTCTTTATTAACGGGTATAAAACAAGAAAACACTCCAGTTAATGTCATTGTTTTATAATGCACACACAATTCTAATCTCTCACTCCTTTTGTGACATATTTCCATGCATTTCATTGCTCAATGCTCACACTTAAAGGTGCTTCATGCACAGTGCCAGGTTTATAACACCACCAGTCCATAAATAAACCACAGGAAATTGGCAGTAATCATTGACTCACTAATTAATCTGCTCAGAAAAGGCAGCAGCTTTGTCCTCCTCAATCACACACACACACACACACACACACACACACACACACACACACACACACACAGAGAGACAGAGAGAGTATATAAATTCCAATGTTCACATTCAAACTGTCAGAAATTCAGTTTGCATTCATGGTACTTAATTGATTACGTGCATAGGTAAGGAATAAACCAGTCTATATGTTCATGATTGACACCTGCATTCGATATTAAAAGAGCTGATCAACAGCATGAATTTTACCATTCGATATTTGTTTTCCCAACCTAGTGCAACAAACCCTGAAAAACCCAAATGTTGAGCTGTTCCTCCTGTACAACTGACAATCCTTTTTCAATCAACTGATCATATAATTATTTATTTTGTAATTAATTAATAGTTACATCAGAATATTGCGGCAAATACCCTCCTGGAAAATCAGCAGGTCCTTATGTTTTTATGAAGCTGTGGTCATCATTTGCTTGGAAAAATTAAGATTGAGCAATAATTAAAATGGTTCTGGTGTCAGCATTGCATTCAAATGTCGTGCTGGTTGATGCTGTAGTTTCTGCATCAATTCAACCCACTTTATCGTGCTTTTACTTAATTGCAATATTTCCAGTAGTTGTTATTTCAGCAGTGATTTGGCACATTGTTCTCTAAGTTTTGGGGAGATGGTCAAATGTGCATGTTTTTTTTTCCCCAGCAGAGGGTTGTTGGTTGATTATCTATTGCTTGCTTTGGTTTCGATGAGCGATTAGCAGATCAACAACAAACATGATAAATATTCAAGCTTAAAAACTTAAAGGAAAAGTTCCCTTATTTTGAGAAAGCCACTTATTTGCATTCTTGTCCAGATAAGAATAACGATACCACTCATGTCTCTCTGCTCATCATAAAGCTTGGGTGTGGAAACGGTTAGCTTAGCATCAGTACCAAAAACAAATCTGTCCTTTTTTTTAACACTTTTGCTTTTTGTAAAGATTAAATAAGTGCGACACAACATAATAATTGGTAAAAGGGATGGTGTGGGTTTTAACATCAGAAAGAGCCAAGCTAGCTGTCTCCCCTTGTTTCCATTCTTTATGCTAAGCTAAGCTAACTAGCTGCTAGCTTTAGTTTCATATTTAGCAAACACACATGACGGTGTGTCCTCTTTTCTAACTGTCGACAAGAAAGCAAATAAAGGTATTTACCAAAATGTTAAACTGTTCTTTCAATGTAATAAAATGTGTTAAAATAACATAAGGTAGACAAATGGTGAAAAGGACACATATTAGAAAAAATAAATGAAAAAAATGAAGTCTCCACTGAGTGTTTTTTTCAGTCTCAGTAATACTGAGCACTAATCTTTGGTACATCTGCTGTAGAAGCTGAATATGGTGCTGTCTATCCACCTGCGGTACTTGGACACAGCGGTGTAAACTCCAGGAAACTGGGCATCAGCACATCCTCTCCCCCAGGACACCACCCCATAGACCCGGCCCTCACACACGAGTGGACCCCCAGAGTCCCCCTGAAACAGAAAAGAAGGAGAGAAAAATTATATTTTACCAGGATTTCAGCCGCTGTCACATTTTACTGAACAATAATCTTCAAGGATCTGGTGATATACAACAAGGCTTAGACTGTCTAGACCAATGGTTCTCAACCAGGAGTCCGTGGACCCCGAGTGGTCCATGGTGCAGTCGCAGGGCGTCCATGAAATACTATATATTTTAAAAAGATCCTATGACCCTTATAGAAATACATTACTCTTGAAATAGTGACTGGGAACTTTATTTACCTCAACTTCAAAATGTAACAGGCCTTTATTTCCAATTCCCTCTCATTGATACATACATTATTGGTCATATTTTAGTACGAAGTCTCATTTTGATCCACTCTCATCTTCCCTTTAAAATTACGGCATTACGCTGTTCACACAAATTCAAAACTTCCTATATTTTTTTCTCAAGTGTCTCTGTGGACAGATACAATTACGTCTTCATAAGGATTTTATGGTTAAAAGTTTGCAGGAACATGTTGTTGAAAACTCACTTACTTCCAAAAATCAACATCCAGCACTTGAAATCAAGTTACAAACAAATGCACAAACGCTAAGAAGAAGATGACAGAGGAAGAAAAAGATAACAAAGAACTACTCTGCAAGGCAACATAAAATGACGGTCTGTTTCGGATGCCCGTCAAACAGACCCGTGCCCATGGGAGGAAAGGAACAAAGTCGAGGCAAAAAATTTTTTTATTTTTTTTTAAATGGCGGGGGTGGGGGTGGGGGAAGTCAGGGGCTCTCAGGATTTTAAAAAATACGCAGGAGGTCCAGTATCCTGAGAAATATTGGTCTGGACTACCTGCTGTTACAGTCCAAAGACTAGGTGAAAACCCAGAATATGGTTGGACCGCATCTGGGTAAGGCAGTGAATGTGGATATAATTCATAAATGCGTTTATGAAAAAATATTTATATATTGCCACATTTGGCATGTAAATTTTTGGAGACTTTTTTTGCAGCAAAATATAATGATGTTTGTCACCACTGCTGCTGCACCCTGAACTCACTCAGTGAAATAACAAACACGAAATTATCGTACATTTGGCCTTTTTTGGCATTATTAATTGTCAATCATACAGAGGACAAAATTATCATAGAGATACGACAGTATTTGCAACACTGGCTCCAGTCTCTCTGCAGTAGGTGTGCAAACCCCCTAGTTGTTCGCAGGGATTCATTTTTGATTAATTTTGACCAATTCTGAAAGTTGGTCACCTCACTCACTCACTCACTCACTCAGCGACAGACGTATTTGTTGAGCTTGCCCGCTCTTGCAGTCCAGCCAAAAATATTATGCAACAACTTTTAGAAAACTGCCCAAACGATGGAAGAAGTACTCAGGTCCTCTCACCTTACAGGCATCCTTTCCACCAGTACTGAATCCAGCACACAGCATGTTTTCTGTGATCAGCCCATTGAAGGACTCACTGCTGTTGCATTTTTCTGTTGAGATGATGGGGAGCTTGACGGTGCGGAGGGTGGAGGGGATCTGGCCCACACTGGGGCTGGTGTATCCCCAGCCGGACACCCGACACGCTCGGCCCTCGGCCACAGAAGCGCCCTGCCGGGGCAGCAGAGCGATGGAGATGTAGCTGTTCAGATAAACTGGCGCCTTCAGCTGCAGAGGTTGAGAACAGTGAGATCAATGAACAGATCAAAGGAATTCAGGCACATATGGAGAACAACCCGGTAAACAAAACAGACCAAAAGTATTGCCCAACTTTTGTATCAGTTTACTGATATCATTGGTTATCGGTCTGTCGCACATATATCAGTATCAGCATATATGTTCTCTGTATATTGAATATTGTCATTTTCTTTCACCCTAATATTGGTGCCAACATTGTTGTGCCCTAACCAATACTCATGCGTTCTGTACCTTTATAAGCATGATGTCGTTGTTATTGGTGGTGCTGTTGTAGTCGGGGTGGGGAACCAGAAGTTGGGGCAAGATTTCTTGCTCCGTGCCCTCATAGATGGTCAGAGAATAGTCCCCTGCCACTACCATCATTCTGTCCACCCTGCAGAGATGAACACAGAGTCTACATGGTGTAATGCAAACAAAAGCATGTTCGCTTTTAAACGGATCTGTTCAAAATACATAAGGCATCAAGGTAATTTATTTATCTTTTTACCAGAAGGGTTTCACAACAAAATGAAAGTTGTAGTCATGAATGCACACTACACAGATAATTCAGTTTTTGTACAATTGGATAAAAATAAAACAGTGAAATTTAGTTATTTATATACATGTATACAGTACAAAGACATATAGCCTATACACCTAGGAAACACTTTTCAGTGCATTTTCTGTTTGCCTCAGGGGAGACAGCAACCTGTAACATGAAGATAGATCTGATAGTAGAAAAGTATTTTGGTTGCATAAGTTTATTGCCGCAAATTGCTGCACTATTCCTTTAGGAGAACAACACCTGAGCCAAAATGAAACTGGAACTTCCAGGTTTTTTCCAGAAGGAAAGAAACTTCATCCAAAACCCCACTGACATATGAAACTATGCTTATAACTACAAATATAGAGTTTTATTAATCAGTATATTGTCTGGCACAGTTCATGTGCTTTTATTTGGACTTGAATGTTTGAAGAAGCATCCAGTAAAGTTTTTTTTTTGTTTGTTTGTTTTTTTTTTTTTTAAATGTATATATTAACGTGTTTAGCACCCCTTCATAAAGACTGCCTCCCAGAAAAAGGTAAAGCACGGGTGTAATAAATGATGTCAATGATGGCTCTGTTTCATTTGGCTGTTCCAGTAGTTTGTGACGGTGAACCTGCATGAAGAATTCTAAGTTCCTGAAAGAGAAAACTTAACTTGAATGTGGTTTAATTACTCGGCATGTTGTTGTAGCAAATTACAAGCTAAGTTGATAGTAACCAATGGAAAATCATCACCAGCCCACGGTCATAGGTTTAGTTATACCATGAAAGGCTCACTAATGGGTTTTCAGGGCATTGTCTCTATGTGACTTTGATTTATCATACATACGGCTAACAATTAATATTTCCCACAGTCTCTAAAAATTGACAGGCTACACAATTAATAACTTTGTAAGTTATTTGTTATTTTAGGGATCAAACCAAAAACCCTGTTCAATGATTTACCAAAAGTCAAAAACTGCTAACTCATTATAGGTCCTGTGTGTGTGTATGTGTGTGTGTGTGTGCGCACATGTGTGTGTACGCATGTCAGTATGTTAAAATAATTAAAATACCCCAAACTGGATTTAAAAAGTATGCAAAAAATGATAAGAATGGTAAATGAGTGACTAAGCACTGTAAATGTACTGTTAGCACAGTGAGGGTTTTTGAGGACAGACGCCAGACATTGTGGGGAATTATTGCTTTCTCATGAGCCAAACTGTTTGTTATCTATATGAAAGTGTTTTGTCACTGAGCCTGGAGACATCATGTGCTTGTGTCAGATTGTATGGTGCTGCTCAGAGCTCCATTGTCACAGGTATCACTTTCATGCACTTTCTCTCAGTCCCGAAAACCCGCAGAGGTAAAGATCTGATATGGCTTGAAATTGCCGGATCTTCTAACATAATCCTGTAGTTTACAGGCAGACAGGACAAGTTGAGGTCATATAGCAAAACAAAAAGCTGAATGAGGACACAAAGGTGTATACTGTGTGTAGTGTGACTTGGAGTTTGATTTATTCTCCTGAGGCTAACTTTTACTCTCAGTGGACATAAATCAAAAGGAGAATTAGCTCACCCAACGTTACAGTGTGCTGCTGTGATCACCCAGTACTTATTTATCAAGGAGCCCCCACAGAAGTGCTGACGCTCTGTCGTCTGTATCGACACAATGTACTTGATTGAATGTGGAACTGGCGCGTATCCTCCCACTATTCGTTCCTGTGCCACCCCTTGACCTGCGACACACACACAGAGGGAAATAACAGCAAAGTCAGGGCGGACTCAGAGAGAGAAACTCGTCAAACAGCCCATAAGGTGTTTGTGAAAAACTGCACAGAGCTGACACAGTTGTAACATCGTTGCTGCAGCTGCAGCATCAGCAGGAACAACACAAGTCGTAAAGCAAACAGCTGTTAACTTCAGTGCACAGACGCTTCAGGCTGAGCAGATCAATGAAAAGCAATCTGACCTCAGAGGAACATTGATTCACAGGGAGGACGAGTCTGAGCTGCTTCATCTGTCTGATGTGAAAACTCAGTTTGGAGACAAAACACCCACTTGATATTTCAGTGGTGGTTTGTGGTAGAAAGTAACTGAGAGCATTTTTTCAAGTTCTTTCACTTTGCTTTTTGTATTATATTTCCACTCAATTAAGAAGGAAATTTGATCTTTAACAACTATATGACTGTTATTGAATAAACTATTAAAATAAGCAGAAACACTCAAAATTTGACCAACTCTGTCAGCAAATTGGGGCTTTTGCATTTGTGCATCAGTTGCTAATAATAACCACATACTTTTGCTTAAGTTCTGTTTTCAATGCAGGGTCTCTTTTGTCACAGTATTACTTTTACTTTAACAGCTATAAAGGGCACAAATACTCACTCTGTTCTTGCTAAATAGAAATTCATATTTCAGGTTAAACCTGACTGAGAGAGCTTGAACACGTGTTATGTTTATGATCTTTTTATTATACAAAGATGAAACAGATGTAAAATGGATCTGCCGCTTAAAATGTATTTTTTTTATCTAAAACAGTTCAGTTAAAGATTCAGATATTTGTAACTTGTAATTGCAGGAAATCAACAGGAAATCTTCATCATTTCTGCCCTCCCTCAGAGTTTTCAGGATTGTTGCTACCTTCAGATTTTTTTCTGTGAGTTTGAGGAACAAAATAATGATTTACAGGAATTTCACAATCTGAAATCAAAAGTGCACATTTGCTCGTTTAGGCTTATTCCAGTTGTAATGGTGAACAATTAAGTGTAACCCACCAGAATACTATTCCTGGCAATTTGAAATCAAATCAAATCAAGATTTATTCTCACATATACAATCAAGTACATAAACAACCATGATGAAGGTACCTATCAACAACATTGGGTGCACAATTCAGTAACGATTAAGTTTAATACGTGTATGCTTAAACAAAGATAAATATGAAACTAAAAAAAAAAAAACATAACAGAATCTGGCAAGCAGATGAAACAAAATAAATAAACAGAATGAAATATTGCACAAATGAACAATGGTCAGTAAAGATTTTCAAAGTTTTGTGTGTGTTTCAAGAAATGATACAGTGAAACATTTTGAGTTTTAGTCAAATAAAAGGGAATATTTGCAATATATGGTGACAGTAGCAGGTGGATGTATTTGCCTTTGGGTTGTACGTATGTATAAAGGCACTGGTGAGGCAGCTTTGATACTATGAGAAATACAATTTGTAGTTAATTGCTTGGATAAATAAAATAAATCCTAAAACTTTGGGTACTTGGGGGACTTTGGAGCTCTTAGACTCATTTTTTGGAGCTCTTAGACTCAGTTTTTCTAAAATCCTGGTTGCAGCCCTGATAGTGTCTAAACTGTAAATACTGAAACTGTCTAAAAGTTTATTTCATAGTGACATCAAGCCCTTTCAGAAACAGGAACACTGCCAGGAATGAAGCAATACCCTCTCATTACTGTCCTAGATATTGATCCTTAAGCTATAATTAGCAGCAGTGATGCGTGTCATCAGCAAAATGGTAACTCTATACATCTAATTGTACACAGCATGGGTTGGGTTGGGCTTATGTGTGAGAAACACACACACGCACACACACACACACGGGTTTGCATTGGAAAACCTTATGTAATGACCTGGAACTGAATCTGGAATAATTGGTCTCCTTTTGTGTCATGTGGGGTGAGTTGAATTTATCCACTGTACACGCTGCTTAACTTTACATTGTGGTAAGTCAATTATATGTAATCTACGACTGAATGCTAATGCAGTTAGCTGTCATTAATGCAGATTAGTTTGTCAGTCTCCAGCATTGTCCCAGATCTTAGACCAGTTCAAGATGACTATCGGAGTCCCCTTTCACGTTTTATCTCTGCAGAATGATTGCGTGTCACAAATGGGGGCGTCGGCCACAATTACTTATTGTTGTTTTGTAGTTCTCCGTCATCTGTTGTTCCTGAGGTTTCAAATTCTTTTGGTGAATAAGCACACTTTTACTGACCTTTTTCTTTCAAAAAGCTCTGAAGATACCTTTGTTGCACCGAGTAACAATGTGCACCTTACGGGACTTTTCGAACAATTTTACTGATTCTTGTTTTGGTTCAGTTTTAGATTCTGTTGCCAAGTTTTTAAATAAACCCTAAATCAGTATATTTGACAAATTGCAGCAGGTGTGTCTTTGTTCCACCAAGTAACAGTGAGCATGGTGCAGGGCTTTTTAACTATTTTACAGATTCTAGTTTTGGTTCAGTTAAAGTTTTTAATTAAACCATAAATCAGTAAGTTTACCAAACTGCAGCAGGTGTATCTTTGTTCCACTGAGTAACAGTGTGCATCTTACAGGGCATAAAAGCCATATCACAAATTTTATTAATGTTTTATATTAAATTTCAGACCAGAAAATTCAACAAACTGCATTCAAGAGCAGCCCTGGATTTTACAAATATCATAAAAAAGCAATGACGCTCTGTCAAATTCACTGCTAAGATATTATGATCTTTTCATTTGAAGTACAGTTCTTGCCAATCCCATCTTTTACTTTTCCTCATCTGGTGTGATTTATGATTGAATGCAGTGAGAAGCTCAGCCATGCTCAGACAAAAATGACTCTGAGTCACACTTTTCTGTCAAAAGAGCTTCCCTGATCTCCAGGGAGCATCGGGACTGAAAGTGTCAGAGTGGAGCAAAAATGCACCTTTTTAAAACACCGATTCAGGAGATGCTAATAACATGTTAGATATGCACATGAATCCATGCACATTCAATTTATGAACCTGAACTGAGAGTTTGCTGTTTTTCAGGATGTTCGAGTGAATAATCCTCATCTTTCCTGTCACTGTATCCCAGAGGCTTCCCTTCACTGACAGCCCTTTCACGCAAACATAAATAAACTGTATTTACAACACAAAAAAGAGGCTTACTTACAGCTTACAGCCAGGACTTCCAACAAAATACTAAGCAGTAAAGATGGCAGGTCCATAGTGAGACACAGTGAGGAGCAAAGTGAGAGGCTTCACCTGTGTCCTACCCGTCTAATCTTAATGTGAAGGCATCACACCTGCACTCTCGGGTTTCTTATAGTTCCTATTTCCGTTTCCATGGTCACCAACTTGTCCTGGACCGATGTATAATTGAAGCCTCCACGGGACAGCCCCTTGTCTCATCTTATTCTATGACCTACTCAAGCTATCACTGTTTAGGTAATCACCCAGTTTGCCGAAGGCCCATTTACTGTCACATAAAAAGTGAAGCATGTACAGTGTTTATTGAGCTGTCTTCATTCCGCATGATGGAGCCCCCCGCAGTGTTTTATTATGTTATTGTGTAGCTGCTCTGATGCTGTTGCCCTGTCAGCTGTGTCTTACATTTGACATCTCTCAACCTTGTGATTGCAGCTCCTAATACGGATCAAATGGGCTGCTGTCGTTCCTAAATGAAAGAAGACGCAGTAAAAGTCTCTGCAGCTCTTTATCAGCCTACAGTCTCCCCCTCACTCATCTCCCTTGGAAGGATTAATGAGGCTTCTGACTGATGAGAGGCGGCAGAATCTTTTTTTTTGTATGCGGCCAGGTCAAGCCAGCATGGCTGCTCCACATCTATTTCCGGGGCCGCGTGTCATTAAAAATGGAGCACGACTTGGGCAGGTCTCATCACTGCTACCATCCCTCTGTGGAGCTCCTGACCTCAGCAGGCTAATAGCCCTCTCTGTGGCCCTGCCTGCATCTAATAGCTGTGGCTGCGCTCTTCGGTAGCTCACACATCCCCTTAGTGCTGACCGCTGTCTTTTTTTTTTTTTTTCAGCATGACCCGCTCCTCCGTCCAAGAGCTGTCGACACTGTACATGGCTGCCAACTCTCACATTCATCCACCAGACTCTGGAATGAAAACTCATTCATATATCACAAATCACAGAGATGTAAACACTTAAAATATTTTCTTTGCTAATACCAGCACAAAAAAAGTCGGGAAGCTGCATGAAACACATTAAAACTAAACCTGAATATTTGCTAATGCTGTTTGACATAATTCAACAGAAAAATGACACAAAGAGTGATATAATGGAAATGCTCAGTCACTGAAGTCACTTAAAAACTAACTAATTCATGACTCTGTAACAAAATGTTTCTCTGAAGAGGAGACATGTCGATCCTGAGATAATTTGAGATGACAGTCTGGCACTGATGTCTCATCAGCACCAGTATCACTTCTCTGATGGTACCGATGACTCAGCACTGTTTTTTTTTTACCAAAACCTTACGCAATCCCCGCTAAAAAGTAGTTAGTAAGTGACAAATATTTTTACTGGGGGATTTCAGTTACGTTAAGTAAATAATTTCACTCAATCTCAGAATATTGGATACTATTACAGTACAGAAATGTGGGGAAAGACATAAACTTAAAGCTCAGGTAGGCAGCTTATTTTTGGTTTCATTGGGCAAAAATTCCACACTAATCTCTCTATGCCGCACTTCTTAGTGACAGGTGACGTCACTGTGAGCTGATTGGCTGCTGAAACAAGTGATGTGCCTTATGGTCATAAACTGGCCTCTGGCAACTTGACAAGCTAAGCTGAACGCGACACCGTCGATCGGCTTGAGTCGAGCTGAGACGGACCAGTTTACTCTGCTGCAACTTTCCCTGCAATTGATTCATCTCATGGTGAATCTTTGGTGTAAACTGGCCTTAAGTGAGAGAGCGACAACAAATGGAATAAAATGCGAGCTGGCTGTTGTCTTCGTCAGCTTTAAGGGAAAGTGGCAATACTATGAAAATACTTAAGTTAAAGTCCTTTACTTTTAGCAGAAGTTCAAAAGAACTACCAAGTACTGTAAATCTCCTCATTGTGTTAAACAGCAGGTTTCACACCTTCTCTTGATATTCAGCGATTTTCTAGTAGCCAAATTTGTTTTTTGTTTTCTTTTAGAGTGAGACTGATGAGTTATTATTGGTATCAAATGTCAGAAAATCAAAAGGGCAACTGTTGTGATTTCAGTTCATTTTTTCAGTTAACTTAAACTTAAAACTTTCTCTGGTTGCAGCCTCACAAATGTGAGGATTTGCTGCTTTTTTTTCATTTGCAGGTTAAATGTGAATGTGTTGTTCCCAAAAGAAGAAAGTTAAACATTACTTCACTCTGGGCTTTGGGAAAATGCAGTTTTTATAACTATTTTTGTGACCTTTCATGCTAAATGATTAATTGATTATTAAGAACAAGGGTCTTAGTTTCAGGTTTTCCAAATATGAACTTGTTTTTAGTTGTTGTTGTTGTAGATAATAGTTGCATTATTAAAATAAACGTATATTACTTTAGGTGTGGTGATACTAGTGATTTTATTATTTCTATTTGTAACTTACTAAACATTCCATCTCATCATACAGTTTCCCTGTTTAACAGTGTGATAAATATGTGAGAATCCACACTAACATTTATAATAAAGCCAGATGTGCTACACAACAAACACAGTGTGTGAACTTTTAGTTTGTACTGGAGGAGAACAGAAATTACAGCCAGAGGGTTCAATAAAAAGAATAAATCAGTTAAAACATCTGCAGTTAATATAGATTAAAAATTAGAACGTCATTTACCTGATTGTGATCAGTGTTCTGTCGTAAAACAAAGAGAAAAAGTTTGTATACAAATAAAATTGTCCCTCTAACTATTGACACGTCAACTAAAGACAGAGACAATTCCCATCACTGCAAATGAGTCCAATCAGCAAGATGACAAACTTTCATCCTGCCATCCTGCTGATGCTGATGACGACGGCGGTGCAGAGGTGTTCCCATCCCCAACAGCTTCGCGTCCCACGGTGCGAGCAGAAAACTGGAGCTCAGAAACAAATATAATACAAAGAAGACTTGAGCTTTGTCATGTAGTAGGTCAGTTTCATTGTTGCAGCGTGAGATTGTCACAGTACGAACCCAGACGAAAAGATAATTTAAACAAAAGGATACAGTTACACTATAAAAGGCAACGGGAGCGCATCAGTCCCACTTGTTGGAGATACTCTGAAGGTCGCAGTGTTGAGCTTCCAGGTAAGACAAACGTGATCTTGACCTGGTTGCTTAAAATGACTAAATCATATTTAGGTGTCTTACAACAAAATCTGTCAATATTTTTTTGTGTGATCTATGTTAAAGTGTATCTAAATATTGTCTTAGTACTATAGTTTTACGTAAGACCATGATCGTCACAATTTGATTAGATTTGAGTTTAAGTGTTTATTTCGAACATGGAAAAAAGAGAGAAAAAAGAGAGTAAAATGATCGAACAATTGCAGACAGACATAAAAAACAATGCATACAAAAGCTGAAAAGCAAAACAAAAAAAAATCTAATTGATTTGGTTTACATATTTGAAAAGGAGTGGGAAGAAGCACAATTTATCTAATGGCACTCCTTCTCTATTAATTAGCAGTAGTAAAAAACCCTACACAATAATCAATTTTTAACCCTAAACTTGTTCGAATATATTAATTACCAAAAATTTTGTATTACAGCAAGATATACTTTAATTACAAAAACATTTATTTTTATCAGAGTACAAACTCTTAGTTATAAATCTTAATCAAAAATTTATACAATTCCTTACTGATAGATCATCTTTCTTTAAAAAAAAAATCATTATTTTTTATGTATTTACAGTGAATCATAGTTCGCTACAAGACTGTCATCATCAGTTATATTTAGCCGTTGATTACCGTTTTTAAAAAAAATTATAGTTGACTTTTTCTCTTTGATTTGTTTTACTTTAGTAACATACAGCAAAATGTGAACAGTAGTAAAGTCAGGGTCCACTTCACACACTTGATTGTAAGGTTGTGCGTTTATATAATCTAGGTATAACTGATCATTATTGTGGCATACACAAAGTTAACTGAATTGTGAACCGAACTGAACCGAATTATGACATTCATATTCTTTGTACTGTTACTTAAAGCTGGTAAAATGTTTTTTTTGTTTGTTTGTTTTTCCCTTATTCCAGATAAAAAGTAAAATTATGGCTCCACTGCAAAGTTCTACTGTGCTGATACTTTTGGCCTTGTCAGTATCAGGTAAGTTCCTTAATCACAACATTTTAGTTCTTGGGTGAATATTTGAATTAATGAAAATCTAGACTGAATATAAAAACATATTAAAAGGACTTTTTTTAGAGCAAAAGACTTAAAACCAGAAATGATTCCACATCTGGAGTAACAACGATCAGATATCTTGATGACTTGGCCTTAATGCTGCCTTCAGCCTCTCTTTTAATTTATACTTTAGGAGCATAGATGGTTAAAAGTTCAATAATATTTACTTTTGTTTTACAAACTAAAATAACTGTGGGGACACCTGTTCTCACCGTGTGCAGAGACATTTACAGCGAGGATCATTGGGGGTCAGGAGGTCAAACCGTACTCTATCAAATATCAGGCATCTCTGCAGACGGAGAAGATGGAGCATTACTGTGGAGGAACCCTCGTGCACCCGCAGTGGGTGGTGTCTGCTGCCCACTGCTGGAGACCGTGAGTACTGACAAGACAGTTACAGTAATAAAAACTCATGTCATAAACATACGGAGGAAGTGTTTTGATCCTTCACTTCAGTAAAATTACAAATACCACTCTGTAGAAATACACCGAGGAAAAGTCGTGCATTAAAGATCTTATGTATGAATGATCAGGAAAATTAAAAGCACTTAATGCAGAACAGCTGCAGTATGACTGAGTTATTATTACATATTATATAATAAGACTGTTATTTAAGTATTTGTAAAAGTAAAAGTAGGAATTTACTGTTGTAGTTGATTGAGTTGAAGCTAATTTAAAAATTATTTTCTACAGGCAACTTACTATTATTGTGTTTAGGGATTTATCTGTTGATAATTTTATCCACAACTAAATTTAATGTGTGGTTTACAAACATTTGCAAAATCGTGAGAAATGCTGTCAGAATTACAGCAAAAAAAGGCTAAAGCTGCACCTTCACAATGTTGCAAACCTCATATTTTTTCAAAACAAAATAGGATTTTTTTTCTAAAAGCGAACTAAACAATTTATGGAAACACTAAATGACTGATTTTCTGTTAATCAATCAGTTATTTTGGCTCTACTTGCACATTTTTATATGTTTTGTGTGCAAAATGTTTGATTTATGTATTAAGCAATTACATAACTTGTAATTAAAGCTGACAAATAAATGTTGTCAAGTAAAAAGTACATTTCCCTCTAAAAAGTCATCAAGTTAAATATAAAGCGGCATTAGTTTAAAGGGGGTTTAGATGTTATACAAACTGATCTGACTACAGTATAATGAGGGCAGGATGTTATTTTTGTGGCAGCAAAGATGTGAGTGTGTTTCTGTGTTTCACAGTTAAAGGGTAAACTCTGAAGCACCTTGTTTTTGTCCATCAGGAGCAGTCTGATGAAGATTGTGTTGTCTGAACACAACCTGAAAAGAACAGAAGGTTTTGAGCAGGTCTTTAATGTCTCAAAGATATTTGTCCACAACTACAACTACAAGACGTTCAACAACGACATCATGCTCATCAAGGTGAGCAGCAGAGAGGTGGCCTGAATAACAGAGATAACGCGCGGAGCACTTGACACACTCAGACTCTCCTCACGCTTGTTGTCTTGGTCTGTACGGATGAGGAGTTGTTACATATTTAACTTTTGGTTTGTGTTGCAGCTGAGCGAGCCGGCTCAGCTGAATGCCCACGTCCAGCCGGCCATTCTGCCCGACGACAACATGCCTCCGCTGAGATATGACGTGTGCACCGTGAGCGGCTGGGGCGTGACGCAGATTTACAGTTACTACCTGTCTCCTGTGCTGCGTGCTGTGGACGTGAGACACATGCCCTACTGCACTTATTACTACTGGGGGAGGATCACTTCCAACATGCTGTGTGCTGGATCTCGCATGGGAGGCAAAGATTCCTGCCAGGTACACAATTTTTCTAATGTGTTGCATGCACTGTGCACTGGATGCTTTTGTGAATACCTCAATAACTACCTAATGATACTGCAGACCCTTGTCTTGTATATACATGCATTGTGTGCTTCCGTTTCACATGTTCAGATACCTCACAATGCAACATGATGTGTCCTGTGCTGTGCATGTTAACATTAACGTCAACTTTTTCCATTATTACTCCGTATGTGTACATCCAACCTCAGTTACTTCTGACTATTTTAAGTAAATATGCTCTTTTTAAGAGTGAGTAACATCTGAACAGGGAACACACTGACAGCTCACAGCTGTGTGAGTGTGAGTCTGATGCTTTCTAACCTTTTTTCTTAGGGGAACCGTTTTCTATCATTGATTGAACCAACAACCCCTGACTATGTTGCTTATTTTATGGAAAATTTAATCTATATTCAATGCATAACAATATTGGTGCAGAAAATGTACTGAAATAGTGGACATAATTACTGCAGGAGAGAGGAATAAAATATTTTGTACTTTATGTAGTGATAATTACCTGGGGGATGAAGGCACATTTTGTTTGGATGTAAAAATACAAATAAAGGAAATATTTGCTGAAATACTTTTTATATCAGCCATCTATGTTTTAATTTATACTGCTATTGAAGACAGATAACCCAAAGACAATATGTAAACTAGGTGGATTTTTAAATAATATTTGCTTCTCTTTAAATGACTTGTGCTGTGAATCCAACCTGGTTGTTTACCATTGCTCCATTGTTTCTGTTGTTTTTATTATGTTTGTAATCCATACCACAGTGACGTGTTCTGAAGTAAAATAAATCTGGAAATCTGAAAATCTGGAAGTTAGTGCAAAACAAGCAGTTTGATAAATTGTGATTATTTCCTCTAAATGTTACATCTGAGAAGAGTTTAGCTGATCATTTTTTTTAAACTTCTAATTCAATTATCTGTCTGCATATGAATTTTTCTTAATGTTTTATCAATAATACATACTTGACAGTACACATACTTGAGATTTTTCAGTCTGACTTGGGAGGACAAACCAACAGACTGCTTGCCTGACAGAAAGCAGCCTTTTGGCTAACTGTCACATCTACAGCAATTTTATTATTATGCACAATCCCTGTTACTGTAAATCTTCCATTTAAATACCGCATAGTTAATATTTCTATCCAGGCTGTTCACGACACAACTTGAAACCGTACCTGTACCAAATGAATCTTGTTTAAAATGTGTCTTGCTGGTCCACAGGGTGACTCCGGTGGTCCTCTCATCTGCAACGGTCACCTTGAGGGAATCGTCTCGTGGGGAATCAGCTGTGCAAACCCGTACTTCCCTGGAGTTTACACCAAAGTGAGGAACTACATCAGCTGGATCAAGTGGATTATCAACAACGACTAACCATGAACACAGTCTTTGAGTGGCCAATTCACCTCATTATTTACAGCAGCATGATTTACAGTTTTCATTTCCAATAAGTTTTCATGTGTTTTTAAAAGACTAATTTACTATTTACTAATTTACTATTATTTCATAATGTTGGAAAGACTGTGCAGAGCAAGAATGCACACAGTCACTTCTAGATGGAAGGTTTCCAGATATATCTTCATATTCCCATAATTCATTGATTTTCATTTGTTCATTGCTCTAAAATGAGATACAGAAATACACCAATTATTATTTTTATTCATTTCTTTAGTACTAGTAGCATACTAGATGTCGAACTATTAGTACCGTAGTTGTAGTAGGCCTTAAATAAATTTGAAAGCTGCATTTTTCATTAGAAGGAGCGTCTGATGACAATTAATCAATAATAACTATTAGAATTCCAACTGAATTATTGCTCAGTCTTGGTTTTCAGAAGTTTACATTTTCACGTTGAATCAAATGACACCAAAATGACAAATGACAGATAAGTGATATTTACCTTAAAGTGACAAACCTGATGAACCCACAGAGAATTCTCACCGGACTGCAGTTCCCATCAGCTACGGAGTGTCAATACGAGTGACAGCTTTCACGTTATGCTTAGTCATTTAATCTATTGGAAACATGATAATAGTGATTATTGCAGCTTTAAGAACACCATAAGAGAGAAGTGGGTCAATGAGCTGACTGAGGATACAGTCACAACGTCACATTAACCTGCTTGTAAAACCAGCTGGTGAAATGTTCAATATTACATAATTAATAACCAAGTTTTAATATAATTTACAGGACTTGTTATTATAGGATATTGTCATTATCTGACAGCCCATGTGGTTTACCTGCTCGTTTATTATGGCTCTGAATAAATGACATTTATTGATACCAACTATGCTGTGTTTGTTTGGAGTCTCTCTGCCTCTTGTAGCACAAATTGTTGATACTGCATCATTAGTGCTTAAACTCTAAAAAGACAAAGATTACTTCCCGAACATTCATCTAAGTGAAATGTTTGTTTGAAAAATAATAATATTTTGTTCTACAGTAACTGAATACAAAATATAGACATTCGGGTCATTCTAACACATATAATCCTTATTTTTTGCAGGAAATTTAGGCCTACATGTGGAAAATCAGGCGGGTGGAAGACAATGTTAAAGTATGCTAAAATGTGAGGACAGCAGTAAAGGAGGGGAAATGTTATGTCTTATTTTTAAGTACGACAAGAATGGAAAAAACACTTTAAAATGTCTAAAAACTGAGGGGAAATAAAACCTGACGGGAGGAGTAATGCAACGTCGTGGACGCTGGTTTTCGTAAAATCACGAAGAAGAAGAAGAAGAAGAAGAAGAAGAAGAAGAAATGATGCGTTTTCGCGCATGCTCAGTAGCAGTTGCTGTTTTGTTTACATAATATTGCCCTTGCCAGACATTAGCCGAGGACTGCCAGACATTAGCGTGCTCAAAAAACAGCTTAAGTTACCTCTCCGGGTAAATTATGTCTGTGAAACACGCCATCAGCCGGGGACTCGAGTTCGGCCGCTCGGTCCTCCAGCTGGGTCTCCTCAAGTCGGGTGGCCGACTGGTAGCAAAGCTCCGAGCTGACCGTTTCCGTGCAGGCCCGTCGGTCCGCACCGTTCAGCCTCAGGCTTTCCTGCCGTCTCGGTACCGCTATTATCGCACCTCTCTGAGGGGCCTGGCTGCTCAGCTTCAGTCCGCCGGCTTTGGGAGACGGTTTGGCGGGGGGTCCCCTCGAAACAGGGCCGTGTTTTTGGCCTTTGGTCTCGGCGTGGGGCTCATCGAACAACAGCTGGAGGATGACAGACGGAGCGCTGCGGCATGTCAGGAGATCCAGGTACGTCAGGACCACATAAACGTGTTCTTAAGTAACGTTACTGTAC
Source organism: Naso thynnoides (assembly GCA_029783665.1). Lineage (NCBI taxonomy): Eukaryota > Metazoa > Chordata > Actinopteri > Acanthuriformes > Acanthuridae > Naso > Naso thynnoides. Next base: position 24,993,425 of record JAQLOL010000002.1, on the reverse strand, counting down.
AAAAGAGTCTTTTCATTTTTAAGGTTAATAGCCTACTTCTGTGTCGCAGCATCTTACTGGAAGCCATAGATACTAACTTAGGTACTTTTTACACTAAGATTGATCAACTAAAATTGAATATCCTTCAAAAATATTTCACCAGGTTACAAAAATTATACGTTGAGGGATGCACAATATTTATTGCTGCCCAATTAAATGTAATAATAATGTCAAGTCAAGTGTGATAATAATTGAAATGATAACTGGAGCTGATGATATGAAGCCAAATTGCTGTTATTAACCTAATATGAAGCAATTAAGTTCATTAAATTTGTAAGCAAATCACCAACACAGAGGAGATTATACACATTTAGTGTAATGATACAGTGACTGTAAAGTTATATGACATAACAAATATTCTCCTGATAATACATATTTACTTTAAACCCAAAACATTTGCTTGTAATATGATTTGTTAAGCATACTGTATATGTAGTTTTTCTTAAGTACAGCCTTTGTTCTCCTAATGGCAGTTTAATTATTATGCCGTTTAATGGATTTAATTGGGAGTTAATAATAGATTGAAGTTTTTTTGTCCACCTGCTTTGTACTTATTCAGCCCCTTGTTCTACTGCTGCTGTTGTTGGACATCGTTAAGCTTCAACATAATGCCTTTGATTGGACAGAAAGTCAGACAGATGCAGCACTGCGATTGCTGTCCTGGCTTTTTTAATGTGTGAAATGTGTAATAATTACATTATCTTATGTAAAGAAATATTTTGGGATAAAAGCTGTCAAAATGGTATTGATCGAAAAAGGCAACTTTTTAAACATATGTTGTTTGCCAGGAGGGTTAATCCCGTCAGTGTGTGAGAAGTCTTATTTTGACCGTATATTATCACTTATCTTTGGTTTGGTCCAGGCCCAAAGAGAGGCTCCAACAACCACGCTGCATCTTAAAAACTATCTCTCATAATCTGCAGGCTGTGTTTAGCAAAAAAAGATTCCAGAGCCCTCTCAAGCCCTTCACCTCTGGGTACAAATTGGAGGATTACGTTTTTGGGAATCAGATTGGGAAAGGCTCCAATGCTGCTGTGTACGAGGCTGCAGGTGCGTTTGCCCCCCCAACGAAGAACAAAAGCCCCCTGGTGCAGCTGAGAGAAGATGAAGAGCAAGGGGAGAGCAGTCGATCTCTGACATGCTGCTCTCTCAAAAAATTCCCTTTGGCCATCAAGATGATGTGGAACTTTGGGGTGGGTGTTCTGCAGTATTCACACTTTTAAGTGTAGCCCAGCATGAAAAAACAGGCACACATCACTATTGACAAGTGTTTTATTTTGTTTGTTTGTTTGTTTTTTTTATCCTATTTGTTTGCAGGCAGGGTCATCAAGCGAGGCGATATTAAAATCCATGTCACAGGAGCTGGTGCCAGCATGTCCTCTAGCTGTAAAGCCAGAAACAGAACAAATCACTCTGGATGGGTAAGCCGGCCTCCAGTGCTGTCTCTGTTTACAACTTGTCCTGCAGTACTGAACGTGACTCATGAATGTCTGTGATCTGTCTCCATGCAGGCATTTCGGAGTCCTGCCTAAAAGAGTGTCAGCACACCCTAACGTGATCGGAGTGTACCGGGCTTTCACAGCGGACGTCCCGTTGCTACCGGGTGCCCAGGAGGAGTATCCAGATGTGCTGCCAGCCAGGCTCAACCCTGCTGGTCTGGGCAACAACCGCACCCTTTTCCTGGTCATGAAGAAGTAAGACTTGCTAACTTTCACTTGTCTTGGTCAAATAAAAAGAGTGATTTTAAAGCAAATATCGTCATCGTCGTCGTCTTAAAGGACCATAAAGGCCTGAACATACTTTAAGCACTCCTCCGCTCATGCAGACTGGGGACGTGATTTCATTCATACTAAAAACAAACGTCCGCCCAGTGTGGTTGTACGTGATATGCTGTACGCAGATTGCAGCAGAATATACAAAAGATAACAGTGGCTGCACTTCTTTTCTTTCATCTTTTTTAGCCCGACCGATATTACTAATGATGCTGCAGCTAAATCTGTGTCGTCCAGGCAGAGACAACAGGAGAAAAACATAAAGGTTCTGCAGATGTGAGGGAGAGCACATTCTGACCTAATGAGAGGAATTAGATTCTTTTGTTGTTGTTGAACAAAATGAGAAATCTCTGTTAGTTTTCTCCAGTAAAACAGGTTAAGTAAAAACACTACTCTGTTCACACTCGCGAAAGAGCGTGTGCAGTCGGCACACTTTGCTCATGGATAGTCCACGGTTACAAATTTTGGGCCACGGGTGGGCGTCTATAGGCGGGTTGGCACGGACCTTCACTCACAGGATCAGATGACGATTTTTATGTCACATATAACAGAGCGTGCGTAGTGTTTCCACATGTCATTTTCCTTTGTCAACATCGGCCACACTGGTTACATAAACTCCAGCCATTTTTCCCAAAAAAGTTTTATCTATGAGATATTGTTTGTTTGTCCGTGTTCAATAAATGTTACAGAAAGTACCTGAAAATGTGTGACAACGTTAGTTAAAAATATGCATGAAATATGAAACATGCATGTTTCCAGTGCACAACAGACACATTGTCGTCTTGGAGAACCCAGCTGCCATGTTGCCACAGTTCAGGTCGTTTGAGTTCAGACTCCTCGGAACGTTACAGTAGTAACCGGCATTAACAGTCTGGGGACGAGTTCACGTGCACAGTGCTGCTAATGTCTAAGAAAACCACCAGCATGCTCCTGGTTTCGCAACCTGAGCTGGCACACCTTGTTTGGCTGTAGGGACAAATAGATTGACTTCCTGTGACTGCTTCACAACAAAAGCCACCGTATGTTTCGTTATTTGAATATCGATGGTTAGCAAGAGGGAATGTTTGGTTTTTTATTATCAATACCCTTAATACAGCTGTGGTACAGCATTAAGATAACAGTTGACAAACATGCTGCATAGTTTCCTGTGAATCCATTTTGCATGTGATTTGAATCCTGTGTGGGAAGCGGACACCACCACATACAGATGTAATGAAAGAATGTGAACTTATTGCTGAAAAAATACGGAACATAATTAGCACTGAAAAATATCTTTTATTCCGTGTAACTTAAGGATTATAATTTTAATAGATGTATACAAGGAAACCGAAGGTATCCAGTTCAGTAGCATCGTGTCCTCTTCTCTGCCACAGTTATCCGTGCACGCTGCGACAGTACCTGGAAGTGTCCACGCCGAGCCGCAGGCACGGCTCTCTGATGGTGCTGCAGCTCCTCGAGGGGGTCGACCATCTGTGCAGACAGGGCGTCGCTCACAGGGATCTCAAATCAGACAATGTGCTGCTGGAGTTTGACTCTGGTAATGTTCAGTCAGTGGGTGAACAGTTTCAGGTTGAAATCCGTCACTTCAACGTTAAAGATTCTATCCCTGCCACTTAATGCAGATGGTTGCCCTCGTTTGGTGATCAGTGACTTTGGCTGCTGCCTGGCCCAGAGCGATTCCAGTCTGCTGCTGCCCTTCAACAGCATGTGGGTCGACAGAGGAGGGAACGCCTCCCTCATGGCCCCTGAGGTAAAAGAATAATGTCTGACAGCTGCTGGTACGACTCTTATACATCTTAAACTTTTTTGTACAATTATTTAATCATGATGTGTATGCCCAAAGGTGACCACTGCAGTTCCGGGTTGCGGTGTGGTGATTGACTACAGTAAGGCGGATGCCTGGGCTGTGGGTGCCATCTCCTATGAGATTTTTGGCCAGCAGAATCCGTTCTATCGAGCAGTGGGACTGGAGAGCAGAAATTACCAGGAGAAGCAGCTTCCTCCTCTGGCCCTCAGCGTTCCCGCTGATGTGCAGCTAGTGATCCGATTGTTACTCAGGAGGAACCCAAACAAGGTACAGCAGAGGTTGCAAAGGGTTTTTTGGGAACACTGTGAGCTCATTCAGTCCTAAAACCACATTATGAGAGCATTATTTTGAAGTTCCTGTGGTCAGACATTAGACAACAAACACATTCTAATCACTAAAAAGCATAAAAATGGTGTAAAATTGCAAACTTTGGCCACACGGGCACAGTGCAGCAGGCTGTAAGCAAAACATTTGCATATTGTTATCTTATTTTAATATATGGTTGTTTGGTAATACATCCTGCAGATGTGGAGCATATTTTGCATTATTTGATAAGACAGATAAAACAGGAACAAAGAATTCGAAGTAACATGACAACACTGTATAATATGTGAAATATATTGCAATTACCTACATTATTATGTTACACACAGAGTCATTTTGCACAGAGAAATGGGTATCTCTAAAGTTGAGATGAAATGTAAAATTTTTTAATCCTTTTGGGTCATATTCCTGGCCACAGTGTGCACCTATTTAACAGTGTATGCTCGAAAAAATGACAAAAATTTAATTTCTTTGTATTTTTAAATCTCTCTTTTTTTAATCCATGTTAAACTGAATCTACTGGATAATTAATTCAGCCTAATAGAGAGTATTCTTACTTATATCTCAGTGTGGTAGGGACGTCTGGCATTAACTTACAAAAACAAAGCGGCGAGGGCTGTTAAAACAGCAGGGAAGATAGCACGTTCTCAACAAAAATCACGAGATGACCTTTACCACGCAGCAATGCATAGGAAAGCTATTTCTATCATAGGTGACACTAGTCACCCCCTCAATAGTGAGTTTGAGATGTTACCCTCAGGGCGACGCTACAGGGCACCCCAGGCAGACAGAGACATCTACAAAGGAACTTTTGTTCCTAGAGCAGTACAGACTTTGAACAAACTGTGCTAATTCATTCCTTTGCTGTCGCACACTTTAGCTGCGGAGTTTGTAACTGTGTGTGTAATTGTGTACAGCTTGCTGTTATTGTTTATCACAGTTTATTGCAGTTGTTGAAATATGTCTGTATTTATTTGTTATGGTGAGACCGAAGACAAATTTTTTTAGCTCCGGCTGGACGATAAAGTTTCTTCTATTTTATTCTGCTCTATTCTATTACACAGATGAGAGCTAACCAGTTTTCAGCCAATCACATCATGACATTTCCCTGCCATAATTGAGAATCATAATTCAATCATTCATAATCCAAATTTCAGGTGGCTCAGAGCTAAAATTCGTCAGAGAGCGGGACAGATAGAGAGACAGACAACTTTAGAAAAAGACAGATTTGGAGTAACATAGTAACGTTGGCTGTTGTGTTACGTTACCTGTACGTTGGGTAGGTACTTAGCTAGCTAGTTAGCTTTGTTAGCAATAGGATGGTGAAGCGGTGTGTGTTTGGGTGTTCCCTATTTAAATCCCTCCCAAAGTCATGTCCCTCCTCCACATCCCATTTGAAGCATTTCTGTCTGAAATGCGTCACCACACAGCAGTCAGACACCGTGGAGATTCAGCCTCAGGGTGTCTTTAAGAATTGCACAGTTGTTATGTGTGTTTATGTACCAGCTGTCTGATAATATTAACAACTAACCAATCATTTCATCTGGAATACTCATGTACGTTATTATCACTTTGCAGCGCCCCAGTGCCCGCGTGGCAGCTAACATGCTACATCTTAGCCTGTGGGGACGGAAAGCCCTGGCCAATCAGGACAGCACTGGCATGAGGAAGCTGGTTGATTGGCTGCTGTGCCAGTCTGCTGTGGTTCTCCTGAAGGGCTGCAGTGGACCCAGTGGGAACACGGTGGAGGCGGAGCTTCAGAGGAGCTTCCTGGGTAACCTGGACCTGGAGGACCTGCGCACCGCTGTGGGCTTCCTCCTGTATGGGCGCGAGCAGCGTCAGGCCAGCATACTGTCTGCTTAGACTCACTCTCCCTCAGTCAGACGCATAGCTTAGGAGGGAGTGATATGAGATGAATGGGAGCTTATAGTTGAAACTTGCTTTGATATTGAGCCAGACATCCGTATGTGTTATTTATAGACTTAGCCTTTACATCTGAATTGCTATATTATCTGAGACTTTCAGTGTATGATAGCAGTTTTGGTTAATAATTAAATGGTGTAATTTCACCTTTTTTAGATTACCCGATGATCCCCCTAAACTGCTCTTGTCCATTGCTGCTGATGTGCACTTCCCAGAGTGTGTAATTTAGTTTTAACCTTTATTTATACATGTATTCTCGTTGCGACATGGGGTCTCATTCTCAAGAGAGACCTGTTTCCGACAACGTACAAAATAACTTCAGTTGGTGACAGACAGATTTATCAACACGGTACAGAATATGTTCTCACAAACTCAGCATCACTACACCATCAGTAGAGGTGAAATGAAATACTAGTTTTTATGCAAAATGCCACGGATCCTGTAGGTGCATTGCATCATGGACTGTTGAGTCCACCGCTGTTGAAAAAAAACCCCTTGGCATCTGTCTTTCTCTCCTTTTTTTAGGATCGATTTCCCCCAAAATGAGTGTTTTTGGTTAGCACCAAAAAACGCAACTGAAAATGAAATACTGG
>JAQLOL010000002.1:24958136-24969977 GCA_029783665.1 Naso thynnoides | reverse complement strand
GCTGGTCCTGCAGCTGTGCATCCCCACCCTCTTTGGCTTGTGACCAATTAAAATAAGACAACTTACAATAACTGGTCACCCCTTATGTTTACCAGTTAGATAAGCTCAAGTTAAGAAAAAAATAATCATTTTAGGGCTTTGTGGGTGACATTATCAACGACTTAACAAGAAAAAAGCAAGGATTAGAAGACAGTCTAAAAAAATGAGTAGCAAAGTCAGTAGTAAATGAGTTATTAGGTTTTTTGGAGGGGATTTTCTTTCATATTAATCATCTTGTTACTGCTAAATTGACCTTGTGTTGCCTTGCAGAGTTAGACTGCTGACCCCCGTGACCAGCTCAGTGCTGCTGGCCTGCGAGGTATCTGTCAACTTTCATGTGGTTTCTCCATTTCATGTCTGACTCTGAATTTTATGTATACTTCCTTGTTTAACAGTATCCACCTCCCGTATGCTAATAAGATTTTCTTTTTTTAAAAAAATTTCGTTAACCCCTTGTTATGCTTTTTGATGCAGCTGTCACACTGTGACATTGAATTTAAACGATAAATATTTTGCTGCTTAAGCTTCACCATGCAGACACTTGTTTGTGCACTGTGCTGTTGAATATAAGGCTGTTTTCATATCCAGGTTTCTCAGTCAGATCTCACCTAAAATTTCACACCTGTATACTGAATTTTGTGACATCACACCTCGCTTAAAGCCAATTATTTATCTTTGTGCACGTACGAGCACAATTGTAAAGGACAAAATATATATACTTGCATTTTTTAATTAGCGAGAAAGCGTAGATGTAATGTAAGGACTTTTTCACTTGGTAGATTAACCTAAACTTTCAATAACATAGCTTTTGTAATCTAATTACATTGTAAAAATGCGTATCTCCCAAGTGCTCCATTCATAAGATACCAACAAACTCGATAAGCCCATTCTCTTCATCTGTCTTTTGGTCTATTTTGGTGAGTAAATGAGAACAGCTCCTTGCCATTTCTATTCAGGGATCGGCTTTTAATTGGCAACAGCTGTTCTCTCAAATCCTCCAGTGTTACAGTACGCTCTTTACACATGGATGGACACAAACACAAATGCCTCCACATGACTCCTCCAGTGCGGACATGTAGTTTACCACATGTTTCTGCTTGTAGCTTATATTTAGGACAAGTCTCTGATGGGACAGCAAGTGTTTCTACTTTTTTTCTGGATGCTTGAGTTGATTCTTTCTATCCACTGAGTAAAGGAGTCGTTTTAGTCTTCAGTGTAATGCCCCTGTATATCCAGTAGGGGGCACTTAATGCTCATGTTTACTGTGTTAGCGAGAGAGTTTTCTTTTAATAATATCTGCAAAAATATCTCTATTTTCTACCAAAAAAAAGGGTATTTTGTCTCTTTGATCAGAGGCTTTACATAAAAAAAAACTGCATCGCCATTAATTTATTAAATAAAATGTTGAGCGGAGTAGAACTATGTGTCAGGAATCCCAGCAAGAACTACGAAAATGTACAAATATCTGCAGATTCTTCTTCTTTGTTTTTTTTTTTGAGCAATATAGTTTCTGGACAAATAGGCCTACTTATAGCAGGACAAACCATGACTTTAATCTTCACTGATACAGCTACTCATTACTTTGCAAATAAAAATATTGCACACGAACTTTAGGATTGTTGATATTTGTTGAATTGGATGCATTATAAAATTGCTCCCCTATAAGAACATGAACATAGGCTACAGTTTATGTTCATTCATCAGAAAAACAAAACAAAACAAAACAAAACAATAATAGCATTCGCAGTGGTGGAAAAAGTACTCATATCTTAGTGATACACGGCGTAGAAGAGTAATTCTATTCTGTTCAATTCAAAAAACTTTATTGCCTATCACTATGGGTTAATTTGGATAATGCTGACTTGTTATAATAGGCTGCATCATAATTTATCCTTTTTTGGATTATAATTCCTCTTAATAAACTAAATCTGCAAAACTTGAAGCCTAACTACCTTATTTATCTATGTATCATATAAATGTACATTGAACAGGGCTGGGAAAGTGACTTTGTTAGTGTAATAGGTTACAGATTACTAGTTGCCCTATTTAAACTGTAATAAGTGATGTAACTTCTTCAATTACGTAACAAAATAATGTAACTTATTACATTTTATTACTTTCTAAAGAATTAAAAAAAAATTCCAGTAAATATTTTCAACTGTTAATCATTTTCAAACGTTTAAACCGGGCAGCGTTAATGGGAAACGTGAACCAATCAAAAGCATCAGAGTGGCATCGAACTTTATTACACGGCGTAAGTAACTGCAGTTCAATTTCCCACTTTTCTCAGTAACTGATTACGATTGCATTTATTTTGTAATTAAATTACGTAATTTCGTTACATGTAACTAGTTACTCCCCAACACTGCATATGAAGTAGGCTACACAATGCCGGTACAAGTACGCAGAGGTAATGTAAGTACTCAAGTAACCTACAAGTGCCTCATATGTGTGGGCCCATGTACTACTACTACTCTATATGGCTCAAGTAAACCTTGCCGTCAGTACTTGAGTACTTTTATTCTGACACCATCGTGGGACTTTTACAGGAGTTTTTGAGACAACGTGCCATTAGCCTCCCACTTCACTTCCAGCGCTGCAGTTTTCTCAGTATTTAGTCACATATGAACTCTGCGCCTACTTCACGTTGCGGGGATGTGATATAAACGCCACAGTGGGATTTTCTCAGAGCTGGACACGCGTGAGGAGTGTGTGGTCACGTACGGAGCTAACATGGCTCTGCTCGGTGGCGTCTCCCCACGTAGGGATTAGCCGTCTTCTCTTTCAACACTCCCTGAATTCCATTCCGCCTTTTACTTTTTCGGCAGCTCTCTCTCTCTCTCTCTCTCTCTCTCTCTCTCTGTGTGTGTGTGTGTGTTAGTGTGTGTGAGTGTGCGTATGCGTGCGCGCACAGGACTTCCCAGTGACTTCGCACAGACTGCATTTAGCCCAACGCGAGTCCCAAGTTTCGGAGTGCGCAGGAGGAGAAGCGAGTTTGGAGCTTTTTCCGAGTCGATATTTCACGTCCAAAGCCGCGCAAGGGGAAGGGATCCGCCGTACCTGTTGATGAAGTCCCACCGGGTGCGGGACGCAGAGGCGCAGTCGGCTTCCTTCGCAGAGAAGAAAAGTGTGAAAAAGGCGCAGGAGTCACGCCGCTCCAGTGGCCAGGAGGAGTGAAGGACCGCGGTTTTTTTTTTTTCCTTGTGCCCAGCATTCGCAGCCTGCGCTGGGTCGGTGGGAAAATGGGCACTCCGGCCACCTCGATCTGTGGACTTATCCTCTCTGTGATACTCACATGCCAGCTGGTCACTGTAAGTGCTCTCAAACTTTCGCTCTCCTCTGTTCACTTCTAAACTGATGTTTCATTTGCCCACCAAACTGACCTGGGAGCGCATTCATTCCCCCCCCCAGAGGTCGAGCCAAAGTTGCAAATCACTGCTTTTATGACCTATTAAAGGCAAAGAAGGAGGCATGTGTTGAATTGGCTATTTATGTTCAGTAACGTAAAACAGTGCGGTCTGCTGGTGCAAGGCTGCTCACATGCAAGTGGGCTGCATAGCAGATTCCAGCCCGCTCACTCCTATCAGCGTGTACTCTAAAGATGCTTTTAAAAGTAATATGACAAACTAAACCTGCTGTTGAGAGAAGCTCAAGCTATGTTTGTCCATAGAAACAAGCTATTCATAGTCTCCCCGGAGTCTTCAGCTCCCAGACCTTCTCAAACTTTGTCAGGCAACACTTTGCATCGCCTACACCGACTTTTATGTTAGTAAGTCATCATTATTTCTTTGTCCTCACACATTCAGACCGACCTTTGGTTTCATTTTGAATGAATCTGTCCTGGAAACCCTTCAAAAATAAAAGTTGTGGTTCATTAAAGCTTTTCTCCTTCATTCGGGATCTGTTGCAGTTGTGAGAATGATTCATATGGGACATTTTTCACTAAGTTGCAGCTTCTGGTTTTATTCGTTCAGCCTTCACTGTTTGGCATTATTCTACAGGAGTGCAGCTAATCTTTCTTGTCATTACTGATTGTTTTTTCAATTGTTTAGTCAGTGATTTTTGTCCATAAAACGATTTGTGGCTGAAGTTTATGTTTGCAAATTGCTCGTTTGAGTAAAACCCAAATACAGTTAACTTACAATGATTTCCAGCAGAGAAAAGCAGCAAATTCTGATGGATCTTTATTTCTCAATAAATGACTTTTATTAAGAAAAAAGTTCTTGACTGCTTACTGCTGATGATGAACTTTCCGTCAATCAACAAATTAATTAATCATCTCAGCTTCAGTGTTCTGCCCGTGCGCTGTTAAGTATTTACTCAAGGGTTATTTATGTTTTTTCTGTCGGACATATATTTACTCTGCTATATCTGCTGTATGAATCATATAGAGGATTTGAGCATCGCCCTGCTGCTGAGAATAGACCCCCCCCCTCCCCAGAAATCCCGTCTGGTCTCTCACCTTTATGCCCTCAAATAAACAGAGCTGTCATGGTTGAGATATCTGCGACTCCTCTGTGTTGATTCGATCTGGAGCAAAGTCTTTTTTTGAATGATGGGACATAGTTTCAGTGGCCAGCAGCCATAAATCTTTCTCCCTGCTGGATATGGAGCGCGTGAGCGTTAATATTCCAGACGTTTAAAAAGCAATAGTGTCGATGTCCTCAAGGTATATTTACCATCGGGTGGTGATGTGCTATCGAGCGCCGAGTCTTGACATGACATGATCTATTTCTTTGTCGGTACATGAAGCTGGGACAAAAGTTACACTACTTGCATCCTCAAAGGCGACACATGTTGTGTATCTTCATCATCACTGATCCGCAAAAGCTGCCCAGTCCCCAGAGAGCTATCATCATCTGCTGTCTGCTGACACACGAGAAGGCCTCTACGCTGTAACCACAGCCTTGATTGACTAGTAGGACAACAATCCCATCGTAATTGAATTACCCGGAACCGCAAGCATCTGTTTCTTGCATTATGACTTAAAACTACAACAGGCGGACTGTCTCTTGATTCAATTAAGCGCACATACTGGTGTTACTACGGGCTCTCCTATCTGCCCGCTGGAATGTCGGAGTCATGCGCATCAACTCAAACGATCAAAGTCAATAAAAAGTCACGGTGGGTAAGAGCTTTCCATTTCAACTGAGCCCCTATAGCCCACTGTGAACTGCCCGCAGCACTAGTGTGAGAAACAATCAGAGTAATGTAATCTTACAGCTGTATATTCACCAAAACCTGCAAACACAGCCACTCAAAAATCTGTCTCATCTCATATTTATGCTTTACAAGTGAAAATGGGCCGCTGCTGGTCCTAAGGATTGTTCCAAAACCAATACCAATATCAGAAATGCCTTGGATACTACCTGAAAAGCTGGCTCAGACGGAGGCAAATACATTAGTCTATGCGCTCTTTCGATACGAATTAGTTTATTAAATGGAGCCTGCTGCCATGTATGCAGGGTTTGAATTACGTCGGGCACTGGGGGGTACCGTACCCCTTAATTAAGACTTGGTATTCCCCAAAAGAGGTCAGTCAAATTCTAGACCATTTGTCCTATCGAGGAAATTCAAACAAGTCCTGAAAGTAGAAAGCATGAGCCTTCTGGACATATATGGGACATTATGGTAGGCTGACAGGCGGCAGCAGACCACTCAGGCAAAGCAAGGACTGGCACAGCAAACGGACAAAGTAGGAAGAGGACAGCAAAACCAGATTTTTGAAAAAGTTTGTCGACATATAAATACATTAACCGAACATATTTGTGAGAGGAAAATTCAAGAAAGAAAAAAGGGCTAGGACGAGCATTCGCTCCTTTCGCATTTTTTTGGACCATTTTACAGCCAGAGGAACGAAAATAATTCCAGGCAGCTTGAGTGAGGCTTAGGAGGAAAAGGGTTAAAAACAAGCAGGATAGCTGATACTGTAAGGATTGTAAGACTTCAGTTCACTGAAGCATGTGCACGCCCTGGAGAAGAAGCTTTATTTTTCTTTTTTTTGTTGTTGTTGCAAAAGTACACCAGATCGTTGCCTTTAACTTTAAAAATGTACAAAATTTTGGCCCAGACCTCCCTAGAGGGTCTACGCTCCAGTAAACATAGTACACCTTGATTGTCATTTTTTAATTTGCAGACTGCATGAATGCAACTGAACAGATCTTTAACTGTACATATAGCATGGCGTGGTGTGGGATGGGTACTCAGTATCAGCTGATGCACAAAGTTCAGGCATTGGAATCATTATTAGGGAGGAGAAAACAGTATCAAACATCTCTAGTGCTCTGTGCTTCTGGTCTTACTTAATCATATTAAACTGAGTGAGGCCACTTTGTTTTCTGATGTATGACATCAGACCAACTGTGGAGCACCACTGCTGACAAGTTTAGAACAGCAATCTCTCCCAGTATAGACTGTCATAAGTGTCCCTTGACTTCATTGGGGGGCTGGACTGGGGTTGGGGGAAGGGCGGCCTGGATTCCTACGACCGTATAGTCTGCGGAGCGTGTGTCGTGTGTGTAAACTGCTCTCTTTCCTTTTTTGTGTGTGCCTTCGGTCCTTCGTTGCCTGCTAAAAGTTGTGCTGGGACTGTTTGATTTGATGATTTATTTAGTCGTGCTGGGCGACGCATTCACCGAAGTGGCCTCGCTCTCTGTGTGGTGCTTTGTCATCGCAACTCGGGCTACCTGGGCTTTTAATTCCCATTCAGAGTCGATGAGGACTCTGGAACTGCAAAGCACAGCCATGCAAACACCAGCTCCACTCCATCGTTTGAACAGTGGGGAAGGTCTGCCCCCTCCAGACCCATTCACATAATTGCTTTAAGACTGGGTTCAGTAAACATTGCATTGTTGAATTATAGCCCCAGGAGAGAGGCCATCTTGGCTGATGGGACAATGCTGCTCTGAAGTGGCTCGCTCGCTCCCTCCTCGCGCACATTGGCACATATGGAGCACAGGCCGGCGGGCTGGCATTTGTTGACTCTGCAGTGAGGTGTGACATGGGTCGGTATGGAGGTCACAGAGGTGAGGGCTCTGAACCTGACTCTGTTTTTTAGTCCAGCGGGGGGTCTTTGTGATTTATTCACGGCCCAGATTAGCTCCCACTGCACAGTTTCCGAAACTTCTCACTCTTTATGTATGCGGTCGCACATGTTATGCTGCTCTTTTTGTGGCTCCTCCCACGATTCGACTTCACACTGTTTCACATGTCTTTGTGTGATGCAGAAAAGCTGTGATGTGGTTAACAAAATCAGCAGCAGTTTCCTAATTATTTCTCTGTGTGTTCTGGCTCCTCGTTGTCTCTCGTCATTTACACTGAAAATATTTATTTGCTTTGTTCTTCTTTCCCCCCTCTTGTCTCGTTTGTTGTTGTTTTTTTTTTATTCAGCCTGCAGTTAAGTTAATATAGAGGAAACACATCCTTCTGTGCAGGACTTATAGAATGCAATGTGGGAAATGTGTATAGCATGCTTGAATTATAGTAAATGAGCTAAAATATGGCAAAAAATATTGCTATGGTCCTTAAAATATTCATAATGTAGCCTCACGCCGAAGCCTGAATTCTGTTTCTTCTCTTTCCATCTCCTCTCTCTAATTTCCGTGCTGTTTGCAGCAAATGCCAGTTTATTTTACTGTTTTATATTGTATCTTTATTTATAAATGAAGCCGTTTTCTTGATTGAACCTCAGAGGCCGGTGGGATACATATGCTGTGATGCAAAGTAGGAATTCAGGTTGCATGGATCGATCAAAGCCATAATGATGGACAAAATATATTTGGGTTACTCACCACGCCCTTGCTTTGGACACACCCTCACACACGCACACGCGCGCACACACGCACGTGCACACCTGGGCAGTCTTTTCACAATGGTCTGCGCTCTGTGGCTGCAGTAGCGTCGCTCCGTCATGCCAGCGTCTTGTCCGTGTCGGACGGAAGAGCCGACTCCAAACACAGCTGCACCTCAGCTGGTGCAGCAGCAGCGCTGTGCATGTGCTGACATGAGCACACATACTCTCGAGCACCGCCTGTTGTAACTAGAGTCCCACTCTTTCCATTCACACCTCTTCACACATTTGCTTTTTCCTTCAGTGAGGTGAGGTCCATGAATGGCTTTTGTTTCACAGTTTCACAAGCTTCGTGTGGAAGAAGTGTTACTTTTCAGTGTGCTTCTTTTGGATGCAATGCACCATAAACACACCAGTCTTTTACTCTTCACTTCGACAAATGCATTTTACCTACACCCAAAGAAAGAATACAATAAACTGATAAATTTCCATTGTTTTCTTTTCAAAAATGCTTGTTAAAAATGACCTGAAGATAAGTGTGTTGTGTAGGCAGTGAGGTCTAGTAATCAAAGTGGTCGACTTTAACTGACTCACCGCAGTGTGTGTTCAAAGTATATTGAAATACTACCAATTTATGGGTTTTCGACTCCGTGGGAAAGCCTTTTTTTAGAACAAGAAGCACTGAGGGGATTTCCTGGCAAGAATCAATAAATGTTTGCTGTCAGCGTTGTATATGTGATATGTGATTCTTCACATTCAGATGTTAGGAATGAATTTTGACAGCAGATAAACAGTTGCCCTTTGGCCCCTGTTTTCAGTAAAACCTACTTAAAGTATATATCATTCTTCATTCCTGTGTTATGGAGCTACAGGTGCAATAAAGCTAGCAGAGTTCAGGGTGAGGTCACAGGATGTCTTGAGGACACAAGTCCGTCTCCACCAGAGGCAATAAAAACAGCTCATTGTCCGACAATGATTCGTTGAAGCGCAAATCACAAATTATAGAATCTTTTCTGCCTCACCATGATCAGTCAGATTGGAATAATTAATGATAATCATTTGCAAGATTATGCGTCCGGCTTGGAAAAAGGTCAAAGGAGAAGTTTGTTTTTTTGCACATTAAATCTTATAGTAAGGATGCTATCATAAACAATGTTGTGAACAGCATTATTGTGTTGATCGGTGCAGTCACGCTCATTGCTGACGTCACTGCTAGCTGAAAACAATGGAGGTGAAGGGACATTCTAAGTGCTCCGACAATCTGTCGAAAAAGATTGTTTTAAAAGACAAGACAATCGCTGAATGTGTAGTGGTGTCTTCTCAAGTACTAGCATTAAAACACAAATCTCAACAACAGCTTTCAACCAGTAATCGGCTCTTTCAGCTGCTCCAAGAAATAAACAAACTGCAGTTTCCAGGTGATTAGCTGCTGTTTAACTTTGTGTTTTAGTGTCGGTACATTAGAGGACACCACTAAATATTTTGTGAAATTCTTGTCTTTTAAACGTCTTTTATTCAACGGATTGTCGAAGCAGCTAAAATGCCCCTTCACCTCAGCTGTTTGCAGCTAGCGGTGCAATCAGCTCTAGCTCTTAGGACAGCACTGTTCGTCACAATAATGCTGTAGAATATTGTATATGATCGGAAATATCCTTACTATGAGGCTCAATGTTCAAAAAGCCAAACTTCTCCTTTAATAACGGTAGTTTTTTCTTCCTTTTATTTGGAATTCACTTTTTTTTCCTTTTTTCCTAAATGAGTAGTGAGCAGCTTTTTTATTCGATTTTCTCTAACGCCACTGCTCAATCTGCTCCTCAGGAAGTACTGAGCTTTAAATGTAACATTGCTTAGAAGAACAATAGACTGTAATGGACAGGTACAGACTCTGACTGACCTCCTCATCCTAACCAGCCCTCTTAAATCTGCTCTCATTGTTTTAGTAGGCTTTTTTCCCAGGCTGTATCCCAGCTCGCACTCATTAGAGATTCATTGAAATGCTAAGTTAACTGTATTGCACTTTCCCTTTGAAGGTGCTCTGTAGTTGTCTGTGCCTTATTGCATCTGCCTTTGTCTTTGCTAGCAGCATTGATGTGAAGTCACTTGGGCATTCTGCTTTTTAGTAAAGGGAGCTGCTGCTTTGTCTTGTATGGTCCCTCCCAACTTTAACAGCTATTCTGATGGGGGTCGCTGCCCTTTTTACTGAAGACATTTTTCTGTGTTGTGAATAGAGTAAAAAAAAAATTCTAGGGTACTTAAGTTTGCCAAAGGAATGCTATCATTCTCTGTGTCTCCATTGTCTTTTAAAAGCAGGGTGACCCCTTCATCCCGTCAAGTGTTTATGAAAAATCCCACCCTGGTGTCTTATCAGAGCTGATGATTTCTCACTGCCTGTCTCCGCTTCCTCTTACTGTACAACAAGTCTCTACCTGTGGAACAGAAATACTCCTATCTTTCAACTTTATAGTAGCCGAAGGAGATGCAAAGTCAGCTAAGCTGTTGTTAAATCCTTAATGTTCACAGAGGGAGGTCTGCAAGTAGAATTCTGCATGCTAAACGGTGTAATGGCTCAGTGAAAAGTAAATACAGGGAAAACACTGGCTTCCCCTTTCTGCTAACTTTTATTTAACGCAGGCACTTGTTCGTGGGCAGTCAGACAAGATCGCCTCTGTTCAGGAGTTTAATTAGATGAAATCACAAATTGAAGGTTTTGTATGTTTGGAGCACCAGAGAAGCTTGAGCTGCCTTATTCTCCTTACAATGAGCTGCAGCCAACGAGGAGACTTAAAAGTGCAGATCAAGGTCACAAAAATCAGTTCAGTTACTTTCTTGCCTAAGACTAATAATACTGTAATAGTACTGTAATGAAATAATCTTGTTATAAACTTCTCTTATTGTATTTATAGGACTGACTAGCTGTGATCTGCAATACCAGAGCAATGCTGTTTCTCGATTTCCACTTCTTTAATGCATGTAGCCACCAAGTACATCTTCAAGAACACTTTCACATATATCTTGTTTAAAATGAAAAAAAGAGAGACAGTGTCTCCAACTGATTCATCAAGCTAACATTAGCCTAATTAGCTAGCTGATAAGATCCGTCCTCGTCATCTCAGCTAGCAATTATGATGGTTGTTACAATGTAATTGTGCAGTACCAGTACAATAAGGTTCCTTCTTTATACTGCTTTTTTCATACACCGGCCAAACAACATCAGCATAAGTCCTAGGTTCCCAAAGTGTGTGCCACGAGGCAAGTCCATGTGTGCCGTGGGGATTTTGTAAAGACCCACATTCATTGTCACTGCAAATAAAGCCTATACAAGAAAATATGAGTTATTTTTGTATTTACAATGTCAGTACATTTTATGTGTTCTTTCTCCAGTACAGAGGGAAACAAATATAGGCCTGCCTTAATAAAAATAAAATCTAACATTAATGACATTGACATTTTATTGATCTCAAATTTTTCGCTGTTCATGCCATTCACAAGAGAGTTGCGCAGTAACAACTTTGTAAACAAAAGAAATCTGAGTGGAAAATGGATCGCTGGCTTTTGCAGGGCACGGTACAACCAAGGAACAAGGCAGACGACCCCAGTACCAACCGAAAAGAAGAAAAAATAGTAATAATATTCTGCGCAGATAATAATGCAGGTATGCCTCGAGATGTTGGCTTAGATTTTGGTGTGCCTTGGGCTGAAAAAGTTTGAGAACCACTGGCATAAGTTGTAATTTTACTTAGCATATTGGGCATGACATGTAACACAACAAGATCAATGTCTAGTGTTGCATAGAACACACACATTGGGAAACTCTTTTCTAAACAATAACATCACAAAAATTGTTTGCCATCTCTGTTATATGGCGAACGATCATGTCTTCGGCTCTGTTGATAAAGAGCTCTTGGACCTTGTTGTCTTCCCAGCTTTCAGATATTTACAGTTTTTTGTCTCTAAATTAGCTGCTAAGTGCTGCGAGCTGTTTTAAAAACTGTGGCTACTGGGTCACACATTTA
>JAQLOL010000002.1:24934906-24950732 GCA_029783665.1 Naso thynnoides | reverse complement strand
CATCTTTTCAATTGA
This sequence comes from Naso thynnoides, assembly GCA_029783665.1. Lineage (NCBI taxonomy): Eukaryota > Metazoa > Chordata > Actinopteri > Acanthuriformes > Acanthuridae > Naso > Naso thynnoides. The sequence continues at coordinate 24,950,717 of JAQLOL010000002.1, read as the reverse complement.
TTTAAGTATCTGTTGTATAAATATTCATACACAGTGCTCCTGCTGGAACTACAGCTGTGGGTGAGCTAATTGCTAACATGCTAGCACACTGGGAAGTGAAAGTCAATCTAACAAGCCCTGGGACATTTTAGTATCAGGATTTCACATCCTTTTATTGAATAAAAAGTTACTTAAGAGTAAAAGGAAAACTTTGAAAGATAGCTTGCGTGCTATCTGCAAAATTCGTTGCTAATGTAACCGTATGTCCACTGTTCTGTATAAGGTCTGCAAAAAAAAAGGAAGAACTTTCTTAATGAGAGGTTATTACAGCAACAAACTGGGCCAATAAACCTGAATGGTGTGACACAGCTAGTTTCCATCAAAGGTTAGCATTAAAATCAAAATTAGCTAGCTTCAGGTCAAGGGCATGAAACTGCACACTTAGCCTTCCAAAAAATGTGGTGTTGCCCTTTTTAGTCATCACCTGCTTGTGGCAGCGATGACATATGGCCTCATTCGGGTCCTTTGGCTCGCCATTTTCTCCTGCTTTTACCAAATTTGCAAATTGGCGTTCTTCTGCTAAATCCTACATGATTGCATATGAAAGTACTGCATGCATGCCTACATCATGCAAATTAAAGTAAGATCATCTCTCCACCTTGTCAAATAGTGACAAGCATTGCCTCCACCACCACAACAGCTTTTACTTTTCAAAATGACAGTGGCTGTAACGGCTGTTCGATACTCTGTATTGTGGAAAATATTGCAAACGATGGCAAATATTGCAATATTCAATAATAGCTAATATCAGCCAAAGCCTTTGTTAAGTATGAAAATTTTGCATTATATATTTTGATTTTTTCTTTGTATTTGTAAACCTTTGTTTTTATACCAAAGTGCTATCCAGTGATTTATGAGTAAAGAGACAGAATTGTGCCTATACAATTATTCACTGTGATCCAGACCGTTTTTGTCTGTTTATGTGTAGTTAATGCTGTTTTATTTAAGGTGTTGTTCTACTCCTAGCATGCAGACAGTTTATTTTTGGAACTATCTTTTGGAGGAAAGGTACATGAAGCAGAGGAAGTGTTTAATTTAGCTTAGGGATTTTATCTGGCTCTCAAAGCGCAAGATCCAGTAGGCGTGGTCCCGTCTGAGGGGAAGTGCTCTTTTATCACACTTACCATCCAGATACACATGCTGGTGGATTTATCTGCATAGTCAAAAAAGCTGCCTGCTGTCTGAGAGGCATTTAAAGCAGACATTAATGATTCAGTGAACAAATCTCTTTCTCCCAGTTGGAATCATTCGCTGAATCATGACAGGTGAAACCACATCACAACCTGCTATTCAGTTTGTGTGAATGACGATGGTGAATGATCCCTGCAGGGAAACAGTCTAGACAGGAAGATTCATTGTCTAGTTGAGTTACTGTAGGTTAGTTTGCTTACACAGTCAATAACGAAACACAAAAGTCATAGTGTTTAAGCAGGACTCACACAGCTTTATCTTAATTTAAACTGGATAGGTAATGATTAATTATAAATGGAAAAACCATCAAACGCAATAACAGGGCCCTAGGCTATTCTGTTAAGGTAGTATAGGTGTAAAATTTAAAAAAAAAGTGACTTTCTTGATGCATTAGAATATCTTAGGATGTTTTAGTCAAGTATGGCAAGATGTTATGCGAGACATCAGGTCTGCAAAATCGCAAATGATGCAGGAAAAGTCCAAGGCGTCTCAAGAGGTTCTTGTTAAGCCCCTTGTTGACCTTGGACAAAAGCAATGACGGGACTACTGTTTATCTCTCATCCAACAGCTTTCCCCCCAGCCCTTCATGACCATATCTTCATCCTGCACTCCCTCAGTTTGCTTATCCAAAGTCTGCTCTGAGACTTACTTAGGTTTTGGCTCCATTTCTATACTTGTTTCCGAAGTTGGAGGCATTGCAGAAGTATACGGGACTTCATGTGCAAGTGTTTAACCGTTACAACAGCAGCTGCAATAATTTGTAAAACGTTGCAGAAAAGTCATTTTTCTCATAAAAGAAAAAAAAAACATTAGCTCACATAAATGGCCAGTGGTTACACAAATTAATACAGGCAAACAAGTTCTATTTTTAGTTCTGCGATTTTCTGAACGACCAAAACAAAAGCACTTCCCAACTGTAAAAAACCTAACCTTCATATCACTTGGATTCTCTTGATCCTTCTCCTTGAGCCAGCCTCCAGAACATAATCTTGTTCTTTGCAAGTGTCCTGCCCCTTGATCCTTTGTCAGGGGGTGACAGAGGGAGTCGGAGTCAAGGCTTTAAAACTGTGAATGGAGAAAGTGCGAGCCAATCAGAATGAAGGTATTTTATGCCAACAAAGTAGGCACCTGATCCCCTCTCACATGCCGAACCTAATAATTGGCTTCAGGAATGTCCACATTTCTCTACTCTCTGCTTTAGGGTATCATTAAAGAAGCAAAGCTTGCTGGTCTTTTTCGGGGGGGGGGTTAAGATTTACCTTGATCCTTGGATCGGGGGAAATAAATGACTTCCTTCACCAAACACAGAAGACAACCAGGAGGAAAGTCCCTTGTTAGGCTGAAGCTTAAAGGTCACTCCTCTGCTAGCCAGAGTGTGGGCGGATTTGCTCCGAAACATTCATGTCTATTTTTGGTCATTAAAAATCAGAGACTGTTTAAACAAAAGTGCTAAATTACGCTATCCTCAAATGCCTGTTTTTACCCAGTTTGAGGAGATCCTGAGTCGTGTGCTGCACAGATGTGGGTGTGCCAGTATGCTGAGCAACAGTTGGCTGTTCCTGCCGACACTCCGAGCTGTCTCTGAAACATGGCTTTCTTCAGTGTTTATTGGTTCTTGTCCAGGCCTAACCTCAAGTCGGGAGGCGAAGGGGGGGCTGCCGACCACAGCAGCAGAGGGCCTACTGTACTGAACCTCTCTGACGATGGATCAGGAAAATGAATGTGTGGAGTTTTATGTTGGAGGGAGCCTTGCTCAAAAGCATCTTTGAAAAGTGAACTGAAGCCATTAAGCTTTACCATTTAACTCGTAGTTGTTGCTGTAATAGTTAAAAGGCTCTTGGCAACGTACAATGTCTAGCAAATACATGACGTTTTAACTTTGTTTGTAGCCGGCAACAAGTGGTTATGTTTAGTACTATTAAAAGGGCCTGACCGATATATCGGTTTGCTGATATTATTGGCCGATATTGCCCTATTACAGATATATCAGAATCGGTGTATATGTTCTCCTATAAGTGCTGATATTCAAGCTGTTTTTAAGGCTGCAAAAAATGCTTGGACTGGTCATTTAATATGGTGTAATCATGCAATTTGTCCATGAGAGGGCGGTCCATAGTTTAATTGGTATTAAGTGAAGTGTTTCCTGTCCAGTGCACTGATGTTTAAAACAAAGTTTGTTTAATATCCCGCCCTCAGACATGTCTTTGTCATACGTATTTGAGAAACACATTCAAAATGCTATATATAGAATATTAGCAGGTATATTGGATAGCAGAATTTTCTTTCATTCTAATACTGGTATGAGCATTGGCCCTAAAAAAAATAAATTGGTCGGGCCCTATGTCTTATAGAAAATACACTCATAAACATAACTTTTCTTGAATGGCATAGAGGCCTCCTCACTAGATGTTACCCTGTGTGCTTTCCTGCACCCACTTTGGCTGCTGGGCCTCTGGAGGAGGGTGTAATAACACCTGCAGCTACGCATGTCCTGAGGTATTTTTATCTCCCCCTGGGATTCCACCTCTGTCCTCCTCATAGACCTCCTGCCTAAATGCAGGGAGCTCAAGTCAGTTGTAGTCCCTTGCCTCACTCTATATTTCCTTCATCCCAGCTGACATCTTGCTTCATTAAATCATAGTTAGTCCCTCTGCTGTCTGGGAGACTCGTTAGCTGTTCTGACAAGCGTATCCACAACTTTCCATGATCAGAATGAGAGCAACATTTTGTATCGTGGTGGTGTAAGCGGCCAGCAGCTGTTGAGCTGCTGAGGAAATCACGCCTCTGCGTCTGAGTTTTCAGCTTTCACCAGTTCTCCCAGAAGGCTTGGGCAGCATGTTCTTCCCAGCCTCGTTCAGAACCAAAATCTGGGGGAGAAAAAAAAAAGAAGAAGCAAAACAAGTGCGGATGACTTGGAAAATATGCTGACATTTGGAACAGAAATGGCAATACATAAATGGCTCTGTGTTTGCTGCTGGTGAATTGTCATATTTCTGCCAAAACACACTGAATGTAATGTGGCAACAGCTGAAGCATTTATAATTTGTTGTTTGTCATGATTCATAACTGACTACTGAAAATGAAGGTTCAGCCATAATACCTTCCCATGACAGCTGTGGCATTGTTTTTTTTAGCTGTACATTACGTAAAATGACTGTTACAGGTGCCACTTCATGCATGAAGTACAGAACGCCATTTACTCGACTCAGTTCACTTCCCAAGTTAGTGACTTCATGCATAATCAGAAAGCAGGAGCACCTCCAAAGCATTATTCGGATAAAAAAGCTAAACTACTGCAACAGTGAAATATGTTTGTTTATGCCTAAAGATAAAAGGGAGTCAGTCATCCTTTTTTAGAGTGGTGACCCTCCAGTGCAAAGTACTCTTTGTAAATGGCTCCTTGGTGTGTAAATATGTTTCATTTTTCTCTCCAAACATTATCTGTGGGCACCGAGCCCACGATACCCACGTGGTTACCTTTTTTCTGGTAATTTGAGCTTGATGTTAAAGATTAGAGAACCCTCTTTATGCTTGTCTGTGTGGGCTGTGATGAAAGTTGACCTTTTCTTGTTGCCCATGGAGATTTTGTGCTGCTCTGCGAGCGAGGCCAGGCCAGATCGGATTTCTCCCACTCTGTTCTCTCGTCTACTCCCACTTTTGGCTTTCCCATGGTGCACAGGTTAGCAAAAACAGCTGGCAGGTAATTTCCAGTCAGGAGGATGGAGGAGGCTCTTGAAAGACGAGAATAACCTCTGAATACCGTCTCTCCTTCCTCCCTTTGATGGTTTTTGTCAACATCAGGCTCCATTGTCTTGTTTGCTTTGCAGCTGGAACATCTGGAGAGGAGCATAGCTGTCTTTTCTGATGCGGCCCCATTATGTTTTTATTAATGGCACAAACAGCTGAGAACAAATATTTTTAGTTCTCACGTCCCAGAACTTCAGTGATTTTTCTATGTCTTGGCAGGCAAGAGCCGATGGAGTATTTTTCACAAAGTTAAGAAAAAAAAAGGAGAAAGACTTTGATGTTCAGATAGCCCCCAACAAGGAGTTCTTTTCAGTGAACAGCAGGTTTTGTTGTGATGTTCAAGCTCAAAGTGCATCTTGGGTTACCAAACAAAGACCGACTCCAAACTCATGGCTCGAGATGATCCACATGTTGGGTCTGCTTTGCGTTCCGAAAGCTTCACCATGGTACCCTGCCAAATCCCAGTTAATTGTGAGTTGTCATCCCAAATAGCATGACCTTGGGAACTGGTGAAAAGTGGCTTTACCAACATGGAATTATTCCCTCCGGTGAGGACACCCGGGGGTTGTCTTCACCCCCTGACCACAAGGTCTGGATGCTGTTCTGTTCTCACAAAGCCAGCTCATGAGCAAGCTGCTACTCTTAAGACACAAAATATTTCATTCTGCACCTCAGTGGAAAACTTTACATATGCTGCCACTTCAAGGATCCAATTAGTTTCAGAAAAGGTGGCATAAGCTGGCATACTTTGGAAGATTTGATCTACTTAGCCTACTTTTCCCACACAGTGTAACCGTGAACTAATCGAGTATGATACACAGAGGGGGAAGTGAGCTGACAGACTGAGCGAGTTCTGGCCTGTGATTATGTGGGACAATGTGAGTGTGGCCAAGTCAACAGGTGGTGTCAGATTAGTTGGTCCTGAGGCGAGAATGAGCGAGAGAGGAAGAGAGGAGGGTAAATCTAACGCTGCCGCTGCCATCAGCGTGGGGAAACTGGAGCTTAACCACAGAGCCATCAAACAGCTGCTGCTACTTCCTGTAAAGCTGAGCAGCTTGCAAAGCTTTAAATCAACTCAGCAAAATCTGTCGTTAAAAGACGATCTGTAAAAAATTGCATTCAAGTCACTTTTTTTTTTTTTTTGGCTATTCTGGCTGCATGCCATATTGCAATCTACCTAGTCTACTGGTCCTCCACTTTGTTGCAAACAAGATATTCCTCAACTGGAGGAATACAGCGTAGAGTCACTAGCTTGACTACAGACTCAGTACATTGAAATGCAAAAATACAATCAAGTTATATTACTCTGTAGTTTTTGCAGGACATTTTAGGAAAACTTGATACCCTTATTTGAAATTACAGTATGTCATTTTCATGTAAATAATATATGAACTACTACTGTATATATAACAAAAAGTACATGAAAGGTAAATAGCTCTGAAATCCACAGATCCTTTGTATCAATTTCTGGCAGCTGGAGCTCAAGTGGATCTCCGTCCTGAGGTGTTCCTGTGGTGCCGTGTCAGCTTAACGTTACGGCACCTCAGAGGTCTGATCCTCCTCAGTTCTCCACTGGGAAGAAAAGCAGACATCTTAAGTGACACAGCAGAGCTTTCAAAGAGTCCCTTTCTGTTATAAATAAACAGGCCAACCCGGAGCTGCTCTTCTACGAGCTGCCACTGGCCTCTGCTCCTCGCCTGTCAGCTGTCGTCTGGGGGAACTGGAGCTGGCCCCTCGGCCCCCCACCCCCATCCTGGCAGGTCACTCTCTCAGAAATGTTACCGGAAACACACATGCTATATATAGCCCATGCGAAATACTCCACAGTGTTTACATTTGATGTGATGTGCAGCACAGGTGAGACGGGACAGGTTGTATTTTTTTTTCAAGCTGCGTTGTTTATTTTAAAGCATTCTGCTGTCTTCTTTATAGGTTAAAAATTTCAGCTTCACCCTGGTTTGCCCGTTCGAGTAAAAACATCCATGGGATATTTTACTTTCAATAAGAAGAACAGTAGTTTTAAGAGCTAAACCCCCAATCCAGTAAATTGCCCTTTCCCACAAACCACAGAGCCCCATTAAAGCAGAATACGGTTCATTCCTGGCTGAAACAGTCGATTGATAACCGTGGGCTTGTTAACAAAGTGTGTTTCCAGGGCTTGCGTTCATGTGTGCAGCCGCCTGCGTGCAAGAGTGTGTGTGCATTTCTTAATACCTGCATGTGTAAATAAGGAGGTGGGATCAGGGCTTTGTTCAGTGATGGTGGGGGCCTTCACCAGACGAGCTGTGGCTGTAATTCTCGGGTGGTCTGTTGATGCAGGGTCCTGCTGGGGCCCCTGCTGGGGTGATAATTGAAAAGACGGGGAATCTGAGGGTGTCAACTGGGCCTTCACGCCTAGGGATGTTTTGGTGGAATGTGTTCACGCTCTATTATCCCACCCACAGTGAAGATGCAGTACAGTATAGCTTTTAAAAACACTCTCAGCAACCTTTAGAGTAGCCTGAAGAATGTTAGTTTGAGTTTCCAAGCTCAGCGGAAAAAAAAACATACTTTTGGCAATAGTAAACACCATTCATACAAAGTCTTCAAAGTTTAGAAAATGCTTAAGTCTAACTGATATGAATTAAAGGTTTGGAAAATGCTTGAACCTTGAAAAATCATTGGTCTGGTGTTTAATCTCCATGTTCACTCATGTAAACAAAAAATGGGGCAACGTTTAAAATTAAAGTATCCTGTCATCGAAATTGTTTTTGACGTCACCTGGCACAGAGACTAGCAAGCATCAAATAATCATGATCAAAACATAAAGTAGGGACGAGCGATATTGGATTTTTTTTGCCGATATCTGATATGCCGATATTTTACAACTCATTTGGTAGAAAATCGATAGCGATACCAATATATTTATGTATTTTACGTTATGTTAAACATGTCACATTTATTTATGACAGTTGCCTTTAAACAAAACAAGTAAGATACATCCTACTTGAAACTGGATGATGCTCTCCCCGAGGCAGGCATAACAACCCATAACCAGTGAAAATTAAGGTTTAAAGGTTTAAATTAAGGAAAATTAACCATAAAAAAACTCATGAAGCTTTGCTGCTCTTTACACAAGTTCCACGTCTCGTGATTCTGCTGTCATCAGGGCTGAAAAAAGCCCATCAGAGATAACATTTCAGGATAGTGTTGGGCTGGGGTGTCTTCTTTCACAGCCTGCTTACGATCTCTGCTGTCTGTCTGGTCGTTGTGTCGCCAGGCTGTGACCTTTGGCCTGATATGCAAATATCGTGAGTTACTCAACCAGGTTTGAAAAATTGAGCTATTTGGAATTGATTCAGATGAGGGCAGAGATGACACAGAAGTAAAAGTACAGATGGTTTTTAAAATGACTTCAAGCCTTTGTCTTAATCTGTGTGAGGCATCTGACAAACTCTTACTTGGTGCATCAGGAGAATCAGTTAAAGTTAATGAGTGCTAAATAGTTTTGCAAACATTTTTTGTGACAATTTCAAATGTGGGAAATGAAGTTGTGTTGCAAATATCCGACATCTGATACACTCTGCGTGCAAAAACAAAAGCTAAGGCATGTTTTAATGAGGCGTTGTATTAACTCACACTGTAGCCTGCTGCTTTTGCAAGCGTGTGCATCTGTATGTGTGAGCATGGCAGGGAATCATTAGTTCATTCCTCCCGTTCTATTGATCCCAGCGGCAAAGCGAGAAGGAAAAAGGTCAATGACAAACTGCATTTCTTTTTTAAGCTTAATTGTGGCTCTGTAGACATCCTTCCTCGCCTGGTGTAGCTGCACACAAGTCCACACAGGCTGGATGCTTATTTTGACATGCCTCCCTAAACAGAGAGTGTTGGTATAAAGGGAGAGGAGTGTGTGAGGTTGTGTGGCAGAGGCTGTGTAGCTGGAGGCAGTGTTTTCTTTATCACAGGGAACTTTTGATTCTGGTTGTGCCTCACATGGGGAGAGCAGACAAACATAAAATCACAGCAGAGGATCTTATTTTTTTAAAATTGGTTTGATAACATCAAGGCATAGTGGGTCTTTCAATGCCAATAAAGTCAAGTCAAGTCAATTTTATTTACAGTACATACCACCAAATTACAACATAAATTATTTCATCACGACACCTTTTTATAAAACAGGTGCAGACCTTTAATTATGTAGTGACAGAAATGATTTACATCCAAAGATTATGACTTCACACATCAAAGTCTGTTCACAGGTCTTTAGGTTTGCTACTGGATATGTGAAAGAAGTTGTGGAAAGCCAATATGGCTCCAGAGGAAGTTGCGCAAAACTGGACTTTTGCCTCGGGTGATGTCACTTGGGTTAAAATTCTATGTTGTGAAGTTACCTTACTGAACGTCCATTAATGACACCACATCTCTGCATGAGGTGACATTTGCTGCTATTAGCATAACACCTCGGAATCTCTGACAGAACTGTTGGTGATCGAGTTGCATTGTGGGAAATGTTGGCTTCAGGCACTGACAAGAAAGAGGAATGAGTGGAAGAAATGTCAGTCAGTATCTGTGATTCTGCTTCATTGATTTTGACCTTTTTTGTAAAGATTCACTGGTACATGTTGATACTGTTCTGATCTGAACTGGAAGCCTCAATTTGCATATCTGCTGATAAAGATGCCACTGCGCTTTTTCTTGAAATCGTTGTTGAAGGTGGTGATTCTATGTGTAAAGGCTAAAGGAAAGCACACGTTTATTATCTGCTAACAAGCTAGCAAGCTAGCACTAGCTGTAGCATAGCACTCATTGGGAAGCAATTTTGCTGTGACCATTTGCGCCGGCTCATATTTTATTTTTGTTGTTGCTTTCTCTTTTGTTTGAACTGAGACGAAATGGTTGCAGCTAAAGTTGCAGCGGAGTAAACTGGTATGTCTCAGCTTGAGCTCGAGCTGACTGATAGTGACGCTCGCAAACACTCTGTTGTCAGCAGAGACGAGTCGGAGCACGTGGTACGAACAGCTAATCAGCTCATACTGACGTTACCTGTGGCTAAAAAGTGCTTTTTTAGTGGATTTTTATCAATCTTGAATACAGAGGCATGGGAAAACACAGAAATCTGTCAATACTCTCCGACCATGTCACTTAGCTGTCTATGGGGATTAAGACATTTTTTTCCTAATAGAACACAAAATGTTCTTGATATTTACCCCAAAGTTACCTACTGCAGCTTTAAAGCAACTATACAAAAATGCCTTGAAAGTAAATTGTAGGTGTGCAAATTACTATGGAAAATGTTTTTGTGGTTTAAAAAATTTAACATATGTGCACATTAATGCATTATCACCTGCTGGTAAGTTTCAAAGTTCAAAGGAATACAATAGCAAATTGACGACCCCTGTAAAAATATAAATATTTGGAATAAAAGTGCAGACCAGAACTGTAAAGAAACATAAATATCTCAACAAAAAAAACAAAACAAAACAAAAATGAGTGACCAATTAATAGACTGTAGAATTTGCATCAATTCCCATATCGACGACTATCATAAGTCTGACAACTTCATAGCAGTTTAATGCTAAATCACTGGAATACTCTTTTAACAGCTGTTCGAAGTCATTTATTTGGCTCTTTAAAACACGCACCACACAGGAAAAAAATATATATATTGTCTGCGCCCTTGCAAATCTCTCTGAAAAACATTTAATGGCATAGTACTCTTTAGTTAAACACACTTACTGCATCAACTTGCAATGCCGTAATATGTCTAATAGGGATAAAGCATGTCAAGAAAGTGAAAGTTCCAGCGCCCATTTCCAGTGGAAGACCTGTCTTATTGTAAAATGCATGGCATGGCTGTGGTGTGGGAGAGGGAATGAATGACCTGGGGGAAGATGGCTAAGCAGGCACTCCAAGCATGTGCTCAAAAATGCAGACTTATCCTTCACTTTTTACTCCCTGGCCCCCTTTTCTCCTCTCTGCAAGTCGCCTTTTCTGACAAAATCCGGCATGTTTTTTTGCACCCACACTATTAGTCATGGAGCACTTTGAGAAGACAATGCCTGTATGTTGTCAAAGAGTGTTTGTCTGTCGAATGAAGAGCCTCCTTCCTCTTCCTCCCTGTCCAATCACTTTGGATTTAACCCTGTGGAAATGTCAAAGAGCTGCAGAGAGCAGAAGGGCCTCACTCATCGGGCCCTTTCTGCAGCAGGGGCCCAGGCAGGGGCTTAGTGTCGAAAGTGGCAGTTTGTCAGTTCACCCACCGCTTCAAGCAAGAGTTAAACAAATACGAAACCATCTCTTTCACACAAACATACACAAAGATGTCCAGTTTTGTTGTGAAGACGTCTGTTACTCCTCCTGTACCTGCAAGTGTGTGAAGAAGGAACATTTCTCCTGGGCTTATCCTTTTTTTTCTCTTCCCTTTCATCACCCTTTCACAGCACAAGAACATATCTCCCATATTTGATGATTACTTATGCGTGATAGAACTCCAAATCACGTTTTTGTATCAGTTAAAACTAACTTTGAAAATCTTTTTATCGTTTCTTTTAATATTCTCTCAGAAATGATGAATGACTTTTTGCTTTTATCCTGGCCTTTGGGCATCCAAATCTTTGTTTGCACATGCACACACAGTTTATTTTTACATTACCAAGGTGTTGTAATGGACCTGATTTAATACATCCCTGCTAATACTCCTGCACCCACTCCACAGATAGCGGAGGGTCAAGTAAAGGGAGTGCATGGGTTCTGCAGCTCAGTCCTTGTTGGTGCCTGGTAGCGCTCGACGGGCTCCTTTCTTTTCAGCCCACTCTACCCCAAAGAGAAGAGTACGTGTCAGGCTTTCATCCACTTAATGCTCGCTGCAGTTTACATTCCATTCCTGTTTTGCACATGCTGCTGCTTCAAGTCTAAGCAGATATTGTTGGTCTTTAAGAGGGAGCGAGCAAAAGAGAACAGAGGGTGGTTACAGAGGGATGGATGGTCGAAGAGGTTGGGAATTCATCTTGTGAAGGTTTTTTTGCACGCGTCTGTGCACTGCTTGCTTGAAAGGTCACAACTCGATGTTAGAATCAATTGATGGGAATGAGCAACACGGCATGCTGCCTTTTTCCAGCTTTCATCTTTCTATGTTTGCCTATCACACGCTTTGGTGGGGACAAAAGCCGATAAATCGTGTGGGCTCGGGAGACGCTTTAAATGCTAAACCTTTGCTGCTGCCTTCAGAAAACAGCATTACATATTTTCATGAGAGCATCACTCCAGTGAGACTCTTGTCTAGTATGAGCTTAGTCCAGATTCTTATTTTTGTTACACAATGGCTATGCCTTTTAGATGTTTCTCACAGATTGTCCTGCAGCTGCATCAGTGGGTTTTGTTAGCAGTGGGCGAATTGAGTCCCATGAGGAATTCTTCTCACAGTGCTTCTGACAGGGTCTGGCTGTCACAAAGATGTAACCAGGATGGGAATGCTGGAGTGTGGGTGGACAATAATGTCCGTCTGCATGTGTCCATGAGTGTGGGTGTGTGTTTGCATGTGCTACCACAAGTTAGTGTGTGTCTGTTAATGGACGCTTTCATTTTTGTATTTTTTTAAGGAACACTCCAGTGGCTTTGGATGTTTTGAACCACCACCTGCTAATTATGCCTTTTATAGTACTGCCATCAATTTTGATAGCATACTTTGGCAGTGAAAATGCAGGAAACTTAAGTCACAAAACCTCTTACATCTCATATGCTATGTGAATGCTGTTGAGGAGCTAAATCTGACATTTCTGATGTGAAGGCCTCAAGGGTAAATCTGGTTATATTCAGTATTTTCTGTCGTTAATATCACCAAATCCCAAGTAAAGACCATTTGAATGCACAAATGAGCCACACAGCTGCACTGGGAGACATGTTCCTTTTATTCGAATAAACATGGGAACTGTAATTTGTCTGGAGTCAATCCCACATACACTATTCTGCTGCTGCAAATACTCACCAGGGCGTCCAATTGTGCCAAAGTAATCTCAAGCAAATGCTCAGTTTCCCTCTGTTTAATAATGTTTTTGTGTAAACTAAAACGCTCCTGTTTTAAGGAATTACAAAGGATCATTATTTTAAAAATTAACTATATGTTTGGGACCCTTTGATGAATAATTGTAACAGGAAAGAAACAGGCTTGGGGCCAGTTGACACGGACATAATGCTGTGATCATAAAGTTTAAATAGAGACTAATGCATGGGATTTATTGACAGTAACATAAAACAATATGGCCAGTCTTGCCTTTTTAAGTAAGTGTACTGCCAAGAAGTTCTTTAAACTCAAAAAATGTGCAGTTAATTCAATAAAATACTAACTTTAATGGAAACCACTCCTGAAATGTGGGGAAATCATTTGAAAAACACATGGAATATTTTCCAAACAGCCATCATTAATGAGCTGAAACATGCAAAAACATCTTAGCAATTAGAGCTCAATAGTATCTTACTGTGCATTCACATTTACTCTTCGAACAAGGTGTAAGTGAAGCAAAATATTGCATTTATGTTGTGGTGTATTGCCTCTGTGAATTTATCTAAAAGATCAGTTATGCACAAGAGGCCTCTCATGTTTTTAAGCATTTCAACTGAGCATGCTTATCATTCAGTAGGTAGCAAGCAAGCACCGGTTGTGGAGTATTTGGGCACAGCGAGGGTAGTTCATGAGGAAAATTGCATGCCCCATTGGTTGCCACACCTTTGTTTTAGTATCATTTCATTATAATATGTTTATCTTAGTTTTTCCCACTTGATCACATAACAGAAAATTGGATAATGGACACAGTCAGTCTTATGGCAGTTGTGAGACATTTGTTCTTGTTATCTTTAAAGTAGTCTTAATACAGTAAAAGCTTCAGAAGTCTGGGTGGCTTTGAATGCCTGTTATCAGTTTCTCATCCGTTTCAGGAAACAATGAAGCATGCAAATCTGATTAGCTTTTAATGGGACTGAAATGAAATGTTTGCTTGCAGCATAAACATGCATGTTGAGCTGCCGGTATTTGTTCGGAAGTACAAATGTCATTACATCTCCAGCTGCAGGATTAATGGACAGCTGATGGTAGCATCCTCTTGAAAGGATCTTGGCTCAGTCATTTTAGTCCCATGAGTGCTTTTTCTAAAATGTACAGCCCCTGCACCGTTGCTTATTAATTGTTCACGCACCAAAATGCACTTCCACCAAACAACAGCTGGGAAAACTTAAGGCCCGTCCAAAGGCTTCTGTATGGTGTCACCACCTGTCACTCATTATCCATTGATTCTGTTGCTCGCTTTTGCTAGAGCAAGAGCTACCACTTGGTCTCGCAAGGAAAACATTGTGCATTGTGAGCAGACTAATTCATAAGCAAACATTGGAATTCCATTTGGCTGGAATGTGGGCGCTTGTCTGTGCGTCACATGTGTTCCCTTTCTTTATGTGTATGTGCCTGGGTTTCTTTTTTCGACCATATACCTGGTGGCCATAAGTGCCACTGGAAATTGCAACAAGTTACTAGAGCAAGGAGGCCTCTGAACTTCTGAGACTGGTGTCCTCTGGGTGGGGTGGAGTTCAAAGAAAAGAATTACAGAGTCGCTCAAGCCCTCTATCTCGAGGGAAAGATAACTCTAATACAACAGACATGTCTCAACTCCTAGACTAAGAGTAAAGGTCATGGTTGTGTTTTGTAAAAGAATGTAGTGGAATAGAGAAAGCAAATTCATACGTGGTTCCCAGCTCTCCCTGAGATCCACCTTCTCAAACAAGTGTGTGTTACCATGTTAGCTTTAAGACCAGGTGCAAATACAGACTCGTCCATCAAGACTACCAGGTAAGTTTGTGGTGGTTTTTGGCCGGATGGCATCCTACGTGTCCAGATGATACCCCATCCCAAGGGAGTGGGAAGCAGGAGATGATCACACCAATGGTTGGCTGGTCGGCACCACTGAAAAGAATTTGATTAGTCAGCAGTTGCCTTTTGAAAATGGCCCGGGATTGTTGTTGCAAGGGTGTTCAGTCAGGGGAGAGAGGATTTGGGGGGATAGATTGAGTTATTTATTGGCTGGAACCATTTAAATGGGAAAACTACCATGACAGAGTTGGGTGGAAATACGAACTGGCGGGCCATGCCAACTGGAAATGCCAGGGGCGGAATCCTGCCAGGGTCGTATCTAAACTTATAGCCGGAGTCTGGGCAGTCTGGATGCTGAGATGGTGAGAGCAGAGATAATAAACCCACACCGAGCTCACGTCCGCTGGCACAGTGAACCCTATCAAGATGATCAGATTGAGACTGCCTGGCAAAGCTTTGTGTCTCCACATTGAGAGCTTGTATGTGTCTGTTAGGTGTATGAGAGAAGAGGCAGTTCTGTCTTATTCATTTGACTTTTGAGTGTCCTTTTCAAGTGCCGCTGTTAGATAATGTTGTGATAGAAATCAGCACTCATACAGTCTTAAAGAACATTAATACATCATGACTCCACATTGTGGCTGGCTCTCTGTACTCTTTCTCAGTTTAAAGGAAACTTGGAAAATAACATGTACTCTCTTGTAAACTGACATGCAAAGGGCATCATTTTATTCCTGTTATTCACTCAAACTAATATGATACCAGAGCTTTTGGGGCAATTCCTAAAACACATTTTTACTTTGAATAATATAAGCTCATTTGTTTGGTGAATTTTTTTTCTTTTTTGGGGGTGCAAATATTAGATGGTTTGATGCTAAATTTTGTACAGTCATGGTCTTAAGAAGATGAATCCCAATGATTTTTGAGATCCCTGGACTTTTTCTCCAGTGCCAACATGAGGTTGACTTTTTTTTTTTTTTGGGGGGGGGGGGGGGGGGTTTGAAA
>JAQLOL010000002.1:24919141-24934317 GCA_029783665.1 Naso thynnoides | reverse complement strand
TTGACATATAGTAGATGGGTCATCATGATATTTGATACAGACATGTATGTCCCCCACAGGGTGAATTTTACATTTTGTTAATTCATTTAGTTCCATCATCAGGTTCAAATTCTAATATTTTCAGAACTTTGATTCATGACAAATTACTTGCCAACCTATAGGCATTCCAATTAGCCTCAACTGTACTTTGCTTTTATGCTAGGTAGCAAATATGAGAATGCTAACATGCTAAACTGAGATGGTTAAAATGATAATTATAATACCTGCAACCCATCAGCATTTTATGATAGTCATTGTGAGCATGTTAGCATGATGGCATTAGCATTTATCTCAAGACACCACTGTGACTACATACGACCTCTTAGCACTGTTAGCTAACTTAGGTTTATTTCATTTCACAGAAGAAGACAATGGTCTCAAAAGTTAAACGTCTTACGGCAACTAATGGAACAAGAAAAATTTAAATCAAGAATTGTCTAAAAAAGGAAAACGTAAAGAAGTTTACAAATGTAAGCTAACATTCATTGTTAGCTTAGAGTACCAAACAGGTTTCAATTCATTCTTGCGACAGATACATTTTTAATTGGTATTATAAAGGTATTTAGGTCTTATTTCAAAGCCTAGGTACTATATATGGTCATCTCTGCTTTTTCAGTTCCCCTCCCATCCTATAGTTACACCCCTGCTGTTGTTCCACTTATTTTACATAGTGAATGACATGATGATCACAGATTTTAAAGTAACTTTTCCTCTGCCGTGCTGCTGGTGACATAATGTTTCCATGATAGACTCCTTCCTAATTCCATAGCCAAGAGCATAAGGTCATAAAGGACTAGTTGTGGTATGCTGGATATTTTTTTTCGCCCAGGAGGGACGGAGTTTAAAGCATACTTAAACAGATTTGTGTCATCCAGTCATTCTGATCTCAGCTTCCCTCTGGCTCTCGCAGATTTGCGGAGTTCATGTGAGCATATGTGACTGTTTGCTTGTACGAGTGTGTGTGTATTTATATGTGGGTAAGTGCAGTCAGCTGTAAATATCTGCTGCCAACTTCCACCGTTAAGATTAGAAAGACAAACAGCAGCAAATACATCTGATTTGCTTTGCTTGTTTGTGCAGCGAAAAGCTTAAAGCCCTGAAGGAGCTCTGTCCGTACTGGTGTCGTGAACTTTTATTTGAATGCAAACTCTTGAGAAGGTCTCTAAGAGATAATGAATGGCAAAAGTAAACACATCACAATGCCCCATTTCCCGTCTCAGCGTTTGTTTTCCCTCCACCCTTCCAGGATCCATGTATAGCGCTGGGTGTAACCTTTCTTCACACAGACTTCAACCCCTATAAATCTCTTGTGTGTTTGCTGCAGGTGACTCAGGCCTCCAAGGTGTGGGGAGAGGTACCTCTGCCAGAAGACTTGGAGGCGGAGAAAGATGTCCAGGCGTCCCGGAGCTTACTGGACGACGATGAGGACTTTGCTGCCGATGACGGTTCAGCAGGTGGGCTCAATAGAGGCTCAGTAGAGGCCCCAATTAATGAAAGATGTTTTTATTACACCTCTCTTCCATTTGAACCTATCCCCAAATGTAAAAAAGGAGTGAATACTGCCCGGAGATACATATTAAAGTACCTGATTGATTTTTCAACACATGTTAATGGGAATCTAGCGCTTCTGCGGGTTTTACGTTCTCCTTCTTACATTACTAGAGCAAAGAATGTGATTTTTCTCGCCCTCTGACCTTCACACTGACCATATCTCTGCACTTCTCTCTCTGTCTCCAAAGAACTGCCCAGTGGAGAGGATGATGGAAGCACACCGTGGCCTCCAGTCTCTGAGACCACAAGTAAGGGACGACAAAATCTATTCTCTGTCACATACTTTGTTTATGTGAGGTAGATCACTCAGCCCTCTAAAGCTCCCTGTCTATGACTCTGACTTCAGTGGCTGAATGCAGTGTGTGCGTGTGTGTGTGTATGTGTGTGTGTGATTTCTGTCTGTGCCTGAATGATGGTACACTCTCTCCTCCCTCCTCGCCAGTCTGGCCATAACACATTATACATCAGCTTTGTCTTTGAGACATAAACATCTCGTCTCCTCTTTCATCTTTTTACCTGGCAGCAGAGGCGACAGCACAATAAGATACATGAAAGCACGATGAACAATAAAAGCTGCAGCAGGGCACCTCTGTTTTGCTTTCTATTCACTAATGTGCTTTTCAATCCAGCCCCCCATTCTTCTGTAGACTTGAACAGTGTTTATAAATCACATTGCACAATAGTCGGGGGAATATATTTAAATAAGGTATTAAACTTCATAAGAAGGGTCTAAGTCTTCACTCATGTCTGTGGTTTGCTGCTGCTTGTTACCTCTCCGCTCTTGGTCCATTTTTCTTGTTTTTGTGATCATTACATTTCTTTTTATTGCAGACAACAAACAGCTAAGAGTTACTGTAAACTGAATGTTCACTGAATAGGTCTGCATGCTGCTCAGCCGTAAAGGAATATTCCTGAATTTTTGACAAAGGGCCTCATTTTTGACCTCTCCAGTCATATTCCGTTTGCAGAGACCGTTTTCAGCTCATTTGATGCAGTACGGTGTTTGGATGGTTCATTCTTTCACTGCAAATGCTAATGCTAATGCAAATCAATAGACCCTGTAGCAAACCAACAGCAGCCACTACCAAACTCAGATTAAACACTCCACAGTGCACTAAAGTGGAATATGCCGACAGTCTATTGAAATTAATTCTTGTGTTCGTAGAATAATTTTACAAGTCAAAATGAATTGAATTCCTTGTGGCTTAGGAGCAACAGGAATTCAATTCATTTTGAAATCGCTTGGCAGCTTTCTGTTGCTGATAACGCCAACCAGAGCCACACATTTTAAAAAAATTCAGCTTCACTTATAAAATTATTCCGTGAACACTCAAATTTGCCTCAAGAGACTTCGATCATATTAGACTTGCTGGGTGCACTTTGTAGAGTTTAATCTGAATTTGGTAGTGGCTTGCTGCCACCAACTTGCATTAGCATTAGCCTCTGTGGCAAAACAACAAGCCAACCAAATTCAGCACTGCATCAAATGACCTAAAAGTGGTCTCCATCAATTTGAGTAGGAATGGTGAAGCTGAAAATTAGGCTGTACATCAAAAATTTGGGAACATCCCTGTAACCACAAAGCATGCCTTTGGAGTTTCAAAAGGTAATTCAAGGACTGATTGATCAGTTTTTGGCCTAAGATAGAGGTGGAAGAGCTATACTAGCTCTCATTACATACATGGGCAAGTCAGCTCTTAAAGACATTTGGCAAAAGTTTTCAGTTAATAAGTTTTGTTTTATTATTGCTATTTGCAAGTGAGCACAGTTTCTAAAAACTGACATCGGTCTTCGTGCAGTCTTTTAGGACTACCGATCTGACTCGTCCAACACTCGCCATATTCACCTGTTTTCCACCCAAACATGACGAAGGAGCTTAGCAAGCGCTATTTTGACAGTAATGTTAACGTCATCACTGCTGTCTCTCAGCAACTTTGATTCAACAATTTGATTCCGTCTACCTTAGGCCAAGAACTTATCAACCACCATTCTCGGTTTGTTTGTCCAGACTAGTGCTGAAAAAGCTGGATTTATGCTTGACACAAGGGGTTAAAATAGTTCCCGTTGTAAATACCTTCAGCAAAAGTTTTGATTTAGAGTTCAGCTTCAGGTTTCGCCTGTTGATGGTTGTGAAATCAGCAAATTTACAGTCTATGTACTTCTTGTCAAGCAGAAAGATGAAAAAAATAACCCCACTGCGGATCAGTTTTGACTTCAGTATAAATAATCACAGAGGAAACACAAGTAAATCGAGGAGATTCAGGACAGTTATTGAGTCAAATGTTAACATCCTGACAGGTCCCATCGTTTCTCTTCTTAATAAAGACAAAGGTCTGGTAATGGCTGCTGCTTCTTATTTTGTCCCCAGACGCTGGCACTCAGGTTAGTGGAGGAGATTACATCATGGCGGAATAATTGTTTTGGTGGCAGGATTGCAAGCTGACATCAGAGCTGCAGCACATAGCATCATGTGCCTCACTCACAGAAATAGCACTGCTGTGAGGCCTCACTGAATTTGGGTGATTAAAAGAGCCAGAGGACTTTTTACCACAATGGAGATTATTGTGTTTGTTTCTAATGTGATTGTGACCGATTAATGAGGTTTAACTGAAGGCTGGATCTGTTTTTAATACTGCAATTGTGACAAAAATAATGAAATAATATCGACAGAGGATAATTAGGGATAGTTGTGCAAGAGTGTAAACACAACTTTGTTGATCATTTCAGTAGCTGAATGTTTTATTACTACGTCCTGCCACAAATTTGTGGTTGCTCTGAAGTCTTTTTCTCCTGGTTGGAACTTTGATACTCTTATAATTTCGGGTCTGAGTCCCTTTGGCAGATAGAATGCAAAGTCAGTTTGTGCTTTGTTGACAACACAGGATTCGGAAAATATTTTCTGTTCCTGTGCTCACATTTTGTGGTGCTACATGAGCCTACAAACATTCCACATTATTTTGGTTTATTGCTCCTGTATCCATAAACTTCCCGGCTTTTGTAAGCACATAAAGGTCAATGTTGCTTTAATGTGGTAATTAAAAAGGAGGCTGAGATTATGCAGTTTCCTAAATATATTGTTGTAGCTTAAAGGTGGCTGGTCATTTGCATTCTGCTCAGTGTGGCCGTGCTATGATTGGGAGAAGCAGGCTGTTTCCTTTTATAGATCTGAGCTTAACAGCAATAGGAAGGAAATTCCGTTTCCTGTGCTGAATGCTGAATACTTTTGTCTGAGTGTCTCTGTCCTGTTGGCTGTCCAGACTGTTCACTCAAGCCTCTGCCTTCCTTCCCCCCTCTACTTTAAAGTGAGAGGCGTAGGTGGC
The DNA here is from genome assembly GCA_029783665.1 of Naso thynnoides. NCBI lineage: Eukaryota > Metazoa > Chordata > Actinopteri > Acanthuriformes > Acanthuridae > Naso > Naso thynnoides. Next base: position 24,929,407 of record JAQLOL010000002.1, on the reverse strand, counting down.
ACCGTTGCCCCCATTATGCCATGTATCCTGTTGTGTCACAGTTTGCCGATGGTTAGGAAATTCCCATTTCCTGATGTCTCAGCCTCATGCACTGATGCTGTGAAAAACATCTGGAATATAACTGTTGTAAAGATGAGGCTATTTTGAACCTCTTTTGTGCATTGTCCTTCTTTGTCTCCTCTAATCATAGTCTGCAATCTCTGGAGATATGGAAGTTAGATCCCACGTCCTTCTAACCTCTCTTCTTGACCTACACAGTTAGATCCCTACAGAGATCTCCAGGGAACAAAATAAGCCTTATCTTTTCTGTGAGCCTTTCCTTGTTCCTCGGGCTTGATCACAGACATTCCCACTGCACCAAGGATATCAGCCACTTTGTTTAGAAACCAGAGACACAAAGCTTAGCATGTCCACTCAGTGATGGTGGGCCATGCAGATCTGCTGCGGTTAAATTTTTCCCATTGCTAATTTTGGATTAAGACCTTGAGAATTCATATCTCCAGAGTTGTGGTTCTCAAAATAGGTGCCACAGGTCGCTGCCTTGAAATCCGCAAAGGTTGCAGCCGAATTTCTTTCTTTACAAAAATAAAATTTGCCTCATTAAAACATCCACCAATATTAACTTTCAGAATTCCAGGCCCAAAAAACCTTTTTTTAAAAAAATATTGTCATAAATACACCATTTGTCAAGGCCAGAAACTTTAAAAACTGTTTAAGTCGTCAGAATTTAAGTTTTCGATGGTCACTGATCGTGTCACTTGTAACATCAGACTCGCACCGAAATCTAAGCATTAAAACCGCGACTTTACATCAAATTTGCTTTTTTCCCTGTCTTCTTAAAAACTTTTTTATGTCAAGGGTCGGAAAAAAGCTTTGACTAGGGATTTTAAAAATGTCTAACAACATAGTTTGTCCAGCAGAGGGCGGTCTGTTATTTAAAAACTAATAAAGCGTTTACTGCTTGGTGCACTGATGTTTGGAATAGAGTTTGTTAAATTGTAAGATATCCTGCCTCCATTACATAACCTTGTCACAAGTGTTTGATAACCACATTCAGATGATAAGTGTACAAAATCGGCCGATATTGATGTCGGAATTTTCTTGCTCCCTAATATCAGTTTCAGTGTCAGCCAAAATAATCCAATATTGGTGGAGCCCCGTATAATAAAGCAAAACCCCTAAGAACCTCTTTAGTTTTCCAAGTGTATGATGTTCAAAGATAATGATGAAAAACTTCTCTGCGCTAAACAAACTTCAGAGAAATGCTGATATGTTTCAGTTTTCGACACAAACCCACCAACCAAAAGAGCTGTTACTTGATAATGACCATTAATCATCTAAAGGTCAAACGTTGCTATTGGTTCAGAACCTGAACTACACCAAATGTTTACAGTTTGATCTGATTTCTTGTCAAATAAGCTTTGATTTACTCCACATTCATTTGGACTCTCAGTTCATTCAGGTGGAGGATGAGAAGAAAGATGTGTTCTGTGTTTAGTCTGAAGGGACGTTAAGCTTCGGCTGTCCTCGATCTACTGGGACCGAGGTCTCACACACAGGTCTCTGCATTCCTGTGAAGCCTCAGCTGCTTTAATGACATGGATTGCTGGTGGCTACCTGAAAAAAACAATCCAGGTTGAGAGATTCTTCCGTTATCACTAGAGGGGAACAGATGTTGCAGCGTAAGTGGACAATACATCAGGGTAATGTAGCCTGTCTGTCAGCTTGGCCCGGGCAGTGGACAGGCTGCGGCCGGCCCACCCACTCACTTTTTCGTGAGCATCTTATGAGATGTGTGTTTTGGTGGCGCTGCCTCTGTGTGTGTGTGTTTGTCATATATCAGGAGACTCCTGGGTAGTTACGCAGGGGGACGAGAGCTGGCAGCTGCAGTTATTTTGGTGAGGACTTTGTTGCTGCACTGCTGGGGGCCCTCAAGGTGGTCACACACTGACCCTCACTCGAGTACAAGAGAAACCTGCCTTACATCCTTCATCAGAGGAATTACTCCCTTTTGTGGACATGCAGACAAAACATGAGAGCTGTGGTGTTGACTTGTTTGTAAGCAACTGATAAAAGCCTCCCTTTTTTTAACGGTTAATTGTCAGTGCGACCGTGTACAATGCGCACAGGGTGGGCTTTGATTTTAAAAGACTGCTGCTGATTGGTCTTAGTCACTGACTTAAACCTCATTGTTGCAAAGAGCCCATGACGCTGCACTCTGTTGTACCAATAACAAATGTGTTGCCTTGGAGAAATGGCTTGAGCCGCTCCTCTTAAGGAGAAAGATGTCGAGAGTTTCATTGAAGGAGAGCACGTGCGGCTCTTTGAATGATCTCCTCCTCCTCCTCACTGGGTAGTCACGGACAGACTTGCAACAAATCCATTTGTTTATTGTGATGACCTACAGTATAATCTGTGCCAAAACAGAAAAGAACGCCGTTAATTGTAGACAGTAAAAATAATTTGTGTCACAAAACAGATTATGAATTTAAACTTGTGGTAATTGGCAGGATGTTCAGTTGTCCCGCAGTTTTTCCCATATTCGAGAGTTTATTTGACTTGACCTTGGCTTGCTGGTCGGACACTAGAGATTGTCCACATGGAATAATAGCTCTCCTGGGATATCTCAAAGTGTTAACCCCCTCTCTGCCGTAGGATAACACACCCGGCAAAAGATATTGCTTTTTTTCTCTCTTGATAAGTAAGAGGTCTGTCTTTACATTTATATTATGTTTATCTGTTCCACCTGGTGAGTATGACCTGATCAGCACATAAAGGAATGAATAATGAGGCTGTCACCCCCTTTTCTGTATGGCTCTCACTCCCACTCTGACTCAGACAAAGATCACAACATATCAGCGGCCTTTGAAGCAGCGGATATTTCATTAGCTTTAATTAGTCTGGGTCAGTAGTCGCCTGGGAGACCTCAGATGATTTGGGTAGGGCAAGTTTTCTCTCAACTGTTTCCTGGCTGGACTTTGTAGACTTAAAATTGTTTTGCCTGCAGTTTTCATTTGTGTAACTTGCAGACCTGTCACACCATGCTAACTGTCAGCAAGTGTCAGGGCGTTTCCTCTCACGCAGGCACACATGTTTGCTAACATAAGCAAACCAGCAGTAAAATCGGACTCAGTCGTTTGCTAACTTTGCAGTCAACACTCAAACTTTTAAGAGAGATTAAACAAAGGTTAACATGCTTGAGTTTAACCGTCTCTGCCCAGATAAAAGCATCTTAATGTTAGTCCGGGTAGAGGTAATGTTAGCGATCGTAGTATGTGTAAAGTCTGTCTATGAGTTCCGGTGGTGATGGGCTGTTGAGTCAATTGGTGACCGTATAGTGGCAGTATCAAGGTCAGAAAAATTATTGAGTTCATGTCCACATATTGTAAAATAATTCAATATATTGGTCATCATCATCATCATCAGTAAGACTTTACACCGGGACTTCCTAAAGATGGCCCACCTAATAAGTTAGACTTAGCTTCCCAGATGTTTTGGGAAAAATTACAAAAAAAGAGAGAAATCACTGCACATACTTATTTATTGTTTGAGGAGTAAAAATTATTTCTAATTGTGAATTATTTCCTATTATCTGAGCACAGTGGAAAGAGTGACACTTTTCATAGGAAGCCACAGCCAGTCAATTAAGGGAACTTGGGATGCATGTACTGTTTTATATTCTAACGATACAATTCAAGAGGTTTTTGCTTTTGGGCCATTAGTCCACCTTAAACTTTCAGTCGTGGCCCTCCAAGAGAAAAGATGGCGCAACAATCCTCGTCACCAAACTTTTCTAAATCTCCTCTGGTCCCAAAGACATGTCAGAACTCCAGAAATGATGTATCAGAACTTGAAACCACATGTTTTTAGTATGTGCAGCTGTGCAACAGCTGGATCCAGCACACACTCTTGGTTAAGAGGGACCTGTTGTTTTTCCGGCTGTCTGTAGAAGTTTATGGAGTGGATTTATGCAGAATCTGGGTTGGACTGTGACAGGAAAGGACACAAATGAAACAAATGTAAATCTAGACTGAAGGACATTGAACAGATACTTTGTAAACTTGTGCCATAAGATCAACCTTTGCACAAAGATCTCTCTCTTAGAACCCACCCATGTTTCACACGTCCCTCACTGTAACTGCATCCAAAGCAGTGGAAGAATGAATGAGTCACCACAAAACAGAATATGGTCATTGTTGCCCGTGCCAGTGTGGAGGGCTTCACTTTCGGTAAAAAAAAAAGGTTATTATGGTGCTCAGTTCTTTCCATGGAGGAGGGAAAACAGGAAGCAGCTCCTCCCTGCATCGCTGCAAAGCCCCAGGGTGGATGTGAAGAAATGTGAAGAGCAGCGTGTTGAAGTGTGCGTTTGGTTTAGAGGATATCCTCTTTGTTCTGTTGGACCAAAGAGGAGTCGTTTCTAAAGAAAAGACCTCTGACATTTTCTCCTAAACGCTGTCATGCAAACAGACTTCCTTGTGTGTTTCCAGACAGACACTGCCTGGTCTCATTAGTCAACAAAAGCCAAATAGTCCATTGTCCCATTGTGCATGAGGATTTACAATATTTAGATGGAAATGATTAGTAGGACAGTTGAACTTACTAAAACAGAAGAAATATTGACATTTTCTAGTTCTTTAAAATTGCGAGACAACTTCACTTCAGTTTCTCTCTGCCTTTCTGCACATTTGAAAAGATATATTCTGTTTGCTCAGTCACTTCTCCTAATTTCCTGTTTCTATGACAGCTAATATGACAATTCTCCTTCTGATTGTCACTTTCTATTTTCTCTCCTCGCTTCCAATCATTTCCTGTCTAACTTCACTGAAACTTTAACCTCTCCGCACCTGCCTGGCTAACTCGATCCTTCTCCCTGGTCCTTGTGGCGCATTTCTTGTTTGATCCTCGGCCTTTGGCCCCTGTTTGTGCCCCATCGACCTCTTCACCACCTCTCTTCCCCCCTGTCTCTTGCTCCTTGCTCCTCGCCCCTCACTGCTTGCCATAGTGCGCTGGTGGGACTCGTCATATCTGGGGAACATACAGAGCCCAGTCGAACCAGACTACAGTAAGTCCTCAAGAACCTCTTACTTTTCAGTGCTGCGGTCTCTCTCCTCTCTTGTCTTTGGCACACTCTCCTTTCACCTGCTCTGCTCAGTTATGCACTCTCATTTCCAAACAAACTCTCAGATAACATTCCAAGGAAGACTCAGCTTGGGCATGCGGTGTTGAAGTCCAGCAAGTGTGTTTTTTCCGAGTGTCTCTAATGTTTTTCCGATGCCAGCGGAACATGATGGGGTTATGAAATGGGGTCATATAGTAATCCACAACACTCAAGGGACAACACCTGCACTTCCAGCTGAGAACATCTTCATGAAGACATGTTGGAATGACACACAGGGTTCATCTGTGTGCACATGCAAAAAATATGTTCTGCGATTTAAATTGAGAGGTACTTTTTGCGATTTCAACCCCATGCAGATGGCTCATCCCAATGATGTGAACCATCTGTAGTACAGAATCACCTCTGCAGCGTCAAAAAGCACTTTCTTAATACACAGTGGTGGTTTTTGATTCTTACATTGCTAGCTGTGGGAGAGCACAACAGTTCAAGCCTAATAGTAAAGCCAAGTTTTTCCCAAGAGTTCCCCGGAGGGCAATAAGTGGACTTGGAGACAGAGATGTTTGGCTGGCTACCAGCAAAAGGGTTAAGTAGCAGGGATCCTGTCTTTATGAGCCAAGCTGAGCAAGAGGCAGCTGGCATATGAATATATTACACTAAGGAAGAGAGAGAGATTTAGAAAGAGATGAAGATGAGATAGAGGACGAGGAAAAGCCCACTGAAAGGAAAAACATACATTATTAAAAATTTCTGATGGGATAGCTGTGGCGATGTGGTTTGGGTCTTGGTCTTATAGATTCTGGCTCCCTCAGTCCCTCTCTAAATGATTCGGGCGGTGGTGGGTCGATGCCGTGGGCGCTGCCTTGGGGGTTGAAGGTCAAACCCAATGCGGCTTGGCTTTAAAGGCCACTCGGGGTTCGCTGCTCAATCAAGTCTTTGTCTTCTGCATAGGCCTCTATGTGTTCAGAGGGGGCCCGTTGCACAAAGCCACCACAGTCCTACTGAAGAGCTTTAATAGCGAAATAAGTCTGTGAATTAAAAGTGTGGAATGCTCCTTTTTTTCATCTCACCCGTCATGTCTGCATGCTGACAGCTTCATCACTCTCTGTGGTAGCAGCTCTGGTAGCAGTTGATGAGGGGATTTCCCCTGCTGGAAACAGTGAGCGACGCACAGGAGAATGGGTCCGGGAATGAAAGAGGCGCTCGTTAGCAGCAAGCAGAACACAACCCGGCACTCTAATCAAAGGATCCCCGACGGCAGCAGTCCCACACTCGCCAGTCCGTAACGTCAAAGCGGCGAGCTCAGAGGGAGTTAGGACTACGAGCTGCTGTTGGCCCGGCTGCAAGTACCCACTCAAGTGATTAGATTATATGCGGGTCAAATGAGGCGCTTTGATGACTAACTTTGATGTTGCCTGTCTTCTGGTTCAACATCCAGGATGAACAATCATTCCTATAAGTCCGACAGTAACAGTCTGCAAAGCGAGCGCTCAGGCACCCTGCCAGGCTATGCTAAAGCCGACAGTTCTGCTGTTAAACGTTCTCCTCACTGTGTGTTTTCATAGGCAGCGCTCAGTTTACTTTGTCATAAATGAGGCCTTTCCTTACCAGGAATGGGATGTCTTGTAGTGCCAATGCTGTGTGGAAGGAAAGGGAATTTAGCAGTGTTTAGAGAGGACAGCTGTTTACCAGCCAAAGCTCAGGCAGTGGAGCATAAGGCAGCAACAGGCTCCCACAGGCCTCTAACACCAGAGAACACACAGCGTGAGTATGAGACACAAAATCTTTAACTCTTAATTAGACAACTCCTCGTAAGCATGATAAATGTCTGCTGTCAGTGCCCACACGTGGAGTGGTGTGTGATAATCAAAGGAGAAGGAAAGGGAGGAAATTATATACTGTATACCAGGAGTGTTGATATTTTCTCTGCACATCGTGGCATAGTGGATAAGCGGTTCACACTGTCGCCTCACAGCTTGAAAGGTTTGGTTCCTGGCTGAAGCCGGGCCTCTCTTAACCTGTTTTCATAAGCATGAAACTGGTAATATTCCACTTTACACATCCAATTTTGAACCGTTTTGAGCATTTCCACCAAAAATAAACTGATTCGGAAGCCAGGAAGTTGGTTCCCAGCAGGAACCTAAAACCAGCAGGTTTGCATTGGGAACCAAGGTGGGTGTGTCAAGTTCTATTTATAATAAATCTTTGATCCCCGTAATTCTGCTCAAAACTGCTGGAAACATGGACTGATTCACAAGAGTGCACCAAGGTTCCAAGAATCCAGAACACAACCATTTTAAGCTCCAGAGCCAGTTTGGTGGAAAAACCTCTTTTCATGGTCATGTTTGGATGAGTTTCCTCTGGGTGCTCGATTACCCTCACCATCAAAAACTCGAATGTTAGGTTAATTCATCTGTCAGGACTCTAAACTAAGGCATTGGCTTAGAACTGGAGTCGGTTCTCGTGTGCCCTTTGATGGTTGCTCACAAGGTTCCGACTGATGTATTGGTTTGCCAATTTTATCGGCCAATATTGGCATATCAGCATACATGTTATCTGATGTTTGTATGATATAAAAACTCTTTCTAAGGCCAGACAAAATGCTTGGACTAGTGGTTAAAATGGTCCAATTAAGTAGTTTGTCCAGCAGAGGGCAGTTTATTATTTATTTATTGTCTAATAAGTAAAGTGTTGACTGTTCAGTGCACTGATGCTTGAAATAAAGTTTGTTAAAATGTAAAATATCCTGCCTCCATTACATATCCTTGTCACAAATATTCAGCTGGTATCATATAAACATCATATCAGCAGATATATTGAATATTGGAATTTTCTTGTTTCCTAATACTGGTATCGACATCGTCACCAAAAATTCCATATCGTTCAGTCGGGCCCTACTGCCCACAGCTCCTCATGAAAGCCTAAAGTGAACAGTTTCATCACCTTATTTATGAGACTAAAGAATCTGTGTGCATGTGTGTGCATTCCACATTTGCAACAATGCATTATGCATGTGTGCATGTTTGCAACTAAAGGCTCTGTACTTAGAACATTTGACTTCTTGCTTTGCCCTAGCAAGTAGCATTTGACTGCAAGAAACAGAGCAAATATTGACTTCCTCCGTAAAAACCCACTGCCAGTGTGAAATGAGAGGCCGGCAGTCCCGTCCTAACAAAGTGTTGGCAGGAGTGTGAGAACGAGGCACCCTGCAGGCCTGGGCTATTTAAAGTTTCACAGACTAAGCCTGTGACATTGGAATTATAATAATACAGCTGACATTTTTTGTTGATAATGAGTTACTCATACAGCTCATCAAGATGCTTTACATACAGTAGGCAGTTATTTATAGAAGTTGACAATCTTTCAAAATGCTATTCATAACTGTAGTAGGAAAACTGATTAGTTGAATTAATTTTGTTCTATGGAAGATTGGGATAAAAAAAAGTTGGGTGGAGTGTTGGTATACTGGGCAATATGAGCGCTAGAAGGGAGGGGAGAAAAAGAATTACAAGGAGAAACTGAACTGTCTTTTTTCCATGGCTACATTTCCTTTGAGTGATTAGAGGGCAAGGTCGGGCACAGTGTAGCAACTTTCTGGGTTCAGTGTTTTGATCAAGGACACGGAGAGACAATGCACATGGTAGATACAGAATTAATCAGCTTCTTGTGAGGTCTTGAAAGCAAAATAATTCACCTGAAAAGAATCACAGTTGTATTAATGGAATTCTTGCACTTAAAGCCAGTTATTTTTAAAAAAAGAAACAAGTTGCACTTCTAGCATTATTCATGCGTTATTATGGAGTTTCTTTCCTTCTGCCAGTCGACTTATATGTTAAATGACCAGTCAGTCCAGTCAACATGGCCACTCCTTAGACCATTTGTGTAACTCCTGCCACCCTGCCTGCCTGATGTGTTTGACTTGGTCCATGCAGTGGGAATGTTATCCACAGTCATTCGCTAAAGAATTCCTCCCTCTTCCGCTGCAGCCGCTGGCACAGTAGTGATGCTGACTCAAACCCCCACCTTCCAATGTCGTGAAATCATCGGCGTTCTGTTGAGATGCCTGCAAACTGGTGGCCATGCTATTCTGGCTAATATCTCCATGTGGTGTAGAAAATGTTTGCAATGATCAGGTTTCAGGCAGTGTACTCAGTCCTGTCTTTGAAACAAAGAGGCTTTATCAGCATCTGTCTGCCACTAATTGTAAGTATGTTGGGTATGCGTCTCCATGTCTGTGACACACACACAGAGGAAGAGTCTTGATACTGTAACTTAATGTTTGTATCTGAGAACATGGGCGAGAGCGTGCCTGTGTCAGCGTGTGTGTCATGTTAGGGCCTGTGTGTGGTGCAACCCTGCAGTGTTTGTTTTTAGCACAGATTTGACCATAATTGAGATATGAAAAAAGATGAGTTAGTTTGTATGTCACCCTCATTCAAGTACCAGTCATGCTCTAGCTAGTTTTTACTTTCTGAAACATTTAATTGAAAGGCTTTCCGAAGGGAAATCATTCCTTAGCAGTATCCCATATCATATTATCTTCAATAAACTTAACAGCTTGAATCTGGCTCATAATATCTAAACCTAACACCTAGGACTGCACAAGTATTTAAAATTTAATCAAAATTGCAATATGGCTGTCTGCAATTTTGAATCGTTGGGGATTGAGAGGAGAAATGTGAGTTTCAAAATAGCATTTTAATTAAAATATTCTGGTGCTGCTGAGTTTTCTTTCGGTGCATGTCATACTCATAGACTTAAAGCTGGGATAGGAAACATCTGGAAATCAGGCTAGCTGTAGCATGAGACCCCTGAGGAAGCAACTCCGGTTCCCCCCACCTCTCCCTGTTTTTGCTCCGACCCGCTTTTTACTTTGTTTGTTGTCGCTCTCTTTTAAGGCCAGTTTGCACCAAAGATTCACAGCGAGACGAAACGGTTGACGGGAGCAAAGTAAACTGGTTCGTAAACTGGCTCGACTCAAGCTGCCTGACGGTGTCGCCTGCAAACACTATTGTTGGCAGATGCCAGTTTTAGAATGTAAAACACGTCATTTGTTTCAACAGCCAATCAGCAAATCAACCAGTCACCTGTCGCTAAGAAGCGCAGTGTAGAGCAGCTGAGAGGAACACATACTCCCTGAAATGACCTGT